>OX438861.1:3955396-4555396 GCA_949315895.1 Anania crocealis | reverse complement strand
TTACTCGTTATCAGCTTAAGATTAGTTCATCGTCATCAATCAGTCCAAATAAGTCTACCTGGCTTATCCATAAGGAGGAATTCGCTTGCCTTGTTGGCAGGCAGCAGTTTGGTCAACATAAGATACTGTTTCCCGACTCTTTTTGGCAGTACTGCTGAAGTCGCCTTATCATAGGTACTGAATTTAAAAAAAACTCCACGCCTGTGTGCAACACTTGTATGACAAGAAGGGATGATGCACTCCAATTTTTTCTGGACAAAATTAGTTTCATTTTATTTATTTGGCTGTTTTAAGGCTTGTATAAAGTATTTTTCTTCCAGGCGTGTAATTTTACGAGAATTACATTGATCTATCCCACTATTTTAACAGTATTGCCCAATAAAAAAACAATTGAATCCCGTAAAAAAAACTCAAACATCAAAGTAAATGTTTACAAAAGCAGCAAAAAATTAATTGTCTTATAAAATATAAAATACCTAATATTAATATAAAAAACCTAACAAAATAACATAGGTAACCTCAATTGCAATATTTGTTGTTATTGTTATCAGGTGTTCCAGAAAATTCCAGCTTCTTCCATGATCTTGAGCAACTACGATCCATTCTACTCACCCTTGCTTTCAAGACTAGATGGTATCTTCGCTAGGCTCGGTAAGTAACAATCTTTACCCATACTAACTTTCAATCCTTCGCTGTGCTGACAATAAAAAACTTTTTAGGGTTCCGTACCCAAAGACTTAAAAGGGGATCCTATTAATCCAGATAAGATAAAACTTGCTATTAGGTACTAAAATTCCACTGTCATCCTGTCTGTAAACAACAAAAACTAGAATCAGAATAAAATTTATATTTAATACAATAGACGTAATTTTTTTGCCGCTTTTTGCTCGGTATAAATAACGGCTACTGGCAATATTCACATGGGCTTCAAAATAAATAATAAACAAACATTTAAAATAAATTTTATTAAATCCCATTGTTTGCCAGTCCGATTCGCACTTGACCGGTTTTTATTTATGTAACTGATAAGAAGCAAGTGACCGCCCGCGCGCCCGGGCGTTTTAACTCCACTGTCGGAAGTTCAGTCAAGCGCTGCGAACCGCCCGGGCGGTCAGCCGACTCATCACCGTATTAGTAACAATATAATGCAGGGACTCGACAAAAATATTTGAAATTCGATTGAAAGCTGCGCGCTTCAAAGATTAAGTTTGTCGTAATCGATCGTAAGATCTATTTGTCAAGAAGAAAAAAGGAAAAAAAGATAGTTTTCACTACTTTTTATCACAAATCAAAGGCTAAAGTCGAGCCGTAACGGCGTTTTGCGCAACACGTTTGGCAATTCATATTTAATAATAGCCTAACAAAAAAAAAATAGTTTCGAAATTTTTCGGAATAAGGCCGATTTTTTATTATTTGGTTCATATTAGAATATTCTTTTGTTATTTATTGTGGTTACCTTAGCCTACCGCAATGGCATGATGACAATCCAAACAAGAAAGACATACAAAGCCGTGAATACATTTTATTATGGTTATAATATCATTTTATTGTCAATATATTAATTGGTAGCAGACGTTAGAATTTTCCTTTGTAGAACATTTCGATGGAATCTTTAGTATGTCACAAAGCCTACCACACTGAGAGAGAATTCTTACAATTCCTGCCAATATTATCGATGTGAATGTGTGTATGTTTGTCACGCTATTACGGAGAAACTAAAATTGAATCTGTTTATACTTTATTTTTAATTATTTTGTTTCTTATAAGCACCAGCTCATAGTTTTCTGATATATAACGTTTTTTTATTGTATCTACGTTAAAACTATTTATTTCACCGCTTTTGCCAAAGTTTTCCTTGATCTCCTTCAGATCCCAACAAATGAAAATCGGGATTTTACTTGTATGTCTTGGAACCCTAAAAAGCAATTGCCTTCATCGAAAAAATGTAATAACGCTATTACTTTGTACTGACATGTACAACATTTATTGACAATTGCTTTCTGAACCTTTGACTTTGGAAAACAACTGAAGCGAAAAAATTTGTTGTTTTTATTTCCAACTCTTTTCATATTTTTTAACGGCATGTATTTAACTATGTATTAATAAATCTGATTTAAGGTTTATTAAATAATTAAAGTGGATAGCAAATATAATAGGTTGGCAGAAACGGTGGAGTACAGTATTAAGTAAAAACTAGCAGCTTTAAAATCCATTATAGGCTTTAGTTTAATTTAAACTGGCATCGAGTTTTTCTTTTGGCTATTGAATTTATTGTTGAGCGGAAACTTGGAAGCAACTAAGAAGTACAAAATAGGCATTCATAAATTGTAAAATAGAGATTTCAATTAAAATGATTTTAGGTAATATTTAATAGGATTGAGATCTGATTAACATAATATATGGTGAGACATGTGGGCTGCAAATAAAGTAAAAAATGGCATGCTATTTAAATTTTAAATATTGATAGTTTTATTTCTTGTTTTTTTTTAAGTTATCAAATCAATCTTTATTTATTTGTTTATTGTTACATATACTATACTACTATACTAAAATTATCATTTAATAATTATTGCTGGCTTCGATTTGGTACGCTTTCTTTTTTGTCCTATTGGAATCATTTTTGCCTCTAAAGGCGAAGTTGTTAGTTTTTACCTTATGGCAGTTTAAAAATCAGTTTAAAATCAGTTTTATTTCTGCAAATAGGCCCCTGGAGGCGCTTTTACACGTCCCAATATTTAACCTACCACTGCTTCGGGACAAATGTGGGCTAGTGCCGAGAAGAAGCAGCGCAAGAAACTCGGTCACTATTGTCAGCCTCTTTTTAAATAAACATGTTTACATAAGATATATGCCAGTGCGAGCTGATACAATTTAAAGCCAAACGTTCCTATCATTTATATAATCATCAATAGTGTAATAGCCCTTTTTCATTAAAACAACTTTGATATATGATTTGAATTTATGTACAGGGAGGTCAGCAATTGACAGTGGTAATTTGTTGAAAATACGGATACAATTTCCCATGAACGAATTACCTACTTTTCGCAGTCTGAATCCTGGAACGGCAAGTTTATCTTTATTTCGGGTATTGAAATTGTGTACGTCACTATTTTTGACAAAAAATTCGAGGTTTTTACGGACGTACATAATGTTTTCGAAAATGTATTGAGATGCAACTGTTAGTATGTTGATCTCTTTGAATAGCTCTCTTAGAGAGTCACGGGGTCTAAGGCCGTAAATAGCCCGCACAGCACGTTTCTGCAATATAAAAATAGACTCAATATCTGCCGCTGAGCCCCATAACAAAATTCCGTATGACATTATACTGTGAAAGTAGCTAAAATATTCTAATCTTGCCGTTCCAACATCAGTCAATTGTCTTATCTTTCGCACAGCATAAGCAGCAGAACTAAGTCTTCCAGACAGAGACCTGATATGAGCACCCCATTGCAGTCGAGAGTCTACAGTTATACCTAAAAAGGTAGAGGAGTCTACTGTGTCTAATGGCTCATCTTTTACAATAACATTTGTGGCAGAAAACCTTACATTAGGCAAAGTAAATTTAACACATTTTGTTTTTCTTGCATTAAGCAAAAGATTATTCGTAGCAAACCAATGCAATAATTTAGAGAGGGTATTGTTAACATCGTCAAATGATAATTCGCCCCTCTTAATTTTAAAAATTATTGAAGTGTCATCTGCAAACAATACCATCTCACAAATATTATACATATAATATGGAAGATCGTTAATGTATATTAAAAATAGCAAGGGTCCTAATACTGATCCCTGAGGGACACCCATGATAAGGGCCGACCCTGAAGACTCAGTTCCATCAATGCAAACTTTTTGTGTTCTACCTGTGAGATATGAGTTAATTAAATCTAACGAATCATTCGAAACACCATTCGCAAGACCCAGTATATGTTTACAGGGGCATATTTAGAAAAAATGTGAACAGTTACATGTGCTTTGCTTCAAGCAATCGCTAGTCCTTTAATTAGCTGATGGCGCTTCGGCCCCTGCGCTATGACCCGCGCTCCGCTTCTATCCTGCGGGTGCGCCTGCCGCTATTATTATTATATTATGATTTCCAAAACTAAAAAAAGGATTCCTAATATTTATTTACTGTATTCGTTTTAATACGAGTATTTACAGCTGCTCGTAAATCAAAGCCAGAAAGTGTTATTTTAGATGGAAGTCTACAATAGCCATAATATATTATTTGTCATCCCACTGATAATATTAGTCGCCATGTCATTATTTTTCCTACCCCACCTAGAATTTCAATCGCCCTATGTAAAAAAAATACTCCCATGAAGTCGCAGCCGTTATTTAGTTTATTTGTAATACATTGCAATTGCAGGTTATCCAATATAATTAAAGCCAAATTATTTAATCATTGCCCAGTTATTTTCGTAGATGGCACTAGGTAATACCCCATTAATTTTTCATTCGCCTCGATAGTAATAAGCATTTTATTTAAACCTACGAAAAATGATGAGCTTCTCTAGATGACTACCAACTAACTTAAGTATGTTTTATTATTATTCTTATGACGATAACTTTTAATGGTACCATCAGACGTTAATAAAAAGTCCACGTAACGCGAAAGGGTTGGCAAAAAGGTTATAGACCAAATGTATTTCATTTAAAGATATTTTATGAGGCCAGCAAATAAAAATAATATCATTACCTCTTTTCTTCCTCAGTGTCGTAAGAAACAGCTAAATAAAAATACTGTTAGGAGACGGCCAACAGCGTTTTCTCTTGAGCATTAGGTAAACTGCGATCACCAACCCGTCTGCCAAGCGTAGTGATTTAAGCAAACCCCTTATAATGGACCTATGTCCAGCTATGTGAGAATCCTTTGGCTCAGATAATGATCGCAACTTATTAAATCTTTCCTCAATCCAAATGTGGCAACCTCTGACATGAAAATGTCTTTTCCAGGTCTGGCCCCTTCAGAAAATTCAGCGAACAGCGGGACCCAGATAGGAGGCCAGAGCCTGAGCGACGTGAAGCTGGAGGCGTGCCGGGAACAGCTCATTTGTCTGATGTACGCCAGCCCAGCGAAGTACGCGCCCTACAGCAACCTCGTCTCTGCACAACTGAGCAGGTAAATGTTTTAAATACCTTAGAGAAGGTGGGTAGGTAGGATCCGCCTCCTAGCGGTCCACCCCGGGCAACGTCTCCACAGGCTGCACTGGTCTGTGGTGTCTCCGGAGCCGCCTGGCCTGCGACCACTATACTGCTGAAGTACGTCACCAAATAGCACTTGCTGTGTTCCGTCGTTGAGCGGGATGTCCAGTGCGCTTCTGGGTAAGGTCGCTTCATCGTAGACTCCGTCTCAACTTTAGGGTTCAGTGTGAAGCAAATTACAAGACTATAATCAACAAACAAAAATTTGAAAAAGTAGTAGGTGTTAGGTCGTATCAGGAGTTCGAGGGAATGGCGGAGGACCAAAAAGAGTGGAAAATAACTCCACCGATACAACCAAAGATCTTAAATTTTATTGATGATGGGTAGATATATAAAAAATTAAAACCAAACTGTCAAGATTTACCTATGCCCTTTACGAAATAAATAACAGTACTAACACGGAAACAGCTATTTCAGCATATTACGCATATGCCTACTCATGGTTAAAATATGGTATAATATTATGGGGCAACAGTGTAAACGCTAACGATTTATTTTTACTCCAAAAAAAATGTGTTAGAATTTTATCCCAAATTGAAAACACACAAAGTTGTAGACCCTATTTCATCAAACATAAATTATTAACTCTTACATCAATATACATACATGACATATGTATATTTGTATTTAAAAATATTAATTCATTTCAAAAAACTAAAGACACTCACAATGTAAACACTCGCTACAAAGACAGACTTTACTTGCCATACTCAAGAATAAAAATGCTCAACTGTAGTCCTTATTACATGGCTATAAAAATATACAATAGAATACCTCACAACATAAAAACAGAAACAAATTTGATCTCATTTACAAAAAAATTAAAATTATTTCTAGTCTCTAACTGTTTTTACACCCTTGAAGAGTTTTTTATACAAAATAAAGAATACCAAATCAAAAAATAAAATAAAAATATAGTATAAGGTCAACTAGCGTGTACCTATAATAAATAAGTTCACTGTATAAATTAAAAATTATAATATTAAGTTATCTTTACTTTTTATCCTTTAAGATTGCAACACCTGAATAAGGTAATTAAGTAGTTAAGCTCCATTGTCTAGTTTCTAAGATCTCTGTAAGATATACACTTAATTCGCAATAGGTATATGAAAAGGACAAAACGGAACTTTTATAGGATCGCTTTGTCGTCCATCCGTCCGTTTGGGGTTGAAAGGAAAAATTAATCTTAAGGACCCCTTTGTTGTGTCCGCCCGTCTGTATGTCCTCTATGAAGATATTTCCCGTTGACCTAGAGCTCTGAAATTTAACAAGCAATACATCACAATACAATAGATATTACAAGTACAGAGAAAACTATACAGATTGAATTGTCATGTCGCGGATCCACATGACACATAAAAAGTATAGTACTACAGCGAACAATACACGTTTTAACAATGGATGTCTTGTTAAATTTGTTTTTTTTAAAACACCCCAGTTTAAGACCCATACTCTAACCCAATAATCCATACATGTTCAGAGATAAATCTAATTACATTCAAGTCACTGTGATTTGCATCGGGGAATCGTAAAGATGTTTAAGATTTTTTGCGTCCAAACGAATGCAAAACAGTTAAATTGAATTAATCAGCTTCACAGATATTTTTTTGGGTTATTGTCGATTCGCCACAAAGTCGATTCGCCGCGAAAAAATATATGTGTACACTCGCCACACTTGTAATATAATATTTATAACTACTGTAAACTCGCCACACTTGTTTTCCAAGTAGAGACTGCAGAAAAACGAAACACATTTTAGGAATAAAAATATGTATTTCTTATTATTAAAATCACAAGTGGTTTGTAACAATTGTTAAATCACAGTTCTTATTATCTTAAAAAATTCAAAGAATCACAGCATAATTGATAAATAATTTTACTAACATCGAACTACAATAATAATAACCGAGTAATTATAATCCTTATAAATCTTACATCCAAAAAAACATTAGTCAGCTGATTATCTAGCAATATCTTAAAAGTATCAATAATAAAACTTAAGTTACATAAAAAGGATAAAAATAATTAAGAGCATAGTTTTTATAGTTAATAACAGTTTAAAATTACAAAGTTTTTTGTTACATAATATAAAAGAAAACATCAGTCAGCTGATTTGCTGTTTACTTATACAGCCTAAAAAAAAATTAAGAGCACCATAACTAATATATATTATTAATCACAGTTTAAAAATCACAGGGTTTTTAATTGCAGAATAAATAAAATACAGTTCGCTGATTTACCTGCTGTATCCTAGTAGTATAAAAACGAATGATCACAAATACATGGTAATCAAATTTTGACAAGTTTTCAATTTTACAATTGAGCTTACAGTGTAGTGAATTTTAAATTAGAATTTTGGTTTAGTTAAATTTTGATTTATTAAATAGAAATAAAAATTTTTTTTTGTTGAACTAGAAGTTGACCTGAAATCAGTATAACCAGTGACACAAAGTCTCGGCCATTTTTTTGTTTGAAAAGTTTGTTTTGCTTTGCTTGCTAACGGTACTTTACTTAAAAATGGTATATACATATTTAAGATGTGTGGCGAATTTACAGTAACTTTTTTTTAACTGTGGCGAATCGACATATACTTTTTCATGTTTGGGGCGAGTTTACTTTAAATGTATGGAAGTTACAAAAACGTGGCGAATCGACTTTGTGGCAAATCGACAATAACCCATTTTTTTAAACTTTGAGTTTTACCCATTAAAACCGGAACGCAGATTGATGTGCGTTAAAATATAAGCCATTTGTAAAGTTCGGCAAAGTATAGTTTTGCAATAATTTCTGGATGGTATTCTATTTCAATCCGGCACCATGCAGCCAATGCCTAATGCCTCTGTAATTGACGTCTTCGATTAAGAAAAACCTACTACAAATCATTTTTTTTTTCACAGAGAACTAAATGAACTCCGGCGCCCAGTATCCGACAACCCAGAGATCCTTCGGTTCTTCAGATACATGAGAGCAGCTAGGCGCGGCCAAGAAGGCGTGGACTGTATGAGGGCACATGCTTCCTGCGCGGCGAACACTGCGCCGGCGCACACCATGATCGCGGCTTACCACGACATCAACAAGCTTGTGACTGCTAGGAAACTGAAAAATTAGAACAGTTTAGGGTTCACACCCTAATAAGTTGCTATAGTAAGCAATACTTACTAATACTAAATGTTTTAACACTTTCATGCGAACTTGCTATTATCTGAGCTCGATGCGATTACGCACATATTTTTTCATATAAACTGGATCGACGCCCAGAGACGGTCTGCTAAGAGCACGTGAATTTAGTGTTATGTTATAAAGCACTTACGTCATAGGACGTCAACGTATACATACGTCGTGCCAAAAAGTACAGATAAACATCTATACAATTCCCAACAACGTGTAATAACGTTGGCGTATACATATAACAATAAAGCCTTTATTTCCAAAATATTTACATTATACTGTGCTACACCTATTACAAAATGTATCTTATTTAGGCAAGCCTTACGGCAAAGGCCTCCTTCAACTCTTTCCACTGATTTCTGGCTGCCGCTACTCTTATTTCAAGGTAATATTTAAGTCATCCTCTCATCTTGTTACTTTACGTCTTCTGCTTCTAGTGCCGTCCCTTGGGTACCAAGTCGTCACCTGTTTGCTTCACTTTTCCGTTTTGCAACGGAGCATATACGTATAAATACTGACGTATATTTACAAATATTGAAAAGTAATAAGAAATCAATGACCATTGAAGTGATTTTAGAATAGTTACATTGTAATAACTACGTAAATAGTAAAAAAATACGATTATGCGTAATATTATTCACTGCGGGCTGTGTGTGGACAGCAACGCACGCGCTCCTTCCCCTGCGGCTCGCACAGGTCAACGGAATGTATGACGTAACCTGCGCTGATTGACGTATAGTAACGTTGTGCGTCTACAAGGAGCGAATCACTGCCAGTGTATGGAGTCTTCAAAGATGTGTAAAATTTCCGACACGGTGTAGCACTACATTTTTAAGAGTTTGGTGCGTTGTCGCACAGCAACCGAACTAATAGAGATTAGTATGAACAGGCGCCGTGCTACTACGTTGTGCTCAACACAACACTTATTAGCTGAACGTACTAATACGCTGTGCTTCACCACATCTACCACAATTTGACGTATACATACGTTGCTTGCGTGAAAGTGTTAAGTTTGCAATAGCAACAAGAATAAGTCAAAGTCTTAACTTCCTTAGAATATTTTGAATTGATCGACATAGCAAGTCCATTCATTCAGTAAAAAAACAGTAAACCATCCCTAAATACCTAATTAAAATCCATAGTAATAATGCAACGTCTATGTAGTTACGCAAAAAAGACTAGACACCATGATTGATTTTTAATTGAAAAGTGGGAAAAAATATCAGCATGAATTTCTGATAGTGCCTTAGGTCCGTGATTCTCATGTCATTGACCTTTACCTCGCTCGACTCATTGGCTAGTTAAATTATGACGTTCGTGGTTAGGAAACATAGACACGGCACACTGAGCAAAGTATAAAAATTGATTGTACTCTTACTTTGAAAAATACCTCAATCGATTCTACTTGTTTCTAATTATACCAAATACATTGTTTTCGGGTTTTGCATATTTAGAGTTATACACGTTTAACAGTAAATATAATTTATAGCTCCTTCCTCACTTTCTAGGCTTATAATAACGCAACTAATTAAAATATTTTTTTGGTTACAGGCATGCTGTACCTTCAAACTTAACACAGACAATAAATAAGTCTATTTATCGAAAACTTATGGCAAGGACAGTGAAGAAACAAAATGTAAATTTTATAGCCCCAATGGCTTATCCCACTACCCACGGTTGGCTTAACCTCCTGTTATGCCAACTCATGTAATATCTATTTGTTTGTTTCCTTTAAACATAATACAGGAACATTTATATAATTATTCACTTTATTGTAGAAGTATTTTGGAAATAAAATATCTATGACAGGTGAAAAGTAATGCTAGTCGTTAACTTCTGTCTTTTCTATTGAAGTATGAAATTTTTCGTGAAATACGAAGCGTAAGTTGAAATAATAATTCATATGCTTTTTTAATTTCATATTATCAATTTGTTTAATTACTGTAACTTTTCTCATCATGTAAGCAAACTTCGATCGCCGGCAAAAATATCACGTCGAAGTTTGTCAAATTTTTTTTATACAAAACCTCAGACTACCATCATGTAATTGTAATTTATTTATTTTTGTGTGTATGTCTGTAATTTATTGAACGAATGTGTGTGAGTGTATGATCAATGTTAACATTATTTATATTTGTGTGTATTTTTTAATTATTCTAATTTTAAATTATCTTTTCTTTTTTAATATATTATGTAATTTTAAACAAGGATATCTGTAAAAAGTTTGAATGATTTCAACAATCTTCAACAAAGTAATTAAATTTTGATTTTTTAAATTTTGGTATCGTTGCTTTTCTATTTTATTATGTCAGGTTCTGTTTTGGTAACTGCCTTCTAGAGAGTGATTCTACTGTAGATCTGCAATAAGTTTATCAAATAATCATCATTATCAGCCTCATCGACTAGTTCATAGTCTAATGCTGTCATAATAATAATAGGGGTTAAAGTATGAAATTGCCGATTATTTTCCCACTTTTTATTTTTATTATAGCTCTTAAGTATAGTCGTATTATTGCGTAAGTAATTCTTTTTGTATTGTATCAAAAACTAAATAAAGTAACTTTGGACTAAAAAAAAAATTGCAATACTAGTGCCTATTACTTCAAAGGAAGTCGTTGAAAAGACCCCTTACAATGTGTCAGCTGACCTTCTTGCTTCAATTAAGTATATTTGTTTTATATACTTTGACTTTCAGAAATTTAAATACTATAATGCGTAGCTTTATAACCATCTAACTTTCACCTTTATTAGCATCGAAAACGGTTCAGGCGTTTTCAAAAAAAACTAAAAAATTGTTAGTATGGAAAAATGACTTTTCTCGATTACGTCCATACAAAACGGCAATTTCATACTTTAACCCCTAATACATATGTGCACTGGCTTCTCCAAGAACTAAGAATTATCCATAATTACCGCGCTTTGGCGGTCATTGGTGGCCTATGGTAGGGAGAAACTGCAACTAACTATCTTCTTCGGGAAGCACTCCTTAAGTCGCTAACTTACAGAGTACTTCTTCTATAAGACGAGGGCGAATGGAAGTCTATTTCAGGCCGGCACTTTAATATGTAACGGTATCAAAAAAGTAAAAAATATTGTTTGCTAGCTGAATGAAACTAATCATGTCCGTACTTCTCGAAAATTCAAAATTTGAAAAAAAAACATGTTTATACCACAGGACCTGTATATTCCAGGATGAAAAGTAACTTAGTACTATTCTAGAATATTATCCATCTTTGTGTCAAATTTAAATCTGATCAGCCACTCTGGCTCGGTTGAGTAATAAGCGTCTATCTTAACTTTCGCATTTATAATATGGTTGAAGTATTAGTAGAATTACCCCCCAATAGGAACTAAAAGTACTTAACAGGACCGCTTATAATATACTTACAAAGTAAGCTGTACTCTACTTGTATTTTAAATATAAACATCTGTCTGTTAGAATATTGTAATTAATACTGTAGTCATGTAGAAATTGTAAGTAGTGTAAAAAATAATAATTTCCAAGTAATTATGTGGTTTTACTAACGTTTACCTTTTGGATTTTCGTAATTTAAATGTCTTATAATGCTGACTGTACCTCTGAATTATAGGTAAATGTAAATTTTAGAACCATGTCAAAGTAACAAAATTAAAATGAAGGGACATAAAAATATTTGTATGCAAAATAGACGTCATGGATGAATTTGACATGGTCTTAGTAGCGAACTCAGGGAGGCCATCCATGACAAATCGAAGACCTATAACTTCCTACATTACTATGACGTTCTCTTTCGATTATTTTCCGTTTAACTATGTAATAGAGGCCCATAAACTCCAGGATATTCAATTCTATTAACGTCCAGCAAATTTTGTATTGTTCAAATCCACAATATCAGAATGTTAAGGCTAAATCTTTGTGAGCTCAAAGTGTCTTTAAGAATGTGGCAAGTCCTACAGTCAAGTCTCCTATATTTTTTCTGTTTTTACTGTACACTACATTTGTGTAAGTTGAAAGTTTATGAGTTGAATGTTTTGAAATAACTTAAGGTAATATTGCGATGGCCAATAGTTTTCACATGAATATGAGTCTCAGTCCAAGAATCTCCACAACGATCGGTTCAAGCAGCTTCACGCGATGTTTACTAGATCGTCGATTCACCTGGTGGGGGCCCTATGTACGGTGGGGGTCTCCGACGCCAAACAACTTTCAAACTAAAATAGTGTGCACTACACAAAAACGGAAGTCACTTCAAACAATAGACGACGCGAGCTGCAAGCGATTTTGCTCTTAAAGGTGGTCAGGCGACGAAGAAGGCGATAGACATCGCTGCCCGGAGCGCGATCGCCATTCCATTTCCTTTCCTTCTTATGATACTCACACTAAGCGATCATATTTCAGTTTCATAAGATATCACCGGCAACAGGCACTGGTCAAAGACTTTCGTTTTAAAACCTTAAAGTAATTTGGACACGAACATTTTTCGTAGTTTCCCGAACACTTCCCATGCGGTTTAGATCAACAAAAGATTTATTTCTCGAAATTTTACGTAAGTAGCTGGAGGATCAAAGTTCAGAATCGCACTACATTATCCAGGAGAGCCAATCTCCAAAAATAATATTGATGGTCTAAACAAGGTGCCTTAGTCGCCAATCAATTTGTTAGTAAACAGTATCTACATTACAGTCGCTGTTCCTAGTTCGTGAACTGTTGCATATTCACAGTATACTACCGTACGATAGTTTGATACTTTTGGATTTATCTTTTTTTTTGTATCTAACACTCCGGCGCCCAGTATTATTCGGATATAGCTATATCTTTTTAATAAAAAGTAAAAAAAAAACGTGACGGCCTATTATCATATCACTGCAGGGCAAAGGCCTCTTTCATTAAATTAAAGTTACCATAGCAATGATGGGTACATGCATAATCACCACGCTTGCCAAATGCTGGTTGGTGATCGCAAACCCGCACAATGTTCGAATATTCGAAACTTTTTTTTGGTCGACCTGGGGATGAACCCAGGACCCTGAGATCGGTATTTGAACCACAAGACCAACGGGTCGTTTAACTTTCTATCTCATAAACTTCTTTTCAATTACGACTGAATCACAACAAACTGGCAGTAATTTTGCGAA
Source organism: Anania crocealis (assembly GCA_949315895.1). Classification (NCBI taxonomy): domain Eukaryota; kingdom Metazoa; phylum Arthropoda; class Insecta; order Lepidoptera; family Crambidae; genus Anania; species Anania crocealis. The sequence goes on along the minus strand of OX438861.1, from coordinate 4,541,911 downwards.
GACAGCTAAGAAATAGCTGTACACCAGCGCAAAATAATAATATTGCTAACTTAATTTGAGAGAATTGAATTCAAGAGCATTTAACTTTAGCTTTCGAAGTCAAATTAGACATCTGCAAATCTGACCAAAATATTGTTTAGGTATTCTCTAACAACATAATATCATTTCAACTGAACAACAATAGTTTTAGGACAAAGTCGTTCTATGAATCATTCGAGATAAAATATACGAAATTTGAGATACAATATAGGTAATGTTTGAGCGTATAATATGGAATTACAGTTGGAAATTCCTAACTTCGTGCTTGAGAAAATTAACTATTTTTTTTTAAAGTTAACTTGTTTATTTTGTAATTCTAAAGTAGTTTTGTAAAATATTGAGAATATGGTATTTTATTTCTACAATAATTTTAAATTCATCGTTATTTTAAAACTACTCATAAAAATAGAAGTTCGTTAATTTTGCAAAACAAATCGTTGAGTAGTCACAAAAACCGACTGTGATTGACGACCTCCGTGGCGGAGTGGCGTACACACCGGTTTTCAAGGTGTCGCCTGCTCCGAGGTCCCGGGTTCGATTCCCGGACGGGTCAATGTAGGAAAAATGCGTTTTTCTACATTTTCTCGGGTCTGGGTGTTTGTGGTACCTTCGTTGTTTCTGGTTTCCAAAATACGAATGCTTTAAATAGTTATTCAAATTGGGATCAGAACAATGTATGTGATGTTGTCCACATTTATTTTATTTATTTATTTTTGATTATGACACAAATCACTGTGTATTAAAAAGAAAATGGCAGTTTTAGAAGTGTCGAAGTCGTTTAATTGTTTTGCTATTGCTTATTCGGCCATGATTCTTAAAACCACAATAATATTTTCATAGAATGCATTAAAAGTATATTATACTTAACGCACGCACCCTACAGAGTTTTTAAGGCTTTAGAATAATATACAATTCATTCATAATATACAAGCATTAAAAAAAAACATTTAGAGACAATTTCCCTAAAACTGCTTAAATGACCAAAACTTGAAGTCGCACTATATTTACTGCCGACATCCGGCTTAAGACTATCCCCTCCTGCTGTTACTGGAAAGTTGCTGCGGCTTAGTCGTCAGAACTCAGAACTAGGCGGAACGAACACCTTTTGCCCATTTGCAATAAGGTTGAAATACGTACATCCATTGAATGCGTCACAATAGGTGTTATGCAATATTTTTGTGTGTTTTTCGGTCAGTGTTGCAAAAATTATGTTCGACACGTCATCTCTCGGTCATCAGATGGAAGGTTGATGAACTCAAACTGGTTATTAGTCGAGTTTATGATTGTTTCTTGACCGTAGGTGACAGGATATGCGTACGGAGGTGCTCTACTTACGCATTAACTTTGATATATTTTTGATAACATACAAAACAACGAAAAGGATCTTCATCATCGTCGTCAGTCTATATCAGTCCACTGCTAAACATAGGTCTCTCCAACAGGAGGTATTTATCTCATTGGCATAATGATAACCATATAACATGAAATGAGATTTGTTACCATTGAAAATTCAATGACCTCCATGGCAGCGTTTTGGGTAGTTCTCATGTTCATGCAGTCCTCTGTAAGGTCAGTAGGTCTTTTCTGGTGGTATTAAGGCACTCAGTTTTAATCTGGGCTAATATACTACAGCACCATACGTAATCATTGGGCGAATTATAGCCGTGTGTAGAGCCATAGTGTGCACGACATTTTGAAGCCCTGCATTTTGCTAACCATTATCTTACTCTGCCAGACCGTTATTATTGCCTTTATTAATTTCTCTTCGACTTGTTTGCTACAGTTCAGGTCATTCATCATTATCATCATCATCAGGCAAAATCAGTCCATTGCCGGACACTTGCTTTTTCTAAATGGAGGCTTCTACCATAATCGCCACGCTTGGCAAGCAGGTTGGCGATCGCAGTTTGGCTTGGCCAATAGTAAAGAGAAGACGCTGCTGCCCGTCTTCTGATGGTCGCCTTTAATGACAGTGAAAGAGAAGGGATAATAATAATAATAATAACCCCGCAGTGCAGTTCCCTTCCATAAGTCCCAGTTACCCAGTCCACTAGCACCCAAACCCATAGCCCAGTATCCTTTGTATCCACTTTCTGCAATAGTCCTGCACTAACCGGGAGTTGTCCTTGGGTGTACTTGTATAGTGCGCACAGGGATAATCGTCGGTTGGTGTCATATTACATCATTTAGATAAATGTTGTCTAACAGGCCTCTGCGAGTTGGCTTTGGCCCCTCGTACGCCTTCCAAAGGTCCGGGACTCCATAGTCCCGTGATTGGAAAATGACCAGCATAATAATAATAAATATTTTAGACATGCCTCACTGGGCCACACAGAGCCATCTAGTCCCAAATTAAGCTACTATTAAGTACCCTGTCGTATTGGGTACTAGACAACCGATAAACTTAATTGTATACTTTTTCTTTTGTAAATACATACTTATAATACATAGAAAACACCCAGACCAGTACAAACAGACATGTTCATGCACACAAATATTTGTACTGTGCGGGGATCGAACCCGCGACCCATGGCTCAGAAGCTGGTGCTATTGTTATTCTGTGCCGGCACAACTTCTGTCATACAGGTCTCCTCAAAAGGAAAAAGGTTAGAAAGGCTGTCATGCGCCATTTGTATGAGATCCGATGTCGCCGCAAGCGCACTGCTACTTGTGCACATATTAAACACAATCTTTCGCAAACATAAACGAGTTCAAAAGAAACCAATCACAGCGCTCTCTTACATTCATGTTTGGGCAGAAGTATGAGCATTTGCTCATAACCTCTGTGGCGCGCCTGCCCCGCCTACATCGCCTTTCTCACCTTTTTTCCGTGCTCTGTGGGTCTCCTGTAGTACAGAGACCAGTCTCTCACAAAGACTAACAAGTGATAATAAACTATTGTTATTTTCATTTTCTGTACGAAAGATATTGTTGCTCAGGAAAACCTTTGTTTATTTACTTTATTTTACAAATACAAATACAAATATATTTATTAAAAGGAAACGTAAATACATCTTTTGGTTACTAGCAGTCCCCAAACTAGGTAATCCTGTTTTTTGAGGACTAGCGAGTTGCTGATTTTTACTTTCATTTACGTTACAGCTAAAATTTGTAGAAATGAATTTGAACATGCAGAATCAAACAAAAACAAATGTGGTTTGTGTTTGTGCGTGTGGTGTGGTGTGGTGTGCGTGTGTGTGTGTGTGTGTTTGTGTATGTGCGCGCGCGCATGCGTGGGTGTATGTGTGTGCATGTGTGTGCGTTAAAACTTTACAGTTGCTCAGCCCTACGTAAGGAACATACTTGGGATCGGTTTCTAATACCACTGAGTGTGACGTTTCCAGTCACTTAGGATTGGACAGCAGTAAGGGGACATCCATAAATTACGTCACACGATTTTTGATATTTTCAGACCCCCCCCCCTTGTCACGCATTTTTACGAAAATTCCCATACTATTTTGCCCAATGTCACAAAAAGTAAGACCCCCCCACCCCCTTAATGTGTGACGTAATTTGTGGACGGCCCCTATCTCAGCTTTATTATATGTAAGATACAGGAGCCAATCAAAAACCTTTGATTTAATAGTATAGACTTCTTTGGTTCTGAAGTCACATTGGCTAATTACTTTATTGTAAATAGTAGGGTACAGATATCTACTGTGTCTCTTACCAAAAGCAGTTTTAACAAACGGCGTTTTGATTCTGAATAATCGTTTTGCCAGAAGTTGTTCGTACTCCTTTGAACGGATGACAGCTTTATGTGTAGCTAGTATGGCTTGCTGAATATATAGCTTTCGTACGCTAAGGACTCGTGCCTCTATATATACCAGGTTGGTCGGGTACCGTCGTGGTCTACCCAACATAACCTTAAAAACCGCTCTTTGAGCTCTCTCAATCCGCAGCATATAGGTCCTGTCAGTCCCACCCCATACTGAGATGCAATAGCTTAGGACAGACTGACAGAGCCCCAGGTAAACCATTTTTAGTACTGTGTTGCTAGCCACGTCACGCAACAAGAACATAACATTAATTATTTTACGCACTCTTTTTGAAAATGAATCAATGTGCTGATGGAAGTTAAGTTTCTCGTCGATGAAAACACCAAGATATTTTGTAACCACAGCTTGCCCTATGATGTCACAACTACATTGTATTGAATAATCATTATTTGCGATACTATAATTAAATATTAATTTTTCAAGTTCCATCATCATCATCTTCAGCATATCGCAGTCCACTGCAAGACATAGGCCTCTCCAGTTGCATGCCACTTAGGTCGATCCTCAGCTTCTCGCATCCAGTTCCTGCCAGCCATCTTGCGCTAATCATCACTCCACCTGGCCTAAGGGCGGCCTACACTACGTTTGCCGAGACGCGGACTCCACTCAAGAACTCGTTTACCCCAGCGGTTATCGGTTCTGCGGCTAATATGGCCAGCCCAATTTGCCAATTTAACTTGCTAATCCGGTGGGCTATGTCGGTAACATTAGTTATCTGCCGGATCACCTCATTTCTGATTTTATCCCTAAGAGAAACTCCGAGCATAGCTCTTTCCATTCATAGCCCGCTAAGCGACTTTGAACTTTTAAATTTTTCAAGTTTAAATACCTTTATGCCGTGTAGTGCCGGCACATAAAAAGAATAGCACTACCCCCTCTCTTCCCGTGGGTGTCGTAAGAGCCGACAGAGGGAAAACTGCCATCAGGAGATGGGCAGCAGCGTCTCCTAGAAGCAACAGGCCATACTGCGATCGCCAACCCGCCTGCCAAGCGTGGCGATTATGGCAAACCCCCCCCTAAATATGAATACACCGCTAAGAATTCGGCCCCCAGTCCCCGGCGGCCCCGCTAGTCCTAGCTATGGCAGCAGCTATGGTAACGGCGGGGCAGGGGGTGCTAAGAATCCCCGGGTAAGATCCGGCTGCCAACAACGACGACTCGACCTGGCAACATATAACACGCGCACACTGAGGCTTGACGCGAAGCTCGTAGAGTTGGAAGAGGCAATTGGTAAGTTACATTGGGATATCATTGGGCTGTCTGAAGTCCGAAGAGAGGGGGAGGACTCGATAACCCTAAAATCCGGTAACTTACTATACTACCGGGAGGGCGACCAACAGTCCCTAGGTGGTGTCGGGTTCATCGTCCACAAGTCCCTTGTCAACAACGTGATTACTATCGGAAGTGTTTCGAGCAGGGTAGCGTACCTGATACTCAGAATATCGAAACGATATTCGCTGAATGTCATTCAGGTTTACGCTCCGACCTCAAAACACGACGATGTCGAAGTGGAGGCTATGTATGAGGAGATCTCTAAAGCCATGCATAGCTTTAAAACCCACTACACGGTTGTGATGGGGGATTTCAATGCGAAGTTGGGACAACGTTGCGGTAATGAGTTGAGAATGGGGAAATTTGGATTTGGGCAACGGAACAAAAGGGGTCAGATGCTGGCAGACTTCATGGAGAGGGAGAACCTCTTTATGATGAACTCCTTCTTCAAGAAGCCCGTAAGCCGCAAATGGACCTGGATCAGCCCGGACGGTAAAGTCAAAAACGAGATCGATTTTATCATGTCAACGAAGAAGCACATATTCGATGATGTCGCTGTGATCAACGCTGTTAAGACAGGAAGCGATCACCGCATGGTCAGAGGCACATTGAATATCGACGTAAAGCTTGAAAGAGCGCGACTGATAAAATCCACGCTCCGACCAATACCGGCTCAAATTCAAAACCCCGAGTGCTTTCAGCTCGAGCTTCAAAACCGTTTCGAAGCCCTTGAGAACAGCATCGATGTGGACGATCTATACAACATGGTGGTGGATACTGTCCGTACGGTAGGGTCTAAGTACTTTAAAACCCGCCGTCCCAAATCAAAGAAACTCTCCAGTCAGACTCTCCTACTCATGGATCAGAGAAACGAAATGAGGCTACAGAACTCAGCGGATGCCCATCGCTATCGGCAACTCAATAGACAGATATCTAAGTCTTTGAAGAGCGACCTTCGTCAATTTAATACCCGACGTATTAAAGAGACCATTGAGCGGAACAAAGGCTCCAAAGTGTTCGCCAGAGATCTGTCTATTGGGCAAAGCCAATTGACGAGGCTGAAAACTGAGACAGGTAGCATCATTGCGTCAACACCTGAAATCCTGAGGAAGATTGAGAGTTTCTATGGACAGTTATACTCCACGAAAACACCTGTTGAAAGCAAGGCTAAAGACCCTAGAGCCAAGCTTACCCGACACTATTCTGAAGATATCCCGGACGTCAGCCTGTGCGAGATTAGAATGGCTCTCAAGCAGCTTAAAAACAACAAGGCGGCGGGTGATGACGGAATCACAACAGAGCTCCTTAGAGCGGGCGGTAAGCCGATACTTAAGGTCCTCCAAAAGCTCTTTAATTCTGTCATCCAAAGGGCATCGAGGGCAAAACGCCAAAGGCATGGGGCAGAGGCGATGTGATGCTGTTCTTCAAGAAGGGTGACAAAACTCTCTTGAAGAACTACAGACCCATTTCGCTTCTGAGCCATATCTATAAGTTGTTTTCGAGAGTCATTACGAATCGTCTCACTCGCAGGTTCGACGACTTCCAACCTCCCGAACAAGCCGGGTTCCGAAAAGGCTATAGTACCATAGACCACATTCATACGCTGCGGCAAGTTATACAGAAGACCGAAGAGTATAACTTGCCACTTTGCTTAGCGTTCGTGGACTATGAGAAAGCCTTTGATTCGATTGAGACATGGGCAGTGCTGCAGTCTCTCCAAAGGTGCCAAATAGACTACAGGTACATCGAGGTACTAAAGTACTTATACCAAAACGCCACCATGTCGGTCCGATTACAGAACCAGAGCTCTAATCCGATCCAACTACAGCGAGGTGTGAGACAGGGAGACGTTATTTCTCCGAAACTGTTCACAGCTGCGTTGGAGGATATTTTCAAGCTTCTGGACTGGAAAGGACGCGGCATCAACATCAATGGCGAATACCTAACACACCTGCGATTTGCCGATGATGTAGTTCTTATGGCTGAGACCTTGGAAGACCTGAACATTATGCTCGAAGATCTCAGTAATGCTTCTCAAAGAGTGGGTCTTAGGATGAACATGGACAAGACGACAATCATTTTAAATGCCCATGTTGCACCCGCTCCAGTTAACGTTGGGAACATTGCACTCGAAGTTGTTGACCACTATGTTTACCTGGGACAGATAGTCCAGTTAGGTAAGTCCAACTTCGAGAAAGAGATCTCTCGTCGAATCCAGCTCGGATGGGCAGCGTTCGGGAAGCTCCGGCATATTTTCGCGTCCGAAATACCTCAGTGTCTCAAGACGAAAGTCTTTGACCAGTGTGTGTTGCCAGTAATGACCTATGGGAGTGAGACGTGGTCGTTTACTATGGGTCTCATAAGAAGGCTCAAGATCACCCAGCGAGCAATGGAGAGAGCGATGCTTGGTATTTCCCTACTCGATCGAATCAGAAATGATGAGATCCGCAGGAGAACTAAAACAACCGACATCGCTCGAAGGATTGCATCGTTGAAGTGGCAGTGGGCGGGACACATAGCGCGGAGAACCGATGGCCGTTGGGGCGGAAAGGTTCTCGAATGGCGACCACGTACCGGACGACGTTCCGTGGGCAGGCCCCCCACAAGGTGGACCGACGATCTGATCAAGGTCGCGGGAAGCCGCTGGATGCGGACAGCACAGGACCGATCGTTGTGGAGATCCTTGGGGGAGGCCTATGCCCAGCAGTGGGCGTCGTTCGGCTGATATGATGATGATGATGATGATATTTAAATAAAAAATCCTTAAATAAAATTTGTGACTGCCTGCGGTGGGACTCGAACCCACAACAGTGTGAAGCCTTGAATAAGTTCATCGACATACCATATGTCTCGGTAGCTCAATAGTTAGAGAATTCGCTTAGTATAAGCAGAAGGAATAAGCAGTCGCATATTTATTCAAGAAATAATATTTTCAATTAAAATAAAGGTTGTCCTGTGCAACAATATCATTATACTGAGTCACTAGAGTAAACAACTAGTTAAGCACAAACTAATTTGTTTTATGAGCATGAAAAATTCAGTTTGCTTTTCCTGCTGCCTGTTAAATTTGCCAATTTTCCATCGGATACCTTGATTGGATGCAAGAAGGCAAATAAATTAGTCTAATCAAGCGATTTTATTCAAAGTGAGAAAGAAGTGGGAAGTTAAAATCATGTCCACTTGCTAAAGATTGATTATTATGAAAAATAATGCAAAACGTGTATTCTAATTAATTATTATTAAGAATACACAAAGTTTATGCTGTTTCTAATTGTTTTATGCATTTCGTGTATTCAATTTTTTTGTTGTTTTCATAACGCACCATACTATTGCCGGGACTTTGTTCGATTTGTATAAATTTTGATTCAGAGACCTCTTTGACAACAAATAATATTCATCAAATTTTCATTTAATTTGATAAATAGTTTTATAACACATTAACGACACATAAATTTAGTATCCATTGAGTTTGTTCTAGATTTATTTGGTTCTATTATATATGATTAATGTGGTGCACAACGCACCTTTTCTAAAAACCTTTTTGGAAATCACAATTTCATATTATCTTTTGTTTTTAGTGCTTAAGTAATTCAAAGATGTTTGTCATCTTTTAATTTTGTATTACTATGATATATTCACATTTATATACAAATGGCTGTATTCACACTTAGCAATGATCTTGGCAGACGGGTATGACAATCGCAATATGGTCGGTAGTAGAGACAGACGTTAAATCCCATCTTCAGGTGTCAGCGCTCATGTGTAAATAGTCTTATTCTGTTCTAAGACACACGGCACATATTTATATGCCTTCCAAATATTTACTTTTATATAATTTAGTTACTCTATTTTCCGAATTCTAGGGTGGTCAACCCTTATCATCATCATCAGCCTATCGCAGTCCACTGCTGGAGATAGGCCTCTCCAATTGCACGCGATTTAGGTCGATCCTCGGCCTTTCGCATGTCAACCCTAAAAGCACTTTTTTACGATAGGAAATACGATTCGAATACACAACATTTATTCCAAAATTTCTAATTTCTTATCTTTTTCTTAAAAAGTTACGACATTATTAACTAAAACCATCAGTACACTACTAAAAACATTGACACTTGTGTCACAATGCTACACTTTCATGTAGCTTTATTAATGAATTTATTGTTGGGCAACTACGTTTTTTCCATTTATTAATCGCATTGCTATATCTCGATCATTTCGACAAGTTCCAAGGCCCTAGGGAATACCGAATCATGTCTCCCTGAACCGAATTATGCAAGCAACACCAGGATCTAAACTTGTGTGCAATGATGCTAAATTAGTATGGAAAGAATTTTATCCATTTTGATACGAGATTTTTTATGACGGGTCTTATTTCATAAAAAAAAATGCATTCGACAGATTAGAATTAGAATTTTTTATTTCAAATGGTTTATTCATTTCAGACAAAGTATGCACTTTTACATATCTTAACCTAGTGTTAAAAAGAGAAATAAATATAATAACAAAAATGATATGAAATAAATTAGTTCTAGTGTATTTGGTTTTTATTTTGTTTTGTATTAAACTTTATACAATAACGCATATTCGAAAAGATGCCGAATTGACCTATTATAGTTTTTTAAGATATAGGCTTATTATTAGCAAGAAAATAAACAGAAAATTTTTGTTTTTAAAAATTAATACATTATGAAATTATTTCTCATTTTCATAGTTGCTAAAAGCCGTCTCTATACATTGCAGCTTTACGAACATCGTCTGGGATATCCCAAGTTGCGTTTATAAACTCATTCAGTCTCAAGCCCTATGCCATTAAATACTAAAAACTTACCTTAACTCCATCACATGAAAGCTCGTTTTCCTATAATACTTTCTACCATAAGCCGCTATCCATTCGTTTTAGACGCAAGTTGAAATTGAGTAGCAAAATGTGTCTTAACCTTACGAGTTAAGAGTCATACTAGCTGAAACAATTTTTGGAAGACCGATTCCATCGCTGCAAATCTGCAGTCAATTGTTAAGCTGTTGTGATTCTTAGCCTTCAGCTATAAAGTAGAGTTTTCTGTACAGTTTATTCGTAAGGTAAAGCCAATACAATACGGACTCAAGAAGTTTATGCAATTCTTATGTTGTTATTATATAAGCTTGTTTTCTGTCTGCGTGTCCATTCTATTTTGAAGTGTTCAGTGCATTGAACGTGAACTGGAATCGTTTTTTATTAGGTAAGTGTAACGAATATAATTAAGTAATAAATTAAAATTAATTATCATCATCTTTAAAGGCTTCTACAAAAGGATCATTTTGGCTTAACAGGTAGCCTTTAAAAGTGCCGGCATATAATATATTAGCAGCATAAGCACCTCCTATTCTTGTCTTATGGGTATCGTAGTATGGGTATTCCTAAGGAAGTACTGACAATTGCCAAACATTTGCCAAACTGCAATTGCCAATCTCGGCCAGGCGTAGCATTTATGAAAAATTATCCTGTTGGAAAGGCCTTTGTCCAGTTTTGGACTGTTGTAATCTTTTGACAGTGATGATGATAACTGCTTCAAGAATAAGTTTATTTATTAAAGTTTATTTTGAGACCATTACTGAAGCTACAAATATGAACACGGTGGTATACGGTTGAATGCAAAAAAAAAGTCATGAAATTCGCTTGTCAAATTTTAAAAATTCTACTCTGGACTGAATTTTTTTAGTCAACCCATTTGCAATATATTTTTTGGCATATTTATTTGTATATAAAAACTTTTCATCCAATAAACAGCTCGGTGAAGGTCGTTGTATGGTGGGATCTTAGACTAAAAGAGGAATTATTTTGCAGCTTCAGTAATGGTCTTAAAGCTAAATAAGTAGTATTTGTGAGATTAACTCTAAAATAAATCCTTCTTACTTATCAGTGAAACAATTGTATTGTTGATATTTTTCTAAGATAGTACTTTAATAACCAGCAGAAGTATTAAGTTCCTTAATTGGGTCAATATGGCCACTGGTAGAGGACGCTACTTCCCGTCTTCTCCTGGCAGTAACTCCATTAATGATATCATAAAACACCTATAAAAAATAAAGGGTTGTGCTATTATTTTAATGTGTCGATACCACACGACGCATTGTTCGATACTTCATCATCATCATCAGCCTATCCCAGTCCACTGCTGGACATAGGCCTCTCCAGTTGCACGCCACTTAGGTTTATCCTCGGCTTCTCGCATCCAGCTCCTGCCAGCCATCTTGCGCAAATCGTCACTCCGTCCATCCGTTTGATACTTGGTTAAGATCAATTCAGATATAGGTTATTATTATGGGATTTCTACCCATTCAATTTTAAGTATAGGATTCATTATTGTTTTAAGTCTGATGTTTTTCATCTTCATAAGCAGAAAAGTCTGATTGTTTTGATTTTAACTTATGAACAGTCAAACGACAAATTGCAATATCTATATGATAAAGACACCCAAACAATTTAAAAAGAGCATTAACTTTTAACATCATCCGTTTTGAACTCAAAGCATTTCCCAACAAAATGGGTAAAAACAAGACGGATTTGAGGTACGTGTTCCAACTGGCTAACATTAGAGAAAGTGGCGTCCTTACTGGATGGCACGGGCCGTTTTTTGGGTCAGGGACCCCGGATCTGAGTCACGGTGGATGTGACATAACGTGTGAGCAAACAAGTGACCTCATGACTTGCTGACAGAAGATTGCAAGATTGCCATACTGAATAATTAAAATATACATTGTTTTTTACTTAGTCTTAGCTCTCTTTTTAAATACATGGCAATTTTTTTTCCTTTTTGGTTTTATGAATTTATTTCTTGACAATAAAAATAAAACATTGCTTTCGCGCAAACTTGAAACTTATTTTAAAATATAAGCTTTTTCTTTGAATTTCTATATTTTTCTAAGTAGTACTTATAACCGATTTACCGATTTACCTATGACATTTGTTAAATAATCTGCCGGTACATTTACATGTCAATTGCCGTATCCATACCTTCGAGGCTTACTGTAACTCTACAAACGGCCGATCGTGTAAACTCGTCACGTATCCAAAGGAAAACGTAAATATAATATTAGTTTTTTGTTTAATTAAACTGCTTTTAAAAAAAAAAGGTAATTAGTAACTGAGAACTTTTGAGTATTAGCAGCTAGCACTAACACCAATGTGCAACGTCAAAGAAAAAACAATTCTTTGATTTAAATATTCACAAAAAAAACATTGAAATTTCAACATATCTTCTTAACGTATTTTCAAAAACGTTGTTCACTTAACTGGAAAAGTTTGGCTATGTCGAGTCAGATGATACACGCGTGCGCGACACACCGCGGCCGTCACCGGCACTCATCGTCAAAAACCGCTCAAAAGCGGTGCAGGGAACTTGGAATGAGTTTTTCTAACTACAAGCCCGTCAAGCGACCTTTTCGGTTCAACTTCCGCATTTTATAAGCAAACATTTAACTGTGAAGTTTAGTACTTAAGTTCAGATATGATTTTTTATAAATTATAACTTCTACTAAAGGAGATGCGGGTTCGAGTCCCGCCTGAGATATATTTTTTCAAGTTTATATACTGATATTATAATTACAATTAAAATTGATAAAATATCATATAAAGTTTAACTCATGTATAGTAAACAGCTTTCTTTTTGTTTTAATAATAGTATAGGGTAGGGTGTTAGTTAGGTATAAACATAAAATTTTTGGAAGTCTCATAATAGCGACTATTAGTTTATCGAGGAAAAAAACATCTCATCTCGATCTTGACGGAGTGGAGCTTTGGGAAAGTCCTACAGAAAAACAGTAGCTAAATAGGAACAATACATTCTTACTTCGGTTGAAAGAAACTACAATATAGTTTTTGTAAATTATGTCTATTTTTCATAAAAAAAAGAGGTTTTCAATCGCATGACTTAAAGGTAACATTACATTGAAAGTTTCGATACTTAAGAAATTTAATTATTGACCCATAGATTAAATTAAGAATTTAATTGAATTGAAAGCATTTATTTTCAAAGTAACAAAGACTCATATTGTTAGTAGTGCTTAATATATGTTAGTAAAGATATTTAAAAATTTAACAACATTCACAGTATACAATGGCCATTCCTGCACCACTTCCCCCGAAATGGCACAAGAACGGCTGACATACACACAGTCTAGTCTACCAGCGATCATATTCAGGACGCTGTTACCGCTCGCCCGGACCCTTCGCACCAGGGATGCACATCGTTTTCACATTGTTGCATAGAAGCAGTCTACGCCTGCTTCAGCAAACATCCCTGATGCACTCAGAAGCGAGGTAGCCGCAGCAGCGTCCTGAAAGCGTTGTTGTACTGGACACGGAGAGCGTTGTAAGCTCTTTGATCATACTTGGCCCAAAGGCTACACCTGTAGAAAGATGTACAGAAAGCTCTAAACAATGTTATCTTAACCTCCAGTGAGCAACGTGAGAACCTTCGAGCCAGCATGCTCGCTCTTACTGACAACGCCCTCCGTTCCCTCTCAATATCTTCATCATCCTTGAGTTCGGGAGTCAACACATGACCGAGATATTTAAATTTGTACACTCTTTGTAAGAACCTCCCTAGAACCTAGATATAAAAAAACACTATAAGACAAACACTATGACGTAAAAAAGTAAACTAACAAGCAACAGCCCAATCCAATCATCCCACTATAGGGCAAAGGCCCCATAATTTAATTTTAGTTACCATAGCATGATAGGTACAGGCACAATCACCACGTTTGCTCGACTTTGGGGTTGAACCCAGGACCTCGAGATCTTGACTTGTTACCTTAACCACTCAACCAATGGGGCGTTAAACATGTCTGTCGTATTGAAAAAAAAATCTATTATATTTTATAGGTTTTACATGTTTACAAGTAATCGTCAACTAACTTAAATCAATGTAATCCTATTCTATTATTATTATAAACGCGAAAGTTTGTAAGAATGTATGGACGTTTGTTACTCTTTCACGCTAAAACGAATCAACGGATTTGAATGAAATATGGCACGGTGTTAGTTTATTGGCTGGAATAACTATATGACTACTTTTTATCCCGGGAAAAGTTACGGTTCCCGTGGGATCCATATACCTAATATAAAAAAATTCAAAATTCCACGCGTACAAAGTCGCGGGCAACAGCTAGTTCCACATAATTTAAAATAGCCGTAAGTTCATAGTACGTTAAGTGGAATCACTTGTGATAGTGCCCAATAAAAACAAATACGGAACTCTACAATTCACATCTTAAAGCTTATTTTGTTTCATTTATGTCATTTGTCTCTAGAAATCATTTTTAGTACCATGCGAGTCAAAATATCGGACCTTATTTTTAAAAACTCACGCCACTTCGATGACCCATCAATCCACATCTACCTGACCTACACGGCGCCACGGATAGCTAAGACCAGCTGCTCCACAAACTAACCCAAATTTGGCGACATACCGTTATACAATGCGCGCGCGCAGTCTGAGCTCGCATACCGGCCGGCAGCCATGTTGCCTCGACGCCCGCGTATACAGTTCCACCGTCTATTGATTATAACCTTTTACTTAGTGTTTTGATCTTGTAAGTGTGTGGTTTATGTCAGTATGTAAACGTCAAGTGGTTAACAAGATTGTCTCTTAACAAAGGAAATTAATTCGTATGTTTGACGAAAGCTACTTTCTATAATGTGCCCGTGTGCAGAATATTGGATATAGATCTAGGTGATTTTATTAAGAAAAGTTTTCAATATTATTTTTAACATAATTATTCTTTGCTGTAGGAAATATATTATTTAGGTACACGGTTTTTTGATATCACTGATAAGAAACTACATGTACTTACTAATGAAAAGTAGTTTTAATTAATTGTTTTAAAATGTCTGAAGATACAGACACAGTCTTTTTTTTCTAATTTTTTTTTATTTTTTTAAACTACATATATGATTATAATCCGTGAGTATGTGAAATATCCTAATGTTACAAGAGTAATCAAACACAGATCTCAATAATACTCGTATTTGCACAAAAATTTTATTTTGAACTCTTATGAAAATCATATAAATTTAACCTTATAACAAATACGTATAATTTTTATTGGGAAGCGATTTTACAAATAACATTATTTACATACTATTTATACAGTAGAAATAACCGTATCAACTATATCTTTCGTAAATTCTCACTTCTTTATTGCTTGCAGAATAAGGTTCAATATACTATGACATATTTATGTAATTGCTTATACCGAACATGCCACAGTATCGCCACAGTTCAGGAATGTATAGTAGGTTTACTGCACTTCTATATTAAACAATAAAAATGCATCGATCAACGTATTTTTAAACGTATTATCTCAAGAAAGGCAAAAATTTCTGTACAACACATTTGCCATAACTTTTATTAAAGTATAGTTTTAATACCAGTCCTCTTTTATTATTAAGCTAAATCCAGAGTACTTTGAAAACAAATCCACAACGCGTCCAAATGTCCGCAATAAATATAAATATGACATATGTATTGAGAGAACAACTAATGTAATGTGCTACAATAGTGCCTTTAATACTAGCATAAGGGTATTCAATCATTTGCGCTCGGACATAAAGGCTTTAGAGTTACCAAATTTTAAATTAAAGCTGAAAAATGTATTTTACAGTCTAGGTGAATATTATGCATGTAAAACCTAAGCAAAATTGTAAGTAATAGCAAAACTAATGTTAAATATTGCGTGCCCGTTATGGGTACACTGTTGTTACCTCTAACCTGTATGTCCAATTGCACATTGTACACAGTTTGAGCAATAAATTATATTCTATTCTATTCTATTCTTTAAGCTATTATTATTTTTATTCTTTAAGCGCTGTTTAACTGCACTGACTTTCAGGTCAGTGGTATAGTTATACTGAAATCACATGTATTAAATCTATTTAACTAATTGTAAATAATAAATAAATATATGTCTCTTGGCGCGGGGCTAAATAGAATAGGCCAATTATCTCTTCCTGTGTGTGTCATTAGAAGCATTTTCTGACAGATTACCGCCAGAAGCAAACGAACAACAGCGTTTTCTCTCAATCACTGGCGATCACCAAGCGTGGTTAGTGTAGCATAATCCTACTTTGGAGAGAGAAACTGATGTATGCTAATAATGATGATGATGATAATTACGCCAACAGGAAAAGTAAATACCAATTGATTAAGCTATATTTAACACATAACAACCAAAGTGAATTACGAAAAGTTATCATTAATAGAAATCAGTACCTACACAAGTTTCTTATCAAACGTGTAACATATCAAGTCACACACTGACAAACGATATTAAATTTAAACAAGTCATGTCAATGAAGTTCAATTTTGCATATTGATTTTACATCTTGTATTGCTGGCTTACTAGCAATTTCATTTGATAAAGGAGACAGACAATGAAGTTCTGTACAAAATAGGCCTACTGTATTTTGTCTACAGTAGCATTACAAAGAAAGTGTAGTATAAAAACTGCGAATAGTTTACCGTACATCGAACACGATGTCATACATGAGATAGCAATGAATTATAGAGACAATTTATTATTTCCTGAGTTATTTACCCTAAGACACGAAATAAGGGGCAAATGTAAACAAAACGTATGCAACAAAGAAAACAGAACATATATCTGTGATTTGTATGCCAGAGTTTTATTTGCTTTACTACTGTTAAAATTATGACTGTCTTAATAAAAGTCTCAAATAGGTTCTCAAAAACTTTAATAAAATGGACATGGCATGTAAGTTGGATTAATTAATCCTACAAAATAAAGTTTGTAATGTTTGCACAAGTAAAACAAAGTAAAAAGCGGGTAATCATTTATTTAATTACGTAAAGGTTTTGATCAGCTAATTTTTATATCATAAACAAATTGTATACAAAAGAACTAATATTTTTGGTACTTTTTCTGCGTTTATTTAAATAAGAAAAAGCCCTCTGTACTCTTCCAAAGCATCAAAATTTGGTAAGGAGACCAAATTATAACAGTGTCGGTAACTCAGTTATCGTATAAATTCGTTACCTTTGAGAGTTTCTTTGACGTTCCGAAGGACGCTGGTGTTGCTAATAGACTGCACAGTTTGGATTATGTCGATTATTCCAAAGATTTACATTAGAACTAATGTATAAATCAGCCTTATCTTACTGGGAATGTCGCGTTTTTTAGCTAGAATATGGGATTTTACTAACAAAAGATGAATTTATGTTCCGTAATTGATTAGGACGATTTGGTTTTGCCTAGGAAAGTCTATAAGATGTGTCTCTATCGAACGTTACAGCGTCAGGTTCGCCAACAAAAAAAGAGCGTCATGATAAGTTTTTATCACTGAGAATAATGCCTACTGATTTTTTCCGTTTATAACACAATAAATTAATTCAATATACTTTATTTGATATTTTAGCAACTTAATTGCACTTATAATATCAGTATATAAACTTGAAAAATTTTGTCTCAGGCGGGACTCGAACCCGCATCTCCTCGCATGCCGGGCGGGCGCCATACCATTAGGCCACCGAGACACTGCGACATGGCGCGAATTTTTCAAGCATATTCTTACGCTGTGAGCCAGCGTTGCTTCATCAAATGTTAGGAGCTTGCACCCCCAAACACCCGAAAGAAACATCTTTGCAGATGTTTGACAGTCAGTTAAGATGAAACAGCCATTTATATACTTTATTTGATATTTTAGCAACTTAATTGCACTTATAATATCAGTATATAAACTTGAAAAATTTTGTCTCAGGCAGGACTCGAACCCGCATCTCCCGCCCGGCATGCGAGGAGATGCGGGTTCGAGTCCCGCCTGAGATAAAATTTTTCAAGTTTATATACAAATTAATTCAATTTCTATTATTATATGTTGCAAAAAATAAACAGACATTGTTTTGTATCGTAAAGGAATCTTCTGCTACTAGATAGGGTTAAAAAAGTTTCTCCCTACTTATTTGTGAACGCTACCGCTTAGTAGACAGGCTTTGCTAGTTTGTCAATAAACTGCTGCAGTTGTACACTGTTTGTGCTACTACTACTGATGAACACTAATACCTACATTATAGGGCTGCATATTCAAATAAATAAAATTGCCAAACTACATACATAAGATGCCGCAGCGTGTAGCTTGATTTTCAGTTCAAAGGACATAGTCAAACCCAAATATCAACACCTTGGTGTAATTTTATAGAATAAAGTATTTTTAAAACATCTCTTTTTGTAATTATCAGTAGCCTAAGATTTGAAATAAGACTATTTGTGGAACATTCCAATAGAAGACTCCTCATCATCATATTCATCTCAACCAAAAGACGCCTACTGCTAGACATAGGCATCTACGTCTTTCCATTTTCTGTGCATCTCCCACAGACCTAAAAGACTCAAATGATCAAAATACGGACAAAATAGTTCCAACAAAAAAATTGTGTCACGTCACTAGTCGTTACGTCCCGGAGGAACCCAAACACCGCTATATAAATTCTTTTCTCCAACCTATATTATGACTGTATGTCATATTATTATGAATCCTCTCGGGACTCGAAAAGTATGTTAACCTTGGTAAAACCTTATACAGGGTAAATATGAAAACGTAGGTATAATTTTGTTTTATAATGTAAACAGATGATGTTATTGATAGTACTTATCACAGAACATGGGAAAAGGTTAGAAAGGCGCTGTAGGCGGGGCAGGCACGCCAGAGAGGTTATGAGCAAATGCTTGTGAGTGAGCGCTGTGATTGGTTGTTTTTGACGTCGCGCGACCCTATTGGTAGCGCAACGTCAAAAGAATTCGCTTGATTGGTGTTTTTAGGGTTCCGTACACAAAGGGTAAAAACGGGACCCTATCACTAAGACTTCGCTGTCTGTCCGTCTGTCCGTCTGTCCGTCTGTCCGTCGTTCTGTCACCAGACTGTATCTCAAGAGCCGCAATAGCTAGACAGTTGAAATTTTCACAAATTGTGTATTTCTGTTGCCGCAATAACAACAAATACTAAAAACAAAATAAAATATGTATTTAATGGGGGCTCCCATACAACAAACCCGTTTTTTTGGCCTTTTTGGTACGGAACCCTTCGTGCGCGAGTCCGACTCGCACTTGGCCGGTTCTTTGAACTCGTTTATGCGTTGTGGGGCAAGCGGTGACATCGGTTCTCATACATATGGCGCATGACAGCCTTTCTAACCTCTTTCCATGTTCTGTGGTACTTACATACCAACTGCAAAACAATTATGGTAAAAATAATCTAAGAAGATATTCCCCTGCGGTGCTAGGCTTCGTAAGAGGCTGCCTGGATGCTACCAGTCTCCTGCCGGAGTCCAGCGCCAAACAGTTTTCCTGTGTTCCGCTGGTGTGTGGGAGAACCAGTGCCTCTGGTTAAGCTCGTTCCATCTTAGGCTTCTTTTTAACCGTAGAGTTAAGTATGTACTCAAGAGTATCAAACATATTGTAGGATGAAAAGCACGTCATAAAACACTGACCATCAGCGGATACATGATGAAATTTTAATACTTTTGTCATCATAATAATCTTAGCCAAACGACACCATCTGCTAGAAGTAGTTAAATGTTAGGGCCCTCGCCCACGGCGACTTTTTGTAGCGATGCAATAGCGATTCTGTCGCGCGTCCACATCGATACAGTCGCGATGCTGTAGCGCGTTAGTAGCGCGTTGGCATCACTATCTTTATTTTCTTTGGCATCACTTATGTAGTGCGTTGCAGATGCGACTTCACGCCTTAGTAACGATGCTGTCGCTCGTTTACGAAACGCGCGACAGAATCGCTACAAAAAGTCGCCGTGGGTGAGGGCCCTAAAGAGCTAATTACACTAACGGATATGCTTTGTAGATCCAAACACGTAATACTGAACAAGACGTAGTATAAAAATAAAAATAACTCATTACTTGCAATTACTAAATTATAAATTGAACCGATGCAATCGCCGTTCAGGCGAAACGATTTTGTGACTGCGACTGCGCACGGGACGAGGATTGTGGGTAGGGGATTCTATCAGGTGAACTGACGATCTGAAAAAGCCGTGGAAAGCCCTTGGATGCGGGTGACGCGGGACCGATTGTTGTAGAGATCCTTAGGGGAGGTCTATGTCCAACTGTGGGCATTATATGACTGAGATGATGATGATGATGATGATCATGATGATTAGGCACATTAAAAACCTCGCCTGTCAACTACCCAAGACTAGTCTAATTGTTTATTTTTATATTGTTTCCAGGACTAAAAATGCTGCATCAAGCAAGATGGCTGATGCTGCTGATAGCAGCGGCTCTAGCTCTGCAGTCCAGTGGAGAGGGCGGCATCAGACTGCCTGATCAACCTCCGAAAGAAGAAACGGAGGGACGATCAATTAATTTTGGCAACGATGACCGAAGCCGATCGGTAAGAAAACAATGAGTTGGTTATTTCAAGATTGCTGCCATGTAACTTTTTCTTCTAATGGTGACGAAGGCATAGAACAGCTAAGGCTATTGGAAAAAGTTAAGGTATAGTTTACCATGTACATACATTATTTTTTTGAAAAATACGATCTGATACAATTCTGTTCTTTTTATTAAAGGTCATGTTATGCTAATCAGAAATAAAAATAATATAAGGCACGCGGATGATACGAATCAATTATCTAAACAGTGTGGGAAAGCTCTCAATTTTTTTATTCCGAAGTACTCTTAGAGCATTAATAAGTAAGTAGGTACTACAATATCATAATATTTATGGGAGAGTTCAAATCGTAGCATGCATAAATATATACGACATGTAACATTATAATTATCTATGTAAGTATTTACTATTAAATCATATTTCGACACTCTTACAAGCGCCATTATTTAGGAAAAATTACATGATAGCGATTTTTAGCATTATACGGCAAAAAAAAAACTAATGGTTGAACTACTTACCAACAGCGAAGATTTTTCTACAATAACGAAACTAGTGATATTGAAAGTTTAACGCTGACTTAGTCATAAATAAATAAAATCTCGAAACTTCTTATAAAAAATATTAAGTTAGTTAACTGAGAGATGGACAGCCTATTAACCATTTTTCGTACGCCATATTCAAAATTGACATTAAATTGACGTTTAATTTCCGGTCATCTCAAAGGTCAAAATTATCCTTGTTTGGTGTTCAAAATGTATCTTTTAAAAATCGACAGTAATAAATGAAACGGTTCGTGGTACAGACAGGATTTTTCATCTAAATTCTCATTTGATACCTATGTATGTTATATAATACGATTATAAATATAAATGAAAACTAGATTAAGCATATTTACAAATAAAAACTAAGCTTTCATACAATCAGCTTCCGAAAAAACATTCTTATCAAAATTAGCAATACCAAATAGTATCTATCTATCTATTCTAAATCTATCTTTTTACTCAATTTCATTTAAATCAGTACAGTAGTTTTTTCGTGAAAACAAACAAAATTTTATTAACATTTATAATATTAGAATGCAAAGATATCAAAGAGATCCTAAGAACGATATCAGCAAGGTAACGTAAGTAAGATTGACAGCATGCTAAAATCCATCAATCCTACACAGAAAAAAACACTTAAATAACGTTGTAGCCATTTAACGGCTATTTCCTATAACCTATCTATCTTCAGTTTTGGCATATCGGAGATAGAAAACAACTTCTGTCTTTGTTTCTCTTGACGGCAAAATCAGAGACAGAAACTGTTTCCTATCTCCGATATGCCAAAACTGAAGATAGATAGGTTATTGGAACCGGCAGTAAAAGAACTAAGATACACAGTACCTAGTTCGATACAAAAATGACACCTGAAACTGTCATCATTTGAATGATTGAGGTTGATTTATGTCAGTGTCAACTCTATAACCCGACTAAATTACGTCGGCATGTAATATAATGGATATGTATGTCATTTTGTAACTATTCGATTGATCTAAGTTATACTAAAAGTGCAACTTATGATATCTTTAGTTGGGAGACTTTTTGACGCTAATTTGTGTATCCAGTTGTATAAATCAATGGTTTTAGCTGTACGAGTCACTTTATTACAACAGTCTTGCCCCCAATTATTGATTTCATTTTATTACTTCTAAACAAATTATTGATTTCATTTTATTACTTCTAATTAATTTAAGGTTGACATTATTATTATTATTAGTTTGACATTATTGTTATTATTGTTTTGACATACTCCATCATAATTTTATATCATCCATTTAATTTGACACCTTACTGTTTAGTTTAATTGAAATATTACTTTTATTTGGAATTCGTATTTATATTATTTGATTTATTTACTAATAGTTAATTCAATTGCATGACGACTAAATGTTTGCATATCGATAAATCGATAAAACATGCTTGTTCATATTATATTTTTAAGAACTAAAATTGTACCATGTTTTCTGCAAATAAATAAATAAATAAAAAAAAAATCAAAACCAATTCTCAAGAAACTAGAACAGTATCATTTTAGAAAATTACCTCTAGTATAATTTATTGAATCACTGTTAACTGCTTTTCATTCTGGCATTCTTCCGTATTGTAAATTATTGCTAAAAGCGGCCGCTTCTGGCGTTAGCGATAAATTCGACTTTATCAACTAAATGAAAAGTTTACTGTGATTCTATAAATACTAAAGGTAATTTGCTAAAGGCCATTTCCAATATCCTATCTATCGCTAGTTTTGACATATCGGAGATAGGAAACAGTTTCTATCTCTGATCTTTCCGTCCAGAGAAACAAAGACGGAAGTTGTTTTCTCGGATATGCCAAAACTGAAGATAGATAGGATATTGAAAACGGCCGTTAAATGATACTGTTCTAGTTTATTGAGTTTTTTTTTTTTAAGAAGTAATAAAATTAAATCAATTGGTAGCAGCACATAGCTCTAAATCTGCAATTCGTCTCTCAATAGGAATGGTTAATATCATCAGGTGTTCATGTACAGCTTTGAAGCGCTTTGTAAAAGCACTGGGGTCTGGGAATGGGTCTAGCTGAAAGCCAGACTTAATCTGTTTGATTCCTTTGACCACATAAATTAGATTTTCGTAAAGGTTGCTATATCAATGTTTAGTTAAATACTCACCTGATTAAGTTAAATACTTAATTTTGCAATTCAACTCGCAAAAAGGGGAATTTGACGCGTTTTTTAATACCACACATAATCTGCTTCTAGTGCGAGTGCTTTCAGTAAGTTTTTAAATATTTACAAGAACAAAAAACGTACCTTGAGTAAGTGTAAATCAAAATATTGCTGACAATCGATAGTTGCACAAAATTGGGCCTTTTCAATCAAAGCAAAAAAGAAGTAAATCAGTAAAATCAGTTTTGTTTCTGTTAATAGGCCCCAGGAGGTGCTTTTACACGTCCCAATATTTAAACCTACCACTGCTCCGGGACCAGTCTGGGCTAGTGCCGAGAAGAAGCAGCGCAAGAAATTCGGTCACTATTGACAACCTATTTTTAAATAAATGTTTACAAAAGGTTGAAGCATGTATCTACGAGCTAGGACAATTTAATGCCATACATTTCTACCATTTAAATAATAATTAATAGTGTGATAGCCCTTTTTCATTAAAATTACTTTGACATACGATTTAAGTTTAGGTACAGGGAAGTCCAGCAATACCCTGTGATAATTTGTTGAAAATACGAATACAATTTTCCATGAATGAATTTCCTACTTTTCGCAGTCGGAGGCCAAAGCAAAAAAGAAGAGATTCTCAATACAGTGTTATTTTTTTTTCTTATGTAGCTAATTATCTATACTAATATTATAAAGCTGAAGAGTTTGTTTGTTTGTTTGTTTGTTTGTTTGAAAGCGCTAATCTCAAGAAGTACTGGTTCGAATTAAAAAAATATTTTTGTGTTAGATAGTCCATTTATTGAGGAAGGCTTTAGGCTATATTACATCACGCTGCGACCAATAGGAGCAAAGCAGCAGTGAAAAATGTTGCTATAATAATCGCGATCTTAATAACAGAATTGACGCGGACGAAGTCGCGGGCAGCGGCTAGTTTATCATAATTAAAGACTGATTTAAATAACTTCTTTTGTTTAATAGGGTAGAACTAGTAAAGTTGATACCGTTTAAAAAAGAAATGCAATCCATGCAATCTTAAAAAAAAAACTTTTAAAAAAAAAAAATACAGAAAAAATAAAGACTTTTCACAAAACACTTGACGATGGAAATGCGTGAATTATGCAACTTATTGAATATTTAGGCCGAAAAATACATCAACAACATACACGTTTTTTATTCTTTTCTAAAAATCTTTTTTTAATCTCCCACGAGCTTTCAGCTCAAACACATCTTCCTATTCCAAATACATACTGTTACATTATTTAGAATCACATCAAAGGAAACCGAACCCGTTATTTGCAAGCCTCCCGTTATCCTGATGTTTACACGGGATACGAAGGCAGTTAATTATGCCCTGGGTGGGTCGGGACAGCCGCTTACTGCTTCATAAACTGTTTTGGCTGTACGATTACGAGATATCGGCAAACCTGTTATCGATAGCACTGAATGAACTTACCTTTCAATATAATTATAATACTAAACTTTATGGATAAAAATTTCGTGACACAGAGTTTATACCACGATGAAATCCTAAACTACTCAACCGATTTTAATCTAATTTTGTACATACATATTCTGTCGCGGTACGAAGTTTGGGGGGTCAGCTAGTAATAATACTGGTCCAAGTATTATAGACTGCGAAAAGTGGAAAATTTATTCAAGGAAAATTGCTTTCTTACTGTCAACTAATTTGTAATATTTTACTTTATTTGACGACCATTTGGATCAGCGGTAGTTAACGCTGCTTCTGAGCCATGGGTCGCGGGTTCGATCCCCGCGCAGTACAAATATTTGTGTGCATGAACATGTCTGTTTGTTCTGGTCTGGGTGTTTTCTATGTATTATAAGTATGTATTTACAAAAAAAAAAGTATATAAGTAAGTTTATCGGTTGTCTAGTACCCCATACGACAGGGTACTTAATAGTACCTTAATTTGGGACTAGATGGCTCAGTGTGGCCCAGTGAGGCATGTCTTAAATATTTATATCATTGTAATTACCACAGTCTATTGCTGAACTCACTGTACATAAACTTAAATCGTATGTTTTTGTAATTTAAATGAAAAAGAGATACCTACTATTACATAATATTAATTAATGATTATATAAATGATAGAAATGTCTGCCTTTGAATTGTCCTAACTCGCACTGGCATAAGTATATCTTTTGTAGACATTATTATTAAAAATAGACTGTCAATAGTGACCGGATTTCTTGCCCAGCTTGTTCACGGCACTAGCCCACATTTTTTATTTTGAAGCGGTGATAGTTTCAAGGGGTATGTAATATGTATTTAATATAATGACATAAACACTAATAATTAGTTGACCTAATCTCATTTTACACATTTTTTTAAATATAATGATCAATAGATCTAACGTATTATTGTTATAATTTCATTTTACCTAATTTTATTTGCTCCAATGAACATTTTCTATAATGAACATCTTAACTAATATGTATTTACTTTAATAATCACTTAGTGTAATAATTAGCAAACAAGCAAGCAGGCATGTAGCATGCAAGCATGCACTTAGAATTTCGTGTGCTTCGGCGCTACGGGAAAGCAGCCCCTCCACCCTGGCGTAACATAGTGCAGGCACCCACGCTCTCCTTCGCAGCTTCGGCTTGCTGGTCGCCTTCGACGACGCGCCTCCGCCTTATTGAGTTACACTCTAGGGGTAGGGCAGACAAGTACCACATAGAGTCGGAGTTGGCCGAGTCGGATTCGCCCTAAAGTAGAAATAAGTAAAAATGAGAAATATATGAAGGGAACGTTATAGGAAAAGAACATTGTTCAAAGTGAAAATTCTGTAAATGTTGTTAGAGCAAACAATAGTTATATGAAATAAAATATTAGGCCAAATAAAATTAGATTATTTGTCTTTATAGTTTATGAAAATTCTATCATTTGAACGTTATTTCTTTTGAAATTATATTATCTGTTATAATATTAAACATTACGCACCCAGTTTCAAGACAGGGAGGTGTAAAAGCGCCTCCTAGGCCCTCTTTGCAGAAGTAAAACTGATATTATTTTTTTTTTAATATAATAAATGATATTTATATAATATAACATATAATGTTAAAGAAGCCTAAGCGATAGGGAGTACCTTATAACATTAGCTATCTTCGAGTGAAAGTCCTGTAGAAATCGTTCCACCTGTAAGAGATTCGCCTAAAGAGACAGACAGAAAGAAAAGAATAAAAAAATGATGATGTAGGTTGATGATGATGATGACGCATTCTTTTTTTTCGGAACACCAACAGTAACATCATAGAAATAATAGAATGTTTAAATAATATCTATTTATAATTGTGTTTTTAAAACTTACTTAGCTTAATCAATGTAACTTTGTGTGAAGTCTACTTGTAATCAAATTATGTATTTATCTATAAATATTTTATCAGAAATTTTATTTTTAAGGAAATTGTGATACATAAGTTGTAAGTGGACCTAATAATAAATATATCTCATCTATTTTCTATAGGTATTCGCATATGGAAATCATACCATATACCCTATCAATATTCATAGTATAGCATAGCTAACGGTTATACTATCGAGATTTCACCTCTAACACGAAATTTACTACAGCAGTATAGTATCGGTTACAAACAAGGCTCGCCAACTGTTATTCAATCTCGGTACGGCTTTTAGTCACGTAGAGAAACACCTAGATTGAAATACGACCATTGTTTACTATAGTAAAGAATATTCAGACAAAACAAACAGTGCAAAACCGCAGTATCACAATAGTAACAGAGTTTCTTGCGCTGCTTCTTTTCGGCACTAGAGTTAACAATTAAGTATTGAGACAAGAAAGCGTGCAAATGGTGTATTTTGTAACAAAATACGAGTTTCTTGCGGTACTTCTTCTCGGTCCATAATTATGCTGAAGACATAAAAAAATTTAAAGCCATAAGAGCTCCTCTGTTCAATCATTTCAAATCATCCTAAAGCAAAAAAATCACCGCAATCAGTCAATCCCATAAAAACTTACGCTGAATTATTATTCATCTGTAAAATAAATATCTACATAGACGCGACCTTCTTAACTTAATATGACGTCCCCTTTTTTTGGTTGATCGAAATGTAGTTGTGTCTGAATACCAGAATCACCCCTTAAAATAATTAGCTTTACTTTCATCACAACTTGCATCTATGCAAAGGTATAATAATGCACGCCATCAGGTTTTTAACTTACATTCCTCTTTTTAGCCCCAAGCCCAAGGCCGTGGGTTGCTAGACTGGATTGGTCTAGGCGAGGACCAAGACCCATACATCCAGCAGGCCACCCAGCAGTGCATCAACGGGGACCTAGCGGACTGCTTCAAGGCGCAGGCTTTGAGATCCTTCGATGACTTCTTTGATAAACAAACTTACAAGTAAGCTAACATTACTTTCCAGCTTTCTTTCTGCTTTACTCCTAGTATTGCTGATTGCGCGGCATTGTTAATAATAATTATCATCGTAATTATCAGTCTATATCAGTCCCCGACTGGACAAAGGCGTCTCCAAAAACTGGATTTTGCCTTAATGCCACGCTTGGCAGGAAGGATGGTGGTCGCAGTTTGACCAATGGTGAAGAAAAGACGCTACTGCACGTTTTATTCTGGCAATACCTCTTTGGGATGGTGATCGCAGTTATGCCAATGGAATAGAAGATCCTGCTGTACGGTTTCCTCTGGCAATAGTCCTTTGGTCACCTTTTGACACCTTTAGGTCTTTGGTCACCTTATTAAATACCCCTAGGAAAAGAAGGATATTGTTTTTATGTAACTCCACCACAAGGCAAAGAATTCTTACTTATGTAATAAATAATTGTAGGGAAAAGTCGCCGCTGCACATCTTGTTATGGCGGTATCCTGTAGTCACCTGTAACGACACCTATGGGAAGAGAAAGAGCAGTGATATTCTATTATTGTGTAAATACTGGATGCCCTTTGTATGTCTTAAATACCTAAACATTAGCTCAATTACTAGAATAGACCATTACCGATGCAACTTAATTCATCAATTTATGATGTTCCTAATATTTCACTTTTGCCCGTAGGTTGTCTGACAACGCGTTGCTTGTCAAGGTGGAGTCCCAAGCCAGGGCTTTAGCCCACGAACCAGCGACCCTCAGTTCTCAGCCAAGAAGCGAAGACTCAGATTGGGATGCGCTGGTCAAGTTTGGAATGAGAAAGATTGAAAGGTAAGTGTCTGACCTCTAAACAAAGGTTGTCTCTAATAGACATAGGGAAGGTTTCTCCTGTACATTGGCCACTCCAAAAAGAGGATGTGGTCGCAATCGTATTATTCGATGTGGTTATTATTACATTTGATTAAGGCTAACTTTGAGCTATAATATTGAGTGAAAAACAATTCATCAAATAAGTCAACCTGGAAAAGATGGTGTAACACCATTGCATTTTAATATATTCAGGACAGATGAAGAATCGATTGTATAATAACAAACGAACCAAGTAACAATTTATCAGAATTACTGATGTGTGTTATTTTTCCTGAGTAATATCTTTTGTTAAAGTTTCTATACCGTTTTAATTGCTCTTTTAATAACGTTGATTATCACTTTATAACTTTATTAGATTACTTAGTAGTTAATTAGGGAATTTACTTTTAGCTACAACAAAATTATGCAGTAGGCCATCGTAGAGATAAATAGCAAATTATCATTTTATTTGTTTTATATCATAGATAGTAAAGTCAAGTAAAGTAACAGCCTATAATCATCCCACTGCAGGGAAAAGGCTCCCATCATTGAATTAAGGTTACTTCAGCAATGATGGGTATAATCACCACCCATGCCAATCCGGGTTGGAGATCAGAAACCCGAGCAACGTTCGAAAATTGGAAACTTTGTCGCCCGACCCGGGGATCGAACCCGGGACCCAGATATGTTTCCCCGGTATTTAAACCGGTTTAAACCAACCTCTAGAAAACCAACGAAGTATTGATATCACATATGACAAAAACAAATAGTAAAAAAGATCAACAAAAGTGTTGTTAGATGTTAATAGCCGGCCAAGTGCGAGTCGGACTCGCGCACGAAGGGTTCCGTACCAAAAAGGCCAAAAAAACGAGTTTGTTGTATGGGAGCTCCGCTTAAATATTTATTTTATTTTGTTTTTAGTATTTGTTGTTACTGCGGCAACAGAAATACATAATTTGTGAAAATTTCATCTGTCTAGCTATCGCGGCTCTTGAGATACAGCCTGGTGACAGAGCGACGAACAGACGGACAGACGGACAGACAGCGAAGTCTTAGTAATAGGGTCCCGTTTTTACCCTTTGGGTACGGAACCCTAAAAATAGTTGCCACTCAGCGTAATGCATTGACAAATTATGTAGAAACAATTGAAGTTGTCGTCACTGGCATCGGCACTGGGGCGGTAGCTTCACAGAATGCAACAGTTAATGCACGATTAAGCACAGAAGCTTAGCGTTGAGCTTACTCCGGAGACATATTTGGTTGTGTCGAGAACACAAGTGTGAGAACAATAATGGTAGAACTCACAGCGCGCACTTCATATTTCGAAACCTGCTTTGCATTTGTAGTGCTTTCATGATTCAATATTTGTCTGGATTTGTCGTCTATAAGGTTAAGGATGCTTCATGGCCATTCCAGAATTTTTTTCTTCTTATCGTGCATGCCTTTCACGGATCTGGTATCAGTGATTTTCAAGCCGCTGCGGCTTATTACAATCCTCTAACATGCGATAGATTTTTTAACTTCCATAATTCTAACAGGACCAACAAGTAACCGTCAAAGTCTTCCAACGCACGACTTACCCAACCATCCCTTCCAGACTAAAGCAAATTTGGAAAACATCGTTTCCCGGATCCGACTGGGAATCAAAAATTTGAAAACTTTTTTGCCCTTTTGTCTCGGCTGCGGATGGGTAGACCCGTTAAGTTCTAGTAATGATCCCTAAGCTTTTCTAGCAATAAATATAGCCTATGTCACTCAAGGTGAATGTAGCTTTCCAATGGTGAAAGAATTTTTGAAATCGGCACAGTACTTTTTTCGTATATTCATTACAAACACACACATACACAAACAAATACAAATCTTTCCTCTTTAAAATATTAGTGTAGATGTAGATTGTTTTTTGACTAATGCAAGGTTGGTTTTTGCAACTGAACTAACTTGAAATAATTATGGTAATCTGTCACTGCCTGATATCCAATAGGATTATCGTTTGCGTATTTTGGGAGAGGTCATGCTGCATTCATCTTTACTATGGTCTAACCAAACATTTCACAATGTTTTCCTAATGGAAGTTTGAATTATTAGAACTTAGTTGTTTACCGCAAATTTTGCGAACTTTGCAAAATCTTTTAGTAACAGAAATATAATTTTAGGAGATTCAATAGGCAGAAGGGAAGGGAAGTTTTTGAATAAGTATTATTCTTACTGTTATTTAAAAAGGTTTTGTATCAGTGGCGTATAGGTACTTACACAATAAATAATATTAGTGTTTATGAAGAAAGATTATTTTGTTCTCGTTTCTTTTTTGTTATTTTTCCTTTATTTAGATCGAAAAACAGTTCTATAATAAGCTCCTTAAAATAAATAGTAGATACAAATTTAATTATTGTGAAACCAGCACCAATGACTGCAGATAGTAAAATTTATGTTTTAATAAAGTTGAGAGTTTATGGACTCGATTCATTGGTATACACTACCTACATTATTTATTTCCTATCACGGCACTATGGAGTCCCAGACCTTTAGAAGGCATACGTGGGGCCGAAGCCAACTGGCAGAGGCCCGTTAGACAGCATTTATCTAAACAAGTACACCCAAGGACAACCCCCGGTTAGTGCAAGACTATTGCAGAAAGTGGATAGAAAGGATACTGGGCTATAGGTATGGGTGTAAGTGGACTGGGTTACTGGGACTATGGAAGGACTATGGCCCCTGCCTGACCAATGTTATTCACACTAGCACAACATTTATTGTTATTACACATGTGCAAGTGGTATAAGTAGTGTTGATTTACTAAGTAGATTAAATACACATTCAATATATGGCTTAACATTAAGATTAAATATAATATCTAGACTCGTAAAAAATCTATTTTAAGTGTCGGCGAGGCGGTACATCGGTGATCGTTTACCGGAGTTAGTGCGGCATTTTTAGCAACAAATAATTTTGCGACTAGCTCGCATGCGTGGTCTCACTGGTACCTACTAGATAACATAATATTTTATTTATTATATCAGGACAATCATAAATCATAATTATTGTGGCAATGATCATACAGAAATTTGGCATGTCATTGTAACCTTCTTTTTTTTTAAGCTTTAAGTGGGAGCATATTGTGTTTATCTAGGAACTGTTGCTGAGACTTCACAGCAACAATACCGGTACTTATATTAATTCCTGGAATTATTTTATTTTATGGCTAAAACAATACCTACTATGTCCTAAAACACGTCAACAATGTAAGGTTTCGATGTTTGTAGATATTTGAAATGATAAGTGTGTTTAAATAACTTCCAAAAAATGCATTTTTATACAGTATGATGATCCATAATACAAGGCGAACGGGCAAGTTTGGGCGCGCGCTAATTATGTAGGATTGTAGTCAACATGTTAAACATTGACACTAAAGTGGTTTTAAGGCGGGAAAAATTGAGAATTGGCTGCAAGAGCACACTGAATTTCTCGTTCCATACAAAAGAAAACAAAAACATTATTTTCCCTTGAAACAATTAGTTTTACACAAAAATGTATTTGACATTTATTTATAAGGCTAAGAAAATCTATCAATTGGTAAAATAAAAAATAACAAAACGAAAAAAAATACCCTAAGTCCCTCAAATAGCAGTTTCGACCCACTGTGTGTTGGTAAGATAATTTTGTATTGCATTTGTATTGCAAACAGCGTATAAATTTCTTTTGAACCCTTTTGAGGCTATAAACATATTTGGCATAAAATGGGTCCCGTATGGGGGTGGCGTATTCGAGCTGCGAGCGAATTAATGTTTTTAATAGATGGATATATCGTTATTATATTTTCTCTTCTGATATTCTTTTTATGTGATTCAATTCAATTCAATTTAATTTATTGCCATAAAACTGCCATAAATAGTAACGCGTTTCATGAAAGTCCGTAATTCAAAACATAATATCTACTCATTATGTCTTCCTTAACGAAATCTTTGTGAGAACGATTCCGTATTCTACTCAAATTGCCGAGTACGTAATATTAATATGTTTGCTTATTCGAAATTGAACTGATGTTGTCTCAAATTACTCGCTTGATGGCATTCGTCTCGTTCTGTTTGAAATTGCTAGTCTATATGTTCAAAAAATACATTAGAGTCAAAAAGCGCTTAAAATCGTATCTATTAAATCGTAAATAGGGTATAAATTAAAAATTAGTAATAATACCTAGCTGATTTTTCTAGTTGAGACTTTAGCGTACTTACATCTTCTTCTATTTATCGTGTGATAATCCTTCAAGGCCCAAATCGACTCGCGATGGATACCACCAGACGGCTACCGACAAAGGGGTAGACCTAAAAAGAGGTGGTGTGATGATTTGTCCAGCTTCGCGAGAGACTGGGAGTCATTGCCCGCTGACAGAGACCAGTGAAAAGCGTTGGAGGAGACCTTTGCCCAGCAGTAGGATTATGTAGGTTAAGAAAAAAAATCCTTCCAGGTTGATCTTGCATCAGAATTTATATACCGCGTAGCAAATCGCTTTCCAATTTAGAAGGGGTCGTCTCCTAAATTGACAAGACCAGGAATCTAACCTGAGACCCTAGCGGAACAATATAAATCTAACCCGTACCCTGGCGTATTAGGCGAATCACCGAACCATTAACCCAATAGGTTCATCAGAATAGTACATAGATTTGTCTGTTTATTTATATTTTGATTAATTCGCTCTTGTGTTTTGTATGCCATTTGGCGATGTCCCAAAATAGGATAGCAACGACCTTTCCCATCTTAAGGTCCCGTCTTGAAAAGCGACTAAAGGAAAGTGTATTTTGAATGTGTATTCCTTGTAGTATTCCTTTAGCCGTCTTGCCTGAGCAGCTGCGTCTTGTCAGTTGTCATTATTGAATAATATTCGTTCCCCACTCGTCTGCCAGGTCTCATGCTTATGGCGAAATGCTTGTCATATAGAGCCATATAAAAATAGTTACTCTTGCAAAGTCAGGTAATTTACGCGTCCAAATATTTTATTCTTCTTTTGCTTCTTGACAATTTATGAGCTAGAAGCAGTATCAAGAAACTGAACATACATTTCATCACGATATTCTGCGCAAACAGACAAAGTAGTTAATAGTACTAAAAGTAACATGGCGTATTGATGGATCACTCAACCATTAACCCAAAGGCGAATCACAGAACCATTAAACCAACAGGTTCATCAGAGTAGCCGTCTTGCCTGAGCAGCTGCGTCTTGTCAGTCGTCATCATTGAATAAGATTCGTTCCCTACTCGTCTGTTAAGTATCATGAATATAGCAAAATGCTCATTATAGGGAGCCATATATAAAAGTTACTCTTGCAAAGTCAGGTAGTTTACGCGTCCAAATATTTCAATCTTCTTTTGCTTCGTGACAATTTATGAGCTAGAAGAAGTATTAAAAAACTGAACGTGTATATCCAGAGAGGAACTGATGTCTAATGATAATTTTGATGTTATTTTTTATTTAATTAAACATTATGTATTTCATAGCACACCAGATACAGAAGTAAATAGTACTAAGTAAAGAAGTAAATTTTTCAGCTAATGGTAAAGAAGACAATAAAACTATCGTTTTATAAATAAACTTTTATGCTAGGCGCATTTGAATTGAAATATCAACTTTATAGATGTAAAATAGGAATTGAATAGTATTAAAAAGATAAACACAATACTTTCATAAATTTAAAAAATTAGCCATTATAATGTAAATTTGGACCACATCACATACATGGTTCTGATCCCAAAGTGAGAAGGTAAATGTGAGCACTCATATTGTAGAAGAATCAACGAAGTGGACCTTCGTTTTTTCTTCCAAAATACGAAGTGCTTTAAATTGAGTTGATCGGGAACCAAACCCGGGACCTCGTAGCAGGTGGCAATTTGTAAACCGGTGTGTACGCCACTCCGCTACAGAGGTCGTCTAAGAAAAAATATTTTTAAAGACTGTCCATAAATAAATAATCAATAAGAGGAAAATAAATACAAGCTTAGCATCAGAAATATATTACAAGATTGTACTTTGAAATATTTAAGTAGTGAAAGAGATTTACCTGTCTTTTTACCTTCAAAGAGTTTGCTTAGATATTTCGCGATATTTTTGTCAGGGCATTAAAAAGGAGGAAAATATTACAAACATACTAGGTATTTTCATCTAGTCTTTTCCAGATCAGAAACCTAAAAATAAATGTGGACAAATTCACAGATATTATTTTGAACCCAAAATATGTAGCTTATATACAGGGTGTAAAGGGTTATTGTCGATTCGCCACAAAGTCGATTCGCCACGAAAAAATATATGTGTAAACTCGCCACATTTGTAATAAAATATTTTTCACTACTGTAAACTCGCCACACTTGTTTTCCAAGTAGAGACTGCAGAAAAACGAAACACATGATAGGATTAAAAATATTTATTTCTAATTATTAAAATTACAGGTGGTTTTTAACAATTGTTAAATCACAGTTCTTATTGCAAAAAAAATTCACAGAATCACAGCAGTATTGATAAATAATTTTAACATTTAACTACAATAATAATAACCGAGTAATTATAATCTTTATAAATCTTACATCCAAAAAAAACATTAGTCAGCTGATTTTCTAGCAATAATCTTAAAAGTATCAATAATAAAACTTAAGTTACATAAAAAGGCTAAAAAAAATTAAGAGCATAGTTCTTATAGTTAATCACAGTTTAAATAAGTAACATAAATAAGAGTCATTAAGTATATAAAACAAGTGACACTCCCTGACTTCGCACGAATTTCATCTGATTAACTATATCAATGATTCAGCTAATTTGCACAAAATGTACTTTCTGTTAAATTTATATTTATATAAACTAGAGTATCTTCAGGATTTTATGCTATAAAGACAGACATGATAATTAGACAAATGCGACAAGGATATCTTTAATCTATATATGCTCGTATATAAAAATGAATCCCTATTTCCCTTGGTCATCGCATCACGCGTGATCGGCTGGACCGATTTCGCTAATTCTTTTTTTGTTTTGTTTGTCATTGTAAGGAGAATGTTTTTATAAAAGAAAAAATTAGAAAATTGCGCGGAAAATTAGAAAATTTAAGAAAACTTTATCACTATACTAAATTATCTGTAATGTAACCTTTATTGCTTTTGACAATGTAAACTTTTTTAGTGTGTGGAGTTTGACATAACATAGACAGAATGCGTGTTGCAAATATCATCAAGCGATTACTGATTGATTAATCTGAATTTTGCACATGGCCAGTAATGTCGCCTGTTCCCATGTTGTGAGGCCAACAAAACAATGTTGTGTATCATAAAGCATAATAATAATCAATATTTTTCGTAATCAATATTGTAGTTAAGACAGGACAACGTCTGTCGTCCGCTAGTTTATAATAAGTATTGATGACTAAATAGATATTGCTATATAACATAAAATATTAAAGTATGTACTTACACCATGTTCCTCCGAGCTTGACCCTGGGACATTATTGAAATCCATTTTTCAGAGACACTATTATGTTCTCAAAAAAAAACTGCATCACAAACACTAAAAATCCAACAGATAGCGTCACTACTAAGAGCTGACAAGGTCAATGAGACACTGCATTAATAAAGCCATGACTGATACCAAGGGCATAACCCTTTTTACTAGTCAGAAAGAGATAGAAATAGTGGGCTAGCGCGTGATTGGTGTGTGTCTCGGCGTCACATAGTAAACCGTAAGATGGCGGGATTTTGTTACCGTGTCTCGTGCTAATTACAAAAGCCGATCTATTAATATAATGATAAGTGCCAAAATACGACTGCACTTTTTGATTTTGGTTTGGTGAGAAGGTAGAGACCTGCGGCGTGCTTTTACATTTTTTTCACACTCCAGTTTATTGTTTTTTTCCGTCAATTGTGAATTTTGAATTAGAATTATGGTTTAGTTTAATTTTGATTTATTGAATAGAAAAAAGAAAAAGAAAATAACGAGATGGATACCTGAAATCAGTATAACCAGTGACAAAGTCTCGGTAATTTTTTGTTTGAAGAGTTTGTTTTGCTTTGCTTGCTAACGGTACTTTACTTAGAAATTGTATATATTTAAGATGTGTGGCGAATTTACAGCATCTTTTATTTAACTGTGACGAATCGACATATACTTTTTCATGTTTGTGGCGAGTTTACTTTGAATGTATGGAAGTTACAAAAACGTGGCGAATCGACTTTGTGGCGAATCGACAATAACCCGGTGTAAAAAAACTAAACGCAGACCCTGAAGTTACGCAATCTGAAAAGCAAACCAAGCCATATTACAAAATATTACAGCTGGGAAATGATTTTTATTTAGGGGACTCAAAAAAATTTATAAATCTTAGCGCGCAATGTATAGCAGCCGAAGCGTAGGCCGCTGCGCTGGAGATGGCTGCTAAGTTCAAAGGTCGTACGCGCTGAGCCGTACATTGCGTATTGTAATAAATTATTAAAGCCTTATTGTAAACGAAATAATAAATAATAATAATAATAATAATAAAACGTTTATTTCAGACCGCCTCGATCCATACATTTTAGAGTTAAAGACAATATACTTAAAATAATAACAATAATAATAATAATAATAATCTAAATTAGTCAAAAAACCGGTTCTAGATGGGACACGATGGCTTATCTTTGATAGCCAGCAGGATGCTGTTGGCGCTATCTCGAGTTCTAGTAAGCATCGAAGCCGTTCGTTTACGAATCACAACGTAAAAGTCGTCCACACGCGCTTCCGCAAACATAGTTGACGCACTGCAGAACCTTGGTAGCCCCATTAGCATCCTGAAGGCATTGTTGTACTGAACCCTTAGAGCGTTATAGGTCTTTTGCGTGTAGTTACACCACAGGCTGCAGGTGTAAAAGGTATAATAAAAACAACCACTATGTTTGTATGAAGAAAAGTTTTTAAGTATCCTTTGGCAACAGTTTTTGTAATAAAATGGAAAACAAAATTGTGACTTTGAGCCTCAATATCTTCGAAACCAGCTGTTTTTCCCAGGTATGGTCCTAAAGAGAAAAATGATCCTAATCATGGGGACAATACGTGGTTTTCGGATCTGTATTTGGTTTTTTTACACCCGTTATAACTTGTATTTGGAAACAACAAACGAAACACAAACATGCCTAAGGACCTAAGGAAATAAAGAAAAGTGTTTTATTTTTAAGAATAGTCCAAAGAGTGACGTCTGGAAAGTATTTTAGATACCTAACAATTTTGTTGAATTGTTAAAATATAATGTCTACGGTATAATTAGAGCCCATAATTCATCATAAATTATGTTTCGGAAGATATTCATAATAAAACCAGATGATTTCTTCAGACGAACGGTTTCTCGTGCAAAAGGCTCTGTTCTTATAAAAGTGGCTTTGTCTTGTCAACGCTAATTAATTATTTTCTTAATACATCTGACGTTTCTTTACTTGGAGTCTGTTGATCTCTTCTTATTAAACATTTAGTCGCTTTGTGAAGACACTTAAGCCCGGCGCCTACTGATGAAACGGCACGGCAGGGATAAATTAGTTTCAAATAGACACTACGTTTGTGACAAAGGTAATTGAAATGTCAATGTTTCATTGCCTTAGTAAGAGTAAGTACTAAAATAGCGTACAGCTTAGTACATTAGCTGTATTACAAAGACATTAAAATCTGGTATATTTCATCTATGAATGACAACTTTTAACTATAATTAATAATTTACTAGCTTACACATGCGGCTTTGCCCATACGGGCAATGGGTGGGTATGAATTACTTATTGCGCGAGCTGAATCCTGAGCCCAGCAGTGAGAGATATAGTAGCCTATGTCGTTTCTCAAGGTCTTCAATCAGTCTTACTTTGTACAGACAACGGCAGGTCAACCTACCCAAAAAGTTCAAGGTCATTGAATTGATTTTCAACTTTAAGTCCAATAACTAGAGATCAATATCAATTGACAAAATTTGACGTTTTGTAGTAGGTTGACGTGCTGTTGTCTATACAAGGTTTCATAAAAATTGGGTTTGTAGTTTAGGCGTGAAATCGTAACGGAGTTACTTTCGTATTTGTAACATTAGGTAAGTAAGGATATAATCCACCTACTTGTAAACTAAGTACTAAACACAAGTATAAACGTGTCTCACAAAGCGTGTCTCTAGCAAAGGTAATATTTGTTCGGTTTACATAGTTTACAACGCCCCGTTGGTCTAGGAGTTTAGGTTCCACCAACATTGGGGTATTGAGTTTGATCCCCGGGCCGTATGAATTTTTAAACAATTCTTTTTTTTGAGATCACTAACCCGCATTTAGCAAGCGTGATGATTATACCCATCATTGCTGTGACTTGAACTTAATGATGCAGGCCTTTGCCCTCCAGTGGGATGATTATAGGCTTTTCTTACATAGTTCTAATTTACAGTTTTTGTTCCCAGATTCTTAAGATCAACAGCTTTAGAAATGCATCTAGATGATGAGGTCACATCCAATGGTATCACCGCACCGAGGTTCCTGGAAGAGATCGCTGATGAAGTTGACATCATTGAGGATAAGAAGGCTCCTCCCTTCCGTGAGTTTGAATCTAGTAATAGAGAGCATTCGGTAAAAGAATTGCTTCGTATAGACAACGGCAGGTCAACTTACCCAAAAAGTTAAAGGTCATTGAATTGATTTTTAATTTTAATTTCAACAGGTCATCAATTGAGAAAATTTGACGTTTTGTGGCAGGTTGACGTGCTGTTGTCTGTACAAGAGCTAGGAGTAAAAACATATTTTACAAATTTGATCTCTTAAGTAGCTAATTTTACGTGTGGAATTTTGGAATACTCGAATCTTATGAATGGAATCAAAACTATCTTAAACTGAATTATAATGGAGCCAGTATATTTTAAATTGAGCAAATCTCAGCAAATACATCGCTGAAAA
Organism: Anania crocealis; assembly: GCA_949315895.1. Taxonomy (NCBI): domain Eukaryota; kingdom Metazoa; phylum Arthropoda; class Insecta; order Lepidoptera; family Crambidae; genus Anania; species Anania crocealis. The sequence continues at coordinate 4,502,603 of OX438861.1, read as the reverse complement.
CTACGTTCAATTTTTTGCAGTAGTTTTTGCGTGTATCGTGTGTACAAACATGCAAACAGACAAATATTCGAAAAACTTTGGCTTTTGTTAAGTACTACATTCAAAGGTTCTTTTAGAAAGAGCTAGAAAAAAAACACGAAATATCACTAGGTAGGGGGAATACCTCTCCCCCTACCTAGTTATTCATTTTACGTAGCACGTGTGATTTCTAAACACATCACTTTGGGGTCTGCACTTTGGGGTCTGCATGTTTGTTTAACTTTGTATGCCCCTCAAGGGCATACAAAGTTAAACAAACATGCAGATTGACGTCCTATCAAGTAAAAGTGGTGGGAATCTATTATTAACCAGTAATAAAACATACAACTTTAAAAGCTTAAAAAAACGCTTCAAATATTCATCGCTTTTAACAGCTTAGCGTCTGTTGGAAGAGCAATCTAAGTAAACACCAACATAAGGAATTCGGTATAGCACCAGAACTTGACTTTGAGAAATCGTAACCATTTGTAACAGAACCGATTGAGTGATCTTAATTAAAACTAATCGTCTCGGTGTGGCTTTCGGGGAGATTAATCCTACTTTTAGGGAAAACAATATTCTTGTAAAATTCCTTTAAAAGGGTGGTAACGTACTTTTTGCGTAAAGAAGTAATAAACATACATACATACATACATCTACAAAATTTATTCTGCTAATCTGCAAGTCGTTTACTTGACTTACTACATATTTTTTGTGTAGGTCCACCACTTACCGCCGGTTCCAATAACCTATCTATCTTCAGTTTTGGCATATCGGAGATAGGAAACAGTTTCTATCTCTGTTTTTGCTGTCCAGAGAAACAAAGACAGAAGTTGTTTTCTATCACCGATATGCCAAAACTGAAGACAGGTTATTGGAAATGGCCGTTAACCATCTGGATATCTGGATATTAGTATATAGTATCCGGAAAAATATTCAGTTACCGTAGGATAGTTCCAAATTCGAAATTCTACGTGTATGAATTCGCGGCAAATATACCTATATAGTCGATGTATAAAATGATAACCAGCAGGCTTACTCTTGACGAGTTCGAGTTACGATCAAAATCGAATCGACGTCGAAAATCAGTGATTTGGTACTCTGGAAAGTGAACCTGGGCCCTTACTCTTGAATTTAATTTTAACTTGAAGTTCGATCTCGATGCGACCTAGTCAAAATCTGAACTCGAAGATTCAGGTTCACTTTCAGAGTACCAATTAACTGATTCTCGACGTTGATTCGATTTTGATCGTAACTCGAACTCGTCAAGAGTAAGCCTGCTGTTTATAATTAGGTACCTCTACACTTCGAATGTTTGGGGTAAAATTATACTACGAATTGTTTAAGTTTGCAGTATCCGATAAACTATTTTTACTAATATAGATTGTTATCATTAACTTTTGACAAAATATTTATGATTTAAATAATGTTATTACTAGGCCGCCATAAGTTGAAGAAGCTGATCATCCCGATGCTGCTTATCCTGAAGCTGTTCAAGCTGAAGCTGCTTCTCTTCTTGCCCCTCATCCTGGGCCTGGCTAGCTTTAAGAAGTTCCTCGGATTCATGGCTCTCATTATCCCAGGTATTTTAATCTTATAACACGTAATAACAACACAAAGAATAAAATCTTAAAAATATATATTTTATATTTTTTTTAAATATTTTGGTCGTCTCAGTGGTCGAGTAGCATATACTTACCAGCTCTGAGGCTCCGGGTTCAGTCCCTAACGAATCAATGCAGAAAACCAATGTTCTATATTGTCTCGGACCTTAGTGCTATTCGTTGTGTCTGTTTTCATGAAACGATTTGGATTTAATTTTTGGATTATTTTAACTTAATTTCATATAGAAATGTTCGACTCTATGTTCTGTTTATTAAATACAAGACTCGAAGCGTAATACAGATTAAACTGGATACGCTATTGATATTAGTTTGTATCTAATTATAAACTCGAACGCAGCAAACGGCAGACATCTTAATGACGACAACATCATTAAGCTAAATGCAATGTCTAATGAACTGAACATAATAATCCAATAACAGTTTACCGCGCATCATTACATGAATTACTGTAATAACTAAATACACTTTCATAGATAGAAAGACATCCTCACCAAATATGCAACTACTGAATATTTAGGTACACTTTTATCTTAGTTGAATTCATCTTTGAGTTATTTGGGTAAGGTTGAGTTTTCAGTGGCGATGGAAAGGTCATATCAGAGGCGTATACCATAAGCAGAAGAAGTCTAAAAATATTTGTTAACGCTCAAACATTTGTGTTCCCAACTCTTTATTTTGGTTGCTGGAAGATAGAAAAACAAAAACTTTGATGAGACTACACTAGCTTACAGCCTATACCATACCAAAGTATTTAAATAAATTCTTTAACACAAAAAAAGTCTTGGCAGCAAAATTGGCAAGCTTGGCTTGACATTAGCGGTTCAAATCCCAACAGAGACAGTCAATTTGTCTTAATTGAAGGAATCGTTTATCCAATTGTTTTTCTCTTTTGTTAACTGATGTAACAAAACAAACCTTTACTTAATAATTACAGGTGTGATCGGTTACTTCAAGTTCTGCAAGCCAAACATCAGTTCTCCATTCTCATCGTCCCACTACTCCGGACCTCAGTACTCGCCGGCTGGCATCGGTCTGGGCCCTTACAGAGAGAGCCACTCGCCTGCACAGTATGGACACTATGAAGGATATGTTGTAAGTTATGTTTTTGTTTTGCAAGTTTTATATCCTGTAGCACGTGTTAAGATTAAGAACTTGACTTTTACGACCTCCATGGCGGAGTAGCGCACACACCGGTCTTCAAGGTGTCGCCAGCACCGAGGTCCCGGGTTCGATTCCCGGATGGGTCAATGTAGAAAAAGTTCTAAATTTTCTCGGGTCTGGGTGTTTGTGGTATGTGTCTTAGTTATATCTGATTTCCACTATACTTATTGCAAATTATACAAATCGCATTTAGCCAAATCATATTCATGTTTGCCAAATCGTATTCAAGTTTGCCAATACCTATTTAAATTTTCCAAATCGTGATCATATTTTCTAAAAAAAAATGAGACGGCCTTTAAAATTGTTGACTTGTCAGCGTACTTACAAACGTTAAAACACCTTCCTTTTCCCCGTTCTTTAAGGCCTTTAAAAAATTAAATACTTTGTGTAGTTTCCAAGCATTCAAAATTTTAAATGTGTTCACAATAATGTATCAGGAAGTCCACGTTGAAGTAAGTTGGAAGTTGGAAGTTTGAATATAAAATAATAAGAAGGCACTGGGGTAAAACCATTCTAAATCACTAGTGAGCAACGCCGCAATCCAAAACTAGGTAACATCGTTCTGAATAAATTATGGTTTGGCAATAAATTATTGCGTAATGAGCATAGGTACGAGTATATAGTATAGGTATAAACTTTGGCTATTGTATATTTGACTTAGTATAGGTATAAACTATGTACTCGCAGTCATACCTCTTTAAAGGTTTCGCGAGACCTTACCTATAATATATATTAAAGATATTTGTTAATATAAATAAATAAATAAATAAATAATAAATATTGCATATGAAAGCTGATAGGAATAGCTGATCGGTTTATCAAGCAATTATCAAGTCTGGTTTAACTAATTAAAATTTTGACGTTAATCTGGTATTAATTGAGCAAGTTAGAGCGGAGCGGCTTGGCTTGAAAGGGATCAGCACTTATCTCAAATTGATATTGATTTCATATTAGCTGGAATGTTCCAAATAGAAGGGTTTTTACTAAGCGTTTACTCCATGCGGATATTAAGTTTTAAATTATATATTCAAGGATGTTAGGAAACGATTATTATTTGGAGCCGAAACGCGCATGGTACGGTTTGGGTCTTCGTACAAATTAAAGTTAGAACCCTCCATTTAGACACACAATTACACATCTTTTATTCTTTTTATGACATTTTAGCAAATTTATTGCAATTATAATATCAGTATTTAAACTTATAAAATACTAACTGTTGCCCGCGACTTCGTACGCGTCAATTTCTGTTATTATGACCGCAATTATTTTTGCAACATTCTTCACTGATGCTTCGCTCCTATTGGTCGCAGCGTGATGTTATATAGCCTTAGCCTTAAAAAATAGTGACGTACACAATTTCAATACCCGAAATAAAGATAAACTTGCCGTTCCAGGATTCAGACTGCGAAAAGTAGGTAATTCGTTCATGGGAAATTGTATCCGTATTTTCAACAAATTACCACTATCAATTGCTGACCTCCCTGTACATAAATTCAAATCATATATCAAAGTTGTTTTAATGAAAAAGGGCTATTACACTATTGATGATTATATAAATGATAGGAACGTTTGGCTTTAAATTGTATCAGCTCGCACTGGCATATATCTTATGTAAACATGTTTATTTAAAAAGAGGCTGACAATAGTGACCGAGTTTCTTGCGCTGCTTCTTCTCGGCACTAGCCCACATTTGTCCCGAAGCAGTGGTAGGTTAAATATTGGGACGTGTATAAGCGCCTCCAGGGGCCTATTTGCAGAAATAAAACTGATTTTAACTGATTTTAACTTAAGCCTTCCTCGATAAATGGACTACCTAACACAAAAATATTTTTTCAATTTGAACCAGTACTCCCTGAGATTAGCGCGTTCAAACAAACAAACAAACAAACTCTTCAGCTTTATAATATTAGTATAGATTTCCCAACCTGAGACATAATTTTTCAAGTCTTCTTCTAATCCTTTTTACTTATTTACAAACCACTATTTCTGTTGTGTGTCCTTATCTTTACTCATCAGATAAGTAACCAACCGAACAAGTGAAACATTTTCCTTTAAAAAAATACACAATAATGTAGATAGGTATTGCTTTTACTCTTTCTTCTTTAAATTTACAGGCACGAATAGTTAAAGGTAACAAATGCAAAAATGTTTTGAACTAAATTATTATTTCTTTTTATAGCAACAGGGTCACAAATACGGTTCCGGCGGTGGCGTCTCCTTCAGGGATCCCGATCACAGCCCCCAAGATCTTGCTTACCAAGGTTGGGAGTTCAGAAATAACAAGAATGGCGAAGACATCAAGGCTGGGGAGGCTTAAGACTGATCTTTTGTTGTAGAAGTGGTAATAAAAACTGTTAAACTATGCAAAAGTGATTGACAGCAAATTTTTCTTGCTCCTCATAAAGAAGGAAAGATCAAAATGTGACATAAAGATTTCGTATAAGAAATATTTATTACCTTAGTCGCAAATATTTATAATGTTTAATAATAAACTAAAATCAACTTAAGTGTAGTGATTCCAGTTCTTTTGCAATATTAGTATATTGCAGTATACATCGAACTTAAATTTCTGATATTAAATTTTGATTTCTCACTGAACAATGTTTCGAAATAACTATTTTGTATGAATTGCATGCATTTTACTTGTTACTTAAAAAAAAAAAAAAACTTAATCAACATCTGCATAGCTGCAGAAGTCAACTGATACTTTCGATAATGTTGTACCTTTGTTATGATTTTTCTGTGAGGTATTAAAATTATCAATGATTGATGTGTGATCAATTTGAACAACAATTAATTATTGTTAAAATTGATCCTTAAGAAAAGTTTTTTTACTGTTAATACTTTTGCTGACATTGTTATTGATTTGTTATAGATTTTCTTATTTGCGATTAATGGGAGCTTTTTGTTTCTGTAAACTTTTCTCCAAGCTTTTTAATATGTAAATTTGATATTTTTTGTAGATGCGTGAGTGCGTTGTCTTTTTTTATTGTTACGTTATTAATTTGGCTCTGGCTAAAGTCAAATATTTTGTGTAAATAGGTATCCTATACCCTTGTAGTTATTATACAATTATAAATGTTTAATATTTTACTAGCAAAGTCAATATTACCCTACGTGTTTGATATAATAATTTATGGATGTAATAAACTTTTTAACTTTTTTATAATAATCGTTGTTTTTATTCTTTTTAGAAAGCATGCTATAAATTGTTCTTAGCTCTGTGTTAAGATTCTAAAGCATCAAATAAGTATTTTCTTAAAATTATAATATATTAGCTGTTCCGCTTCGCTGTGGCACATTATAATTGAATGGTTTTTGTTTTTTATTGTTTTTTTATGGTTTTTTTTCGCAGTCGCGGATAAATATATAAAAACAATCCTTGATGCGAATTATGTATCATGCCAAAATTTCAGCTCGATCGGTGCAGAACTTTTTGAGTTTTTGAAGCGTACACAAACCAACATAATATTTTTATATATACGTAGAACCTCTATAAGTCGAAACTCAAGGAGACGCTATAAATTCGAGTTATAGAGTTTTCGACCAAAAGAGAATTTTGACTTAGACGGATTTTGATTCGACATAAAAAGGTTAAAAGGCATTCTTATAAATTTTGAGTTTGAGAGGTAAAATAAATAAAAAATCAAGTTGCAGAGGTGACACACATATTTTTTGTTTCTAATTATAAATCAACATTATTTCAAAACATCCTTAAAATATAGGTATATGGCATTAAAAAGTCAGTAATTTTTTTGGCTTTAGATAATTCGGTTTTTCTCTATCTTTAGCATTGTCTAGGGTATAAAGAGCAAAAAATTCTTGTTCTTGTTCAGAGTTGCTTGTTTGCTCTTTAAAAGTCTGTAAAGTATTCAATGCGGTTCTTGCCTCTTTGATGAAAACTCAAATGAAATCAAAACTAATAAAATGAAATACCTAATACCTAAGTTCTTGGTAATTCTATTAATTGTATACTCCTAAATTGCTTTCTAAGAAACAATTGTGTACTTACCCTGTCAGCGAATTGTTAAAGTCGGTAACTTATTTTTATTTGAATTATAGAGGTAATGAGTCTCAAATAATCGAGTTGTAAATGTTGTAAAAAAAAACATTGCTATGTTCGAGATACAGAGGTAAAAAAATATTTTTCGAGTTATGGAGGGAAAATGTGTACCAAAATGGCTTGGAGGGACTCACTGATTATTTCGACATATAGAGGGTTGAGATTTCGAGTAATGGAGGTTTTGGTGTTTGAAGTGAAGGGAACAAAACATTTTTTCGAGATTCGAAGGTTTTCGACTTATCGAGGTTCGACTTAACGAGGTTCTACTGTAGTAAGAATTACTTGGTATTCGCAAAATATGTTTTGCCTAGATCCTCTACCACTACCAGCGACTGCAAAACTTTAATTTTGACTTAACCTAACTGATGTTTATATTATAAGCCTCCATAGTTTTAATAGAACTAACGCTAACAAAACTAGTACTTATATCAAAATCTTTATTATCTATTTGCGCTGCTATAATAACAATAACTTATGTCGGAACACTCCTTTTCACCAATATTTTTTAATATGTGCATTTACGACGTTATCTTCTTTGCCGTTCTTCAAAAACTCAATTTCGTCTAAATCAGTTAATATAAAAACATCTTCTCTATCATCACTTCTTTTGTTTCTCTTGTAATGTTCTTTCCTTGATGCAAGATTCTGAAACGGCATTGGGTATCTCGCCATTCTAGTGTTCCATTTCTTTTTTTTCTTATTCTGGTTAACTTGTGTTGTCGTTAAATTTTCGTTCCTCTGCAACATTTCTTCTTGAGCATAAAACTTATCGAGCTCATTGACATTCATCGGAGAATTTGTTGGAAGACTGGTTGCCTGATTTGAATACATCTTCTTTCTAGATCTATTCTTCTTTATAATTTTTTGTATTGTCCTCCTTGGCGCCTTTTTGATGTTTTTTCTTTTATTTTTGTGCTCATCGTAAGGATTTAAATTTGGCACTCTCACCACATTTTCAGTTTTGTCTATATAAGTTAGGTTATTAAAGATCTGGAACAATAAACAAGGCAAGTAAGTTTATAACACGAAAAATAAGTAAGTTATCGCTTCAACATGTATGTTCAAGTTCATTCGTTACATAATAAGAGACTCGGGGCAGCAGCACTAACAGAGGACGATTGTAATATTACCGATATTGCTCCTACTAAAGCACTAACATGTGAGTCCTTGAATTTGAATATACGCAGGGACTTATCTTGACACACGCTTTTGTGCTAAAGTAGTAAAAACGTAGCCAAAAATACAATAAATTATCCTCTATCACTTCTGCCTCCACCCTATCTTATATTTACAAATCAACAAAAGTATTTTTTTCTCATACCATATAAACAATACGATTATTATCAGTATATAAACTTGAAAAATTTTGTCTCAGGCGGGACTCGAACCCGCATCTCCTCGCATGCCGGGCGGGCGCCATACCATTAGGCCACCGAGACACTGCGACATGGCGCGAATTTTTCAAGCATATTCTTACGCTGTGAGCCAGCGTTGTTTCATCAAATGTTAGGAGTTTGCACCCTTAACACCCGAAAGAAACATCTTTGCAGATGTTTGACAGTCAGTTAAGATGAAACAGCTATTTATATACTTTATTTGATACTTTAGCAACTTAATTGCACTTATAATATCAGTATATAAACTTGAAAAATTTTGTCTCAGGCGGGACTCGAACCCGCATCTCTTCGCATGCCGGGCGCGCATTAAGTTGCTAAAATATCAAATAAAGTAATACGATTATTACCATTTTTTCTTAAGAAGAATCAAACTTGTTCTTAAGATATTAAATCAAGTTTTAGAAAGAAGTCAATTAATAATTACGCCTACTCGTTGTGATTAGATATTTTCAAAGACAATGACAGAAAAAGCGTCCTAAATGGCTGCTGGCTTGAATGAAAAAAACAATCTAAATGGTTTTAAATGGACGCAGAAAGAAATAAAAAGAGAAACATCGATGTTCGATCCTTTAACAAATTTGCAAGACACCAACCATTATTATTTTCCATGCAAAAAACAATACAAAAACGATACTAAAGTGATCCCTCCCTCGATGGTACAATCAAATTCATCACAAGAGACGGTGATTTGTCAACCGCCGGGGAAGCGATTAATTTTGCGAATAAAACCTAAGGGTATACCTCTAGGGAGAGCAGGAATCTGGGGCAAGATTTGCAGTGCGGACCTATTGCGTAGGATTTAATATAAAAAATACTACATCTTGGACTTATTTTGTAGGATTTTTTTGTGAACTAATCAATATAATATCATCCGTGGTAGGGTATGAATAATTTGTTAATAACAGTTTTTAAGGATACTTATAATAAATTATTAATGATGATTTGTTGGGGTGGTGGGATCTACCTCCTAGTGGTCCACCCTGGGCAACGGCATTTTTGGTTTTCTAACCAATGATGACGGCTAACAGATCCCTCTGCGGTGGTAGGCTTCGTAAGAGGCCGCCTGGATGCTACCACCCTTCTGCCGGAGTCCAGCGCCAAACACTTTTTCTGTGTTCCGCTGGTGTGTGGGAGAACCAGTACCACTTTCTGGGTAAGCTCGCTCCATGTTAGGCTTCTTCTTTACCGTAAAGTTAAGTATGTAATCAAGAGCATTGTTTATAAAAAAATTGCAATTTTGATTCTGCAGGTATCAAACTGACACGCACTATTGTTATAATAGGAATTTGATAGGATTTCAAATGACTTGGAGGAGTCAAGGAGTGTCTTGCACACCGATTTTCAAGGTGTCGCCAGCTCCGACGTCCCGGGTTCGATTCCCGGACAATGTAGAAAAAGGGGTTTTTCTACATTTTCTCGGGTCTAGGTGCTCGTAATACATTCGTCGTTTCTGATATCCTCAATACAGGTGCTTTAGATTGTTACTTACTTTGGTATAAGAACAATGTATGTGATGTTATCCACACTTTTTTTTTATTTTTTTTTATTATGTATTTAAGGGTTTTTTTGTTAACGGTTATAATTCGCTCTTAGTAAGTAAAAAATCCAATTCAGTAGGTATATTAGTTTTCGTATAATTTTAACAATTCGACATCCTGTATCTCTTAAAGAGTTTCATCCAACGATCTCTAATTGGAAATTAGGGAAAGCCGCTTGAATTTTACAAATTAATATCAAATGGAAGAATTTTTCGTCTTGCCTCTTACCGGATTATAATTGGTCGGCATCCGGGAATTCGATAGAATTTGGTCCAAACCGTAGTCATGTTGAAATATCTGGAAATAATCGTGATTAATTAAAGGAAACATTTTTTAAGCAATTAATTTTCTGCGACCCGTTGCTCTAGTGGTTTAAGACCCGGGGATCGAGCCAAGAACTTGAGGTCCTTGGTTCGATCCCCGGGTCGGGCAACAAGAATTCCAAATTTTTGAGCTCGGGTTTGTGATCACTAACCATTCCATATTCTGTGTCACCAACCCGCATTAGGCAAGGTTGATTAAAGAGGCCTTTGCCATGCAGTAGGAGGATTTTGGGACCTTACTTTATGTTAAACTAGCGACCCGTCCCGGCTTCGCACGAGTGGATATAGGATTTTTTCATAAGGATCCCTAATCTATTCTAGCACTAAATATAGCCTATATCACTTAAGGTAAATGTAGCTTTTCAATGGTGAAAGAATTTTTGAAATCGGCTCAGTAGTTTTTGAGTTTATTCATTACAAACATACACACGCTCATAAATATCAATATTTACTTTTAACATTAGTATAGATGTAGATGTAGTGTATTTTTATACCTGTGTATTCTCCGAAGCGGCAACCAAAAGTACATTTAAACTAAATGTACATGTTAATATTAGTAACATTACTTCTAACAATGTTGAGCAGAAATGAGGAAAGCAGATGTGAGTTAGAACTTTTATAAACTACTTACGTAGTTAACGGGCTTTGCAACTGAAAACACCATTGTTTCTTATCTGGTACACTTAGCAGTGCAAATATGTTTCTTAGATGAATCCAAATTAAAACAGCATCAAACTCTCTACAATTTGACCAATCTGACCAACTGTCAAACTTTAAATAGTTGTCATTCATCATTATCATCATTGAAACGCTCATAGCCCAGTGCTTCTTACGGCCGGTCCCAATAACCTATCTATCTTCAGTTTTGGCATATCGGAGATAGGAAACAGTTTCTATCTCTGTTTTTGCCGTCCAGAAAAACAAAGACAGAAGTTGTTTTCTATCTCCGATATGCCAAAACTGAAGATAGATAGGTTATTGGAAATGGCCGTTAGTGTTCAGTCTCTGTCAAGAATGTAAAGCAACGCTGGGAGCGGTCACTGATTGGACGGGTGACCGTTTGTGGCATCATACCATGAGCGCTTCCGGGCTTCGGAGGGCACGTTAAGCCGTTGGTGCCAGCTGTTGGCATGATATTTATTTATTTTATCTATAACAAGATCCATAAAAACAGAATTCTTACATCTAATAATATTGATACTTAATTATTTGCTATAAAAGTCGTTATGGCGTTGTGGGATCTACCTCCTAGTGGTCCACCCTGGGCAACGGCATCTTTGGTTTTCTAACCAATGATGACGGCTAACAGATCCCTCTGCGGTGATAGGCTTCGTAAGAGGCCGCCTGGATGCTACCACCCTCCTGCCGGAGTCCAGAGCCAAACAGTTTTTCTGTGTTCTGCTGGTGTGTGGGAGAACCAGTACCTCTGGGTAAGTTAAGTATGTCGTCAAGAGCAAGCCCATTACTTATAATAAAAATATATAATAAGCCCTGTTGGAGGACTACGGGCGGCTTGAGAAACGTCCAACAGCGGGGTGATGTCGCCAGCAGCGTCGCCCTCGCCGTCCACCAACCAGCACCAGGACTTTTTACTTCTACATAATTATCATCATCATTACAGCTGGACAAAGGCCTCTTCAATAAGAGGATTTAAAAAAAATCTACTATGCTGGTTGGCAGTCTATGTTGACCAGTTCACTTGGTTGTATGTATGACTTTTCAAATTCAAAAATATATAAAATCAAAATTCTTTATTGTGTACAAATACAGTTACATGGCATTATAGTCGTTGGAACCTCCTTTTGAGCATGATAATGCCTGTCTCAGAAGACTTTTACGATTGACTTCATATCATTATCTGAAAAAATTAAAGTAATGTCAAAATTGTAATCAACTTCTACAACAGTATTCTTTAATTCACTTCATTTAGTTTAGTGAAATGACATATCTCTGACTTTATATTACTCGTAGTATTTTGTCATATCACCAGATAATTTTAGTAAAAAAACGTAATAAGCAAGAATATTCACCATTTACCGGGATTTCGTTATATCCTATATTTATATAGGGATTTCATGAAATCCCTGAAATCGTCATTTCCCTGCGACATTTACAAACAAAATATGTACCTAAACATCTAATGAGACGTTATTTATTATCGTAATTGATCACGGCTAATAACAGTTGAATGTATCCATGGGCACTCCTGTTACACAATGCCGTAAAACAATGTTTCGATTAATCATTGTTCTAGCTATTAATCAGTTGAAAGAGGCATTCAAAAGCTTTGTTTGAGATAGTAACAAAAAGTCAGTGTATCGGTGTATTGAGGCACAAAGATGACTGGTTGGAGAATCAAAACCAGAATAATCTTTATCGTGCTTTACCACCTCCCGCGGACTCGCGTTATATGTTTGATCGATGTGGCAAAGAATAAGTTACGTACTTGGAGGACGCTCACTTGTTACCTAATTGCACGCAACATTGAAACTATACGAGCGATATATTCTGTTATATAATTTATAATCCATAAAATCGCGGTTTTGCTCCCAAACCGGCTCCAATTCGATATGGCAGCAACATCACGGGATTTTCACTTGCCGTGTACAATTAGTTATTCAGTGATATAGATAAATATTAAAGCGAATCTATGTGTATTACTTAATTTAAATAAACTACATAATGTTTAGATATAACTTATTTATAGTTGCAAAAATCTCAGTAAATTACGAGTATCACGGCCGAAGCGTCTCGCGGGCGAGCCGAGAGACAACCCAATGCCATACTCCTGCCCGGGAGGCATACCACACGAACATACCTACACTGCGGAGTGGCACCCCCCGTATGTGGCAAGAAATGCCTCGAACTTACATTGTCTTAGAGGACTTTATAGCCACCAACGGCTTTGCTGTAACCCGTTAGGTACCCACTAGTGCATCATCTACAACAGATGCAGTGGCCAATGACGATGAGTTAAGTCATTTCCTTTAAATTAATTCGGTTGCAGTAAATCCCATGAAGTGTAATAAATTCGACTAAATATCAATTCGTTAGCTGTTTGTCATGTCAGACCTACTGTAAAAGTTGTGTTCATCTTTTGCCTAGAGTGCTTTTACCCTAGGACCAAAAGGGCTAAGGACCGAGGCGGCAGGCCACAAGGGCTCAGCTTAATGCACATTAGCGCCTTTTTTACTATATGTCGAAAGAATTAAAAAGGCTACTTAATTAACCAACATAAATATTCACTTAGTTGTAAGACATCAAGACGAATGTACGAGGCAGCGCTTGTCTCACTTACTCTTGCCATTAACTTAAAGTGTGTGATAGAGATAGAAAGGTCCGTATTTACGGACATCGACTCGCTTAGAGAGCCTTTGATATGCAGTCAGCGCTAAGAGAATTAAAAAAACCCTAGGCAATATCGCGTTCGACCGTACTTTTGTTTAAAAAACTGCTCCCAAAGCAAACGGATATTGGCTCACTTGCTACTTTTCCGAACTTTTGAGATATATTGTTTTGAAAATAAAGCATTTGTTGCTTTACGCCAACACATGCGTGTGATTAACTAAGTTTTTTGTTTGAAAATAATATAAAAATAGTTGGTCATTTTTTTTTTGTTATATTTTTTTTTCATTTAATTATCTCTAACACGAATGCTTATGTAAGTTTGACAATCCATAGTAATCGAAAAAGTATTATAAACAAAATTAACAAGTTGAAATTATGCTTGCTTCTACTATGCTATTAATTTAGATAAGTTTTTTTATGATCAGTTTCGATCAGTTTCCTGTTTCGATTCTTACAAAAAAACTTTTTGTATCTGAACAGCTGTTCTTAAAGTAAAGTATGATTATATATTTATACAAATAATTTGAATTTGAATTATAATTTTATTTTACAGGAAATGTGGAAATCACACTCGGGATATGAACACCATCCTATTGGTAGGTATTATACTGTTTTATTTCACTATTACTGGACGATGGTCTGTGGGTAGGCCCCTCACCAGGTGGACCGACGACCTGATAAAGGTCGCGGGAAGCCGTTGGATTCGGGTAGCGCGGAAAGACCATTATGGACATCCTTAAGTATTTTACATTTAACCGTGAAAGCAAAGTACTTCTTAATTTGATACTTTTTTCTGAATCCTGTTTTATACTCAGACAAAATGTTCTTTTCACTTTTGATGCCAACGTACATAGGTCTTTAATTAGAAGTATAGCGGCAGTATTTAAACACTAAATTTATAAGTAACATGCTGCGAATCTGAACATAATAATTAAATTATATATTTAAAGATCCTTCAAGGAAAAAAAATATATAAAAAATACTGTAGAATACGAGTACTTAAATCTATTTAAAAAGAAGTAAGACTATTTCATTTAACGTAACTGACCCGACTCGATTCATTGATATTCGTTTCAGAAATCCGTTATTTTTTTAGTTAAGTCAAAGAATATTAAACAAACATTCTTAGGTTAAGTAGACAAGCACTTTTTTACCTAATCCAATGATTGAAACTAAAGTGTACTTATACGAGTAACTTACCTCAAGAGAGAAGTTGAAATAAAAAAGGAGTTCGGAAAACTAGGTTAATATTTTTTTAAAAGCGAAAGATTTATTAATCATGGTTGGCACAGTTTAGGAGGTTTTACGCGATCGGCTGATATCCCCTAATATATATTTTTTTAATTTACGGAGTAATTTTATCCAACTCTAAGATAAGTTGCTGTGTTAATGAAATGTTCAGCCGGTTCATTATGTTCGACGGTTATTGTTTGTTTAGCACTGACTCAAATTTGTTACTTATTCTATCCTTTTCAGCGGTATTACTATTTTTATTTCGTAAAAGGATTTTATCGAAAATGATACCCTTTAGTTTAGAGTTTTCTGTTTAATTTACAAGGGATAAACTTTTAGCTATTCTATATTATAATAGAAGTAGGTTTATTTCGTAAAAAGTTCCGTAAAAGGTTTTTGTAAAACCCAAATTGATGGATTTTAATCTTTAAACATTGGCAAAAAATATTAATATTAGCCAAAAAAAAAAAAGTAACAGCCTAAAATCATCCCACTGCAGGGAAAAGGCCTCCTTCATTGAATTCAAGTTACCACAGCAATGATGGGTGTACTGGCATAATCACCACGCTTGCCATATGCGGGTTGGTGATCACAAACCCGAGCAACGTTCGAAATAAGGTTCGAAAATTCGAAACTTTTTTGCCAATTATTGGCCAAAGCACAATCACATTTTTGACGCAAGCCAGCAAGCCTGGGTGTACCCTAATCCTAGATAGGCTAGAAGAAAACCCTATGGTCCAGCCAATCTAGGCTGTTCAGGTCACGTCAGCGTCAATATAAGGGCTTTTGTTATTGACCAATTTTGCCAAAGGGATGTATTCGGTACCATAGAGATGTGTCAGGTACCTAAAGAGTGAATGTGGTATCAAAGAAATATGTGAATGTGGTATCAAAGAAGTACCTAGGCCCTAGGTCCTAGGGACTAGGATACCTTTGGTACCTACTGCCTTTGGAACCTAAAAAGAACATTTTGTTTTAAAGGCAAGCCACATTGGCTTTTTCACGTCTGAGGATTTGCTGTTGTGCGAAGCCTGACAAAATACTCACAAAACAAAACGGCACACATTTTCATGAAGAATTTTGGATAATAAGTGCATATCTAAATTTTCTATGTTTAAAAGTCTTGTAAAATCCGGCCTACTAGGAAAAGTCAAAAAGTAGACATCTCATATTAATCTCTACCTGTGTTACTTAAAGTTGATAATGGTTTGTAAAAATTTGACATTCATGGTGCCTGTACAAAGAGTGCATAAAGGTATTAAAGTAGTAAAAGAGCTTCATCGAAGTATCCAAAACTCAAGTTCAAGTTTATATACTGATATACAAAACAAGACTGAATGGGGGCTATCGCTAGTGAATTTGCCACTAGAGGCGCTAGTGTCGCGTGAGGTCCAATATTTTTTAATTATTCACTTTGTACTGGTTTTAGCGGAATTTGTTGCATAAATTATAATTTCTTTAATTTACCTGCTAGAAAGTGATCTCCTTCATAAAATATCGCAAACATGGATTATTTGGCGATTAATGTGAACGCTTTAAAAGCAGAATTAAGAAAAAGCGCAAAAATAGGCGGCCTCAAGAGCAACTATTTCAGAAGTTAGTTTGTTGATATCAAGATAGTTATTTATAAACAATATAACTTTAATTAGATTCAAGATATAACACTTTGTTTCGGCGCCAATCGCCTTTGACAGCTATACCTCCGGACCTCAGTCTACAGTGGCGCCAACTGGTGAGCAACGAAACGGTAGTCCCCATTAAGACACGTGTAGCCGCCGGCATCTATTATAATATAATAAAATGTAACATTAAACTCATTGTGGATGTACAGCAGCAAGATTACCAACCCATAATTGTCAAATTTCTACAAACGATTCGCAACTTTAGACTGTAGAACATAAAGATGAATTTCAATGAAAATATTTGTAATAGATTGATGAGCAGTAAATACAGCGAGCATGGTAAAATGTTGCTTCAATTAACTTTGCTACAATCTGAGTAATGATGCCTAAGAATTTGAAGAACAAGAATGATTCAGGTAAGAATTTGTATTATATATTTCAATTTATTGATTACACCAGTAATCAACCATTTAGACGACTATTTTAATCAGCGGTAGTTAACGCTGCTTCTGAGCCATGGGTCGCGGGTTCGATCCCCGCACAGTACAAATATTTGTGTGCATGAACATGTCTGTTTGTACTGGTCTGGGTGTTTTCTATGTATTATAAGTATGTATTTACAAAAAAAAAAGTATATAAGTAAGATTATCGGTTGTCTAGTACCCCATACGACAGGGTACTTAATACTACCTTAATTTGGGACTAGATGGCTCTGTGTGGCCCAGTGAGGCATGTCTTAAAATATTTATTTATTTATTTATTTATTTAACCAGTAAATATTGTGCATTTTAGATTAATTAAGGAATTCTTATCTTAATATTGTTAAAGCGAAAATTTGTGAGGATGTCTAGGTGTAAAGATGTTTTTTACTCATTCAAGATAAAACGACTCAACGCATCTTAATGAAATTTGGCACGATGTTAGTTCACTGGCTGGAATAACATATGTTTCACTTTTTATCCCAGGAAAATTTACGATCCCCTGGGATAATCTTAATGAATAGTTTTAAATTCAAGATTCCACGCGTACGAAGTCGCGGGCAACAGCTAGTTGAACAAAGCGGATTCGCCGTTCCGTACAAATTTTTAGGTACAGATATCTTAACGATCTTCATACAACGTGTTCCTTTTGATATCCCATAACTCTAGGGTATTAAACAGACCATGGTAAAGAATCAAATTGCATATTAATTATTTTTCAATTATTAATTTTTTCATACAAAATAATTCTAAAAAGTCACGACTGTTTATGTAAAACACCCTTACCTTGTTATGAATGAACTTTTGAATGGAAACGATTTACTCGTACCTACTTATCAATGAAACACCCACACACGTCAATGTTTTTTACAAGTTACGCTCTCCCGCTACTTTACTACTACACTTTAGTGTAAGTTTGCCAACGTCTCGCAAAACTACGGATTCGCCATACTGGTTACATTTTTTAACAAATTTAATTAAAATTGATGTTATATTCTAAACTATTGATTTTTGAACCACATATTCTGGGGCGTTTTATATTATTTTTACCTATAGAACATAACCTTAGAGTTATGAGATATTAAAAGGAACACGTTGTATAGGCGAGTTAGAAAAAAAATGTTTTGCCGGATGTGCAGGCCAATACACATATCTATACTAACTAATATTATAAAGCTGAAGAGTTTGTTTGTTTGTTTGAACGCGCTAATCTCAGGAAGTACTGGTCTGATTTGAAAAATTATTTTTGTGTTGGATAGTCCATTAATCGAGAAAGGCTTTAGGCTATAAAACATCACGCTGCGACTAATAGGAGCGGAGCATCAGTGAAAAATGTTGCAAAAATAATCGCGAACATAACGGAAATTGACGCGGACGAAGTCGCGGGGAGCAGTTAGTTATAAATAGTTCAGGTATCAAGTCTTAAAATTTTTTCTAAAGTTTCCGAATCACAAATAGTTTTCAAATTGTTGCTTAAATTTAAAGTATATGACGGTTTTGCTTGCCAAATTCCATAGTTTTAGGTCAACGGGAAATATCATTTAAATTTTAATTCTATTAAGTGTCGAAAAATTCCTTTTTTAAGGTTAACTTTGTAGTTTGATTTTTTCACAGCTAAAAGGGTTTTTTTAATTTCAACTCGCTACCTCTTTCACGCGATCCTGAGATAAGCGGTCTTGACTTACGGACAGACGACTTGATCCTATAAAGGTTCCGTTTTTGCTTTCTAGTCATAACAGAACGCTAAAACACAACTATTAGTTCAAAGTTTTCCGGGACTACCTGGGTCCATATCATTTGCACCAATAATCGAACTTTATTATTATCAGCTAACGAGACTCAAGCAAGAAATCTATACTAATATTAAAAAGCTGAAGAGTTTGTTTGTTTGTTTGTTTGAACGCGCTAATCTCAGGAAGTACTGGTTCGAATTGAAAAATTATTTTTGTGTTGGATAGTCCATTTATCGAGGAAGGCTTTAGGTTATATAACATCACGCTGCGACCAATAGGAGCGAAGCATCAGTGAAAAATGTTGCAACAATAATTGAGATCATAATAACAGAAATTGACGCAGACGCGTTAGTTGGTAATAATAGGCCATTGATCGGTAGAAAAATAACGGCAGACCACGTATATTTGGTCACTCAGCAGAAAATAAGGAAGCTTGGTTACTCACACACAAAATTTGCCTACATAGTAATAGGTTGGTTTCGAAATGGAATATCATTTTCCTAACATACTGTACATAAAACACTCAATATTTCAAACCACGATGACCCTTTGATCAGTAGCAAGTCCCAAAAACGTGAGATTATATTATATTTAAGAAAGATCCGCGGACAAAGAATCTTCCATACATTTGGGATGAAAGACGTCAATGAACCCTTCATAATGCCATTTTAATTTGAATGTCTAGGCCGAAAGTTTCAAAAGAATATTTACAGAAATGTTATTCTTATCAAACGCTTTGATAAAGTTCTACAAAAAGTGACAGTACTTGTTAGGATTAAATGTTTGCAAAGTATCATTTTACTAAGAATTTTCTTTAATACTCTCCGAATATATTATGTTAACTATACTCGTACAAACTGAAAACATAACTTAAATAGTTAATGTAGCGTATTATAAGTTAGTAGACACTTGAAATTTGGAATGACCTAACCGCATATGGTAAATTATGCATTTTTATCATCTATACTAATATTATAAAGCTGAAGAGTTTGTTTGTTTGTTTGTTTGTTTGAACGCGCTAATCTCAGGAAGTACTGGTCCGATTTAAAAAAATCTTTTTGTGTTGGATATCCCATTAATCGAGGAAGGCTTTAGGCTATATAACATCACGCTGCGACTAATAGGAGCGAAGCATGAGTGAAAAATGTTGCAAAAATAATCGCGAACATAACGGAAATTGACGCGGACGAAGTCGCGGGGAACAGCTAGTCTTTAATAAGAAGAATAACAACATTTTATGCAGGATGACCTCCTTCTAAATTTTAATACAACAATCTACAAGACAAATAACCAATGACGTATTTTTTCTTATGGTATAGCCCAATACAAAAACGTCAAGATAAAGCACTTAGAAAATGTCCGCCAATAATCAAACATTTTTGATACTGCCTCCTCAGAACACTTTTTTTACGCGATTCGCATCTCATTCATTCATTAGGATACTATTCATAAGTTGTTGATTTTCCCTTTATACCTTCACAGGCTTTTAGGACCGTCAAAATTAAAAACCATGTATGTATAAATTAGAACTAAATTTCTTACTTCATATATAGGATCTAAATACGATACTTAACGACTATAAAAAATTGGAAGGTGATGAAAAAGTCAAAATGTGAGCTAAAACCCCAAAAATCTAGTAGACCTTCTTAGAGAACTCCTCTTTCAAACAGACTTTTAGATTGTTTATCTCGTACTCAGTATACTAACATGAAATCCAAAGTCAAACTTTTCTGCTTTCGACATTTCCATCCAAATCCTATATTGTAAGGCCTCACGTAACTACAGACCTCGTGCTGGCCCAAACTATGAAATATGTAACTACACATGAGAATGGCGGTGTATTATTTGAAGACTGTGGTATATCAATAGGTCACGTCTCGTTAACCTATCTGTACCGCTAGCACAAAACACTATCGACTTCGAATCGTATGCGTATCGAAAGCAAACGACATAAAGTTCGTGCTTTGTTTTGTAGTTCTCGTCTTGACCGCGCGAGCGCTGTTTAAGTTTTCATACTAAATATTTCGATGGCGATACGAACACTCGCAAACGATTCGAATTCGATAGTTTTTTGTGCTAGACCCACTGATTAGACTGCTTGGTCGACTTTCCTGTCATACCAAAAAACACCCAATAATAATTCCAATTTGACTCGTTCTCTTATATTTCTTCTTATTTTTGTATGACCAAAGTATAAATAATATAAATAACATATATTTATTTTCTCATTACAATTATAGGCAACTTAATTCTAAAACTGAGGAAAAATAATTACTCATGCCAAACCTATAACTGCGAGAGACTGGTGCCTGAAGTAGGTTTCCCAAAAAAAGAACCTGATGAAAATTACAGGACACCAGGCCCCAAATCATAAGTCTACTTAATAACAATTTTATTGACGTTCAACAGAACAGACCTTTAACCCGTTGACGATCAGATATTCCAGACACAATTAAAATCAATTGTTATCGCGACAACCGGTTGTCGCTTGGGGGTTGAGGGATGAAGTGAGATTGTGAGGCGTAAATTTATACAAAACTAGCTGTTGCCCGCGACTTCGTCCGCGTCAATTTTTGTCATTATGATCGCGATTACTTTTGCAACATTTTTCACTGATGCTTCGGTCCTATTGGTTGTAGCGTGATGTTATATACCCTAAAGCCTTCCTAGATAAGCCATTTCAATTGGAACTAGTACTTCCAGAGATTAGCGCGTTCAAACAAACAAACAAACAAACTCTTCAGCTTTATAATATTAGTATAGATATACTTGCAATCTAAAGGGAGCATTTTATTATTAAATGTAGTTTGTAAGTACATTCATTTTAGTAAGTGAAAGTGTGCATGTAAGAGTGTAATAATGTATTTGTGTGTGTTATTGTGCAAACATAAAACAAGAACTTCCAGTATAAATATACTTCAAGGATAATTATTAACCAGTATATTAAATCTACGTTATTAACAATGGACATGACAGGAATGAATAGATTAAATATGTTCTCAAAGCTTATTAGCCGGTAAGCATAAACGAAGGGTTGTCAAAACTTTCAAGATACAAACAGGCACAACTGAGTGTGAGGCTTAAAATGTATACAAATAAGCCAGTAACAAGCTACAACACAAGTTTTTTTGTAGAAGAAGTCTGGCAACAGAATCTTCTACCATTGGTAAAAATGCGATCACCAATCCGCACACCAAGACCAAGCATAGGGAAATATGGTGAAGTTTTCCTTTTAGAGAGGTAAATGTCTATCAGTGAGCTTAGCTGAGTGATGGCAATGGGGACTACCGTTTCTTTGCTCACCAGTTGGCGCCACTGTAGACTGAGGTGTCTGGAGCTGTCAAAGGCGATTGGCGCCGAAACAAAGTGTTATATCTTGAATCTAATTAAGGTTATATTGTTTATAAATAACTATCTTTTATTTTTATTTTATTTATTTATTTGAAAACCAACAGCGTAATACAATATTAATAACTTAACGTACTACTAAAACGTAAGGCTAATAACAGGTTTACCTGAACTTGACCTAAAGTCTAACAATGTTCGCCAAGAAAGACGGTACTTTGAAGTCTCTTTTTACATACATAATAATATGAATGAGGAGCACCGACATAATATAGAAAAAAAAAAAAAACAAGTTGAGAAAAACAACATCAAAAATTTGGAGCAAAACTAAAACTAAATATCAATCAGGATAGAAACGCACACACACTTAATTAAACAATCCAAGTAAGCATCGATTTTGTACCAAAAATATATATACCTAGGTACCTATTACATATAATTAATTATGTTCTACGCAAATAAAACAAAAAAAATCTAAATACCCTACAATTTTACTAACATGCTTTCACCAGCCGCCTCACGCCCTGATGAGACTTTGAGATAATTAAGCAATAAATGAAGAATTTGACGTACCTAAATAAAATAGTATCATCCATTAAGTAATTTCATTATTTTCGACTATTCTTATTCCCAAATCTGCCATAAATTGTGTAAGAGTTAATGGCACAACACAAAAATTACTTAAAGTTCACAAACACCCAAAAATCAATAAAGTTTCACTAGAAGTGAAGGTAAGAGAAAAAAAAAGAGTCTATGTGATGAAAAATTTTGACAAAGGACTCAATCCTGTCCTTTTCGTTTTTTTATATTAGATATCACGTGTGACTTGAACGAAGCCTTAGAATGGTGAAATAGATCTATATCATTAAATTTTGAGTTGTAAGTGCTTGCTAGTCGTACTAACACAGAGTTCTTGACATAATTAGTGGCTGACCGAGGTAAATCTAATAAAGGTGTGTGCCGCGAGCGCCGCGCAGAATGTGTACGCCGCGCCGGCACAGAGAGGGACATACCCGCCAGTAGTTCTGGGCAGTCTATCCGTGCATTCATAATGTCGTGCAGTAAACACATATCCAATACTGTACGCCTGTCTTCTAGAGATAATAGTCGATGGTATATGCAACTTTCTTCGTAAGAATCATGGCAAACGCGTAATCTGTAATTGAGGTGATTAATAAACTTCTTTTGAATTTTTTCAAGACGTGTGTTATATACTTGGTAAGATGGGTTCCAAATAGGGCTTCCATATTCTAAAATACTACGGACGTATGCGTTGAATACCGATTTAATAGAATTAACATCTTTAAGCGGTTTACAGATTCTCAGAACAAAGCCCAGGTTTCTGTATGCCCTATCAGTGATCTGATCAATATGGTTTGAAAGCAAAAATTTATGATCGAAAATTACTCCCAAATCGCGAATACTGTTGGTTCTAGCGATTGGTACATTATTAAAAGAATACGTAAATATAATGGGCTTTGTTTTGCGAGTATATGTGATGCACTGACACTTGCTGACATTTACAGTTATTTTATTAAGGACATAATAACGTGATAAATTATCCAGATCACATTGCAGAGATCTACAGTCGCTAAGATCTTTTATCTTCAAAAAGACTTTCTTGTCATCAGCATACAGTAGATGGTCAGCAGATACAAGGCAGAGCGCAATGTCAAAGATGTATGCATTATAAAAAAGTGACCCTAAATGGGAACCCTGTGGTACCCCAGTCGGTACATGAACGAAATCAGACCTATAACCGCCGAGAACAACCACCTGGGAGCGCCTACTCAAATAAGATTGTACCCAACGCAGCAAATCACCGTGTATTCCCAATGTCTGAATTTTGTTGAGCAGGATGACGTGATCCACGCGATCGAACGCTTTTTCGAAGTCGGTGTAGATCACGTCAACCTGTCCACCTCCTTCCATAGTTTTTAGTACGGTGTTGGTAAAGCAGGCAAGGTTAGAAAGAGTCGACCGATTTTTGAGAAAACCATGTTGTTTTTGAGATATACCTTTTTTTAAGACAGGATAAATCGCGTTATATACATGTTTCTCAAATACTTTACCAAGGGTATTTAGGATTGAAATGCCTCTGTAGTTTTCTACCTGACACCTTGCACCCTTTTTGTGTATCGGAACTATATGCGCTTTCTTCCAAGTATCAGGAAAAACTCCTTGCTGTAAAGATCTATTGAATATTATAGTAATAGGGATTGACAATGATTTTGCACACTCATACCAAAAGAAAGGAGGCAATTCATCGCTTCCGGCGCCCTTGCTTACATCTAACGATTTCAGTGACTTTATTACGGATTCGGCTGAAATTGAGATTGCTGTGATGTAATCCATACCAGCCTCATGACCAGGCGACAAATGAGGTATAGAAGTCGAGGGTTCACCGAAGACGCTTTGAAAAAACACATTAAATGCATCACAGATTTCTCTGCCTTCTGTGTACTTGTCACTACCAAGGGTTAGAGTCTTCGGGTAATTAGATCCACCACGCATAGTTTTGACATAAGACCAAAAGGTTCTAGGTGATGTCTTAAATGATGATTCCATTCTACCTATGTACTTCTGAAAACATACGCTCTGCACACGTTGCTGTCTTTTACGTAACATCACAAATTCGTCATGGTCAATGCTATTTCCGAAACGTTTCCAGCGTGCATGGGCTTTGCTTTTATCCTTTACAATCCTAATTAAGGCTGCGCTGAACCAGATTGGATATGTGGATTTACTTGTTTGACGGCTAAAAGGCACATATTTTCTAATTGCATTATATAAAACATCGTAAAATATACTGACATCGTCGTTTACGGAGGATGAACTCAACAACGCGTTCCAGTCAATATCGTTAAAATGTGCGTTAAGGGCATCGTAGTCCCCCTTCCTAAAGTTTCGTCGAGGATTGCAAGCTTCTTTTAGTGGTGTCGCAGCTATGTCTAAAATGTCTATGCTAACTACTGGATGGGATAAATCCTCTTTAACTAATGGAAAATCTGTTCGACTAATCAGTAATGGCAAATTGGAAAAAGTTAAATCTAATGTGTTGCCTGCTTTATTTTTAAGATTATTATATTGAGACATGCCAAGAATGCCTAAATCAGATATTAATTTTATCCCTGCATTTTGCACTTCGAGAGGACCACGGCGCTGGTAAAAAGGTCCATCACTATTCCAACTTATATTTGTTAGGTTAAAATCACCGACTAATACGTAACTGTGCTCTGGGTTGCGAGTAAAACTATGATTGATGCTGTCCAAAACACACTCAATATCCACGGATATTCGATGAGATTCCGGTGGTATATAAACGGCAGTAACGTGTAAATCAACATGGGAGGATAAGACGCGAGCTGGCAGGGTGACGGTGAGCATCTCGGTCAGGCCGCATGCGCAAGAGTATTCGCGACGATGTGCACCTAGTTCCGTTTTTACCAATATCATGACTCCGCCCCCGGTTGACTTGGGACTGATATTAAGATCGCGGTCGAATCTAAACACATCATAACGATTATCACAGACTTCACGGTCGAAAATCCCGCCATATAGCCAAGTTTCGGTAATTACGATTATGTCATAGTTATTACTTATAATACTTTGTCTAAATTCAAGTAACTTCGTTCTTAAGCCGCGTACGTTTTGATATAAAATGGATAGTTTTTGTAAAATCATGAGGAAATATTTTTTTCGAATAGTACATTACTTATAACATACAGTAACATAGTTTGCGATGAGCACACGTGATATCGGCAGAAAGGAAATATGAGAAACGTTCGATATAAACGTTCCGTTTTTCTATATTCATAATACTTGAAGATTTCATTTAGAAAGAGTAATAATAACAATAGTAATGATTGTAACATTTGTTTTATCCGGGCAAAAGTTATTAGTGTTGTACGAATATAAATAATCTTATAATACATTTTATTTAAAAAATGTAGGTGTGTGATAAATATTTCCCATACCGGGCCGCAAACATAAGAATGACACCAGCATCTATTTAAAATAACACATCGTAAAAAGTTTCGCAGTAAAATATAATCGTACAATTGTAGTGCGATTTTTAATATTTGATAACTACAATGCCTAACGCTTTTCTCTAATATGGGTGATGTAGTTCTACGATACACTAAATTTTGAAAAATATTAATTATATTAAAATCGAGGTTAAAATTTAAAAAGCGAAAACGGATTATTTGCCAGGTGAAAGCATGTTTTACAGTTAAAAGTACCTTAAATGAGTGACATATGTCTATGTCGACTAATTTATATACTATTTGAATTAAATTTAAGTTGTGTATAGTACAAAAGTTATATTGAAATATTGAGGTTAACAGATATTTAGGACGCATGATTATTGAGCGAACCGTGTACCTGTTGGTATGCGATGCAGCTTGAATAGAGCTAGGAACATAATATCGCGTAGAAATGCCACTCATAAGATATTTGTAGCAAAGTATAACGTTGACAATAACATAAAACATTTTAAAAAAATAGAGAAATAGGAAAACTATCGATTCAAACACTTTCATATCATCAACTTTAAGTCGTCTTCGTGGTTGATTAGAATCGCAGGAGTCGTGTCGTTTTTTCTTGTATAAATTCTCCCGTTTCTGGACCAAACGTACTGGTACTGTTTGCTTCTTGCTAAATCCTTGCACTTTTTTAACAGTACTTTGTTATAAACAGTTAAATGTTCGTTCACGTAGATGGGCTTGTCATCTCCGGGAATACTTAAGCATTTGGTGGTGAGCCGACATTTACGAGCACCAGAAAGGATATTGTCCTTGAGCAACCGAGTTTTCATTTTAGCTACAATAACCCTAGGTCGTCCTTGTAGCTTTGTTCTCGGGGAAACTCTATTGATATGAGTAATGTCGGCCGGCCCGAGGATGACACCACATTTTTGTGCAATTTGAGATAACATTAAATTTAAATCCTCGTCCTTAGACTCACCAATACCCAAAATCTCTAGATTGAGAAGTCTATCTCTTTGCTCGCTGTCATTGATGATAGATCTTAGTTCAGAATTTTGTTTCTTAACCTCTTCTAACTGAAGTTTCAAGCATTGCACTGATTTCATATCTTTAGTCAGTGTCTCGACGGTTTTTTGAACATGATCTTGTTGGTCACTGCAGAATTGGGCTGACTTTTGTAAAATGCCGATATCTTTACGTAGTTCTTCATGTTTGGAATCAAGAATGTGGACGTGATTTTTCGATATCCGTGTATTCTTTTCTAATGTTCTTGATCTCCGCCTGTAGTTCCTTTGAGGTTTTGTTCATATCCGCTATGTCTTCCTTCAATATTTTGTTAAGACTATCGTTTATTTGCGAGGTATCTCTTGCCATCTCGGCTCTCCAGTTATTTAAAGTGGCCATAACTTTGTCCGAAAACTTGTTAAATTTATCTGTAATATCATCACTCATTTTACGCTTTCGATGAGTGACTTGAACGGGTTGAGGGTCCACAGCATTTAACTTCGAAAGGTCTGTTAATGAGCTCGAGTTCTTGTTCGGCGACCGTATCATTTCTATGCGTACACAAGTCTATGATGGATTATAACTGAGCAACGCAGCGAGAACCACCTCAGCAAGCGAACGGTGCGCGATTTTGTACCTTAGGTAAGAGAGTTGACAGTCTGTTTTGAATCACTTAAAAATCACTGTTAAATATTGTAAAAATAACCAGTTAGATTTAACCGGAGACACGTCCACTCGGCAAACAACTTCGCGTATAGTTCTCTATCTTGATATCAACAAACTAACTTCTGAAATAGTTGCTCTTGAAGCCGCCTTTTTGTGCGCTTTTTCTTAATTCCGCTTTTAAAGCGTTCATATTAATTGCCAAATAATCCATATTTGCGATATTTTACGAAGGAGATCACTTTCCAGCAGGTAAATTAAAGAAATTATAATTTATGCAAAAAATTCCGCTAAAACCAGTGAAAAGTGAATGATATTGGACCTCACGCGACACAAGCGCCTCTAGTAGCAAATTCACTAACGATAGCCCCCATTAGTTGAATTGTATCAGTGGTTTGATATTTAAGGAATAAATGTGAATGTTGATCTTAGACTCTCTTATCAGACTTTCAATACCCAAGGAGACAATTTTTGATCCATTACACATACAAGTGACTTTTTTATCACCTTTCAAATGTTTATAAGCGTTCAATATCGTATTTAGAGACCATTTATGAAGTAAAAAATGTAGGTCAAGTTTAGAATTTTTGATAATCTATTTTTTCTACATTTAAAAAGAATTCATGTGCCAAATCGCACAATCCTTATTCCAGTAGTTTAGGTTATGTCATCCAAGTTAAATATAATTAACTAGAAACAATACCAGCGTAAAATAACTTCTGTATGGGCTACATAACGAATTAGAAGTTTGACAGATGCCCAAACACCAAAACCCTTATTTAAAAGGGTCTGAAAGGTAATTTCAATTTAGGCCTAGAAACTCGTCATAGGAGTTCCCAGTAATTGGGTACATGAATTACTTTAAGTAAAGGAATGTGCCTCAATCCCGTATTTGTTCAAGCATGTACTATCATCTAGTGATTTGAAAACATTGTGAAACCGTTACTAAAGCTTTATTTCGAAGGAAGCACTTCCTCAAAAAACTTTTGAGAAATCTAATTCGGACACATCAAGTAAACCTTACTTTTAGTTTAATTCGTGGAATACGGTTCTCGTTCATAGAATGTTTGTTTTCATATTATCACAGTAGTGACAAGCCCCCCCCCCCCCTTGTCACGCATGACGTCAAAACCACGTCAAAATTTCGACCACCTGGTCTGAAAATCTTAAAAATTGTGTGACGTAATTTATGGATGACTCCCAATATTATATTCTACGATTTTTAACTATACACCGTACAAATAGATTCTAATATTGATTTAGAAATTGTACCATTTTATCAGCAGTAAACCATATACAGACCGAAAAACTTGTTTTCCCATGAATCATAAAGTTAATATAAATTATTTTTTTCAGTTTTCGCCATTATTGATCTCAATAATACTCCATTATGCAAAGAGTTCAATTGTCATTGACAGTTTGAGTCAGAAAGGAGTATTTGTGTCAGACTACTGTCCAAAGATGAAGTACTGCGCAGAGGGTGCACATGTTATGTGCATGTATTATAATCCGGTAAGTGTATTTAAGTAATGGTCGGTAAGCTCGATGAGGTAGGCGCGGAGTCGATCGTTGTGGACTTCCTTAGGGGGGCTATATCTAGCAGTAGGCGTCATTGTGCTGATATTATGAAGTTCATATAAATAAACTACTTCCTTGTGTATTATCATTTATCATTGACGGCTCAATCTAAAATGGACTATTTGTGTCCGACTATTACCGTTCATAGATGAAGTACTGTGCAGAGGGTGCACAGGTCATGTGTATAAAAAATGATGATGCTCTGAGAAAAGTGGCCAATTTGTCTATTTTCAACTGTTTAGAAAACCTTTCTTACATATTATAGTACCTATCGTAAGCATTTTTGATACTCAATCGAGCGCTCAGTGCAAAGCAGTGATTCTTCTACTGTTAAGTCTAGGTAGGTAATAGGTGGATCATTTATGTTTATTTTATTTACATTAGCATCTGGTAAGCAATTTAATATTTAATATTTATGGAAACTTCGTCTCTAAATAAATACTGACGCTTCAGGTTTTATAGATTTACATTTGATGGTAAAGAAACGGGGGTTTAAAAGTAAATTGCACTCGCGCAAAGCTGGGAGCGGACGGCATACAATAATATACAGGATAGGCAGGAGTTTTCTCAGCTGCACTTAAACATTCATGAGTTTTTTTTAAATCGTTGTCCTAATATTTCGCCGTCAATTGCTTTTAACTTCTCGTTGCTACTCCCTATTTGAAATCAATTTTAATTGTTTTTATTTTTTTGGCAACGTTTAAGATAAATAGTTACTAACACTGTGAGTTTTGCCTGAAATATTATACAAGTTGAAGTTGAATTTTTTAAGTTGTATACAGGATGAAATTTTAACCACTTTCCAAAATTTTTATAGGCGTTCGGTATCGTATTTAGAGTCTATTTATGAAGTAAAAAATGTAAATCAAGCTTTCACCCGAAAAAATTTTTCGCAATACAGTTTTCAATTTTTACGGTCCTAGGCCTGTTGAGGTATAAAGGGAAAATCAAAAACGTATAAATAGTATCGTAATGAATGAATGAGATGTGAATCGCGTAAAAAAAGTGTTGCTAGGCGGCCATATCAAAAATTTTAGATTTTTTGCGGACATTTTCTAAGTGCTTCATCTTGATATTTTTGTACTGGGCTATACCAAAAGAAAAAATACGTCATTTGTTTTTTGTCTCGTACATTGATATATTAAAATTTGGAAGGTGGTTAAAATTTCACCTGTATATTTTTCCTTTTTTCTTTTATTGTGTTAAGGGTCCCTTGAAAACCACAAATGCATGAAGTGTTTTAGTACAACGATAAATTTTTATTCTGTTTACGTTTCTATTTCAGGAAACACTTGAAAAACAAATCAAATATTTGTAAAAATGTCTCATATCTTTTGTTTCCAGGCAAAAAACATGAAACTTTAAAATTTGTCTCGAGTATTTAGAAGCGATAGAGTATTAGAACAAGCGTTAATGCTTATAGAATTAATGAACAGGCCAGGTATAAAGGCCTTGAGATTTTTAAACTGCTTGTTACGATTCCAGAACCATATAATGGGGCCTCGTTGCAACAGGCCAAAGAACGTCTCCATAACCCCCGACCTGGCGGACAAACTGCTGGAGGTTTCAAATGCGTACGTATTCTTCTTGTTGATCTTCTTCGTATGACTATTCTTTAAGGGGACTACTAAAACTAGAACAATATATTTTTAGCAAATTATCTCTAGTATTTATTGAATACAGTAAACTTTTAATTTAGTTGTTACAAAGTCAAATTTGTCCCTAACGCCAAGAACGGCCGCTTTCAGCAATAATGTATAATACGAAAGAATGCCAGAATGAAAAGCAGTTAAAAGTGATTCAATAAATACTAAAGGTAATTTGCTAAAATGCTACTGTTCTAGTTTTTTGAGAATTGATTTTGTTTAGAAGTAATAAATTAAATCAATTGGGGACAGAGCTTACCTCTAGTAGACCCCTCAGGTATAGTCTGATGTCAAAGTATACAAAGCCCCTATTAAAGGCCTTTGACATGACTTGATTTTACGGATGCAATGGTTAATTTTATATTTTTATCGTTTTTATTCAAAAGTTCATTATAACAAGGTAAGGTTAATAAACAGTCGTGACTTTTTAGAATTAGTTTTTGAGAAAAAATTAAACAAAATAAAATAATTGAAAAATAATTCATAATTATGCAATTTGATTCTTTGCCATCTGTTTAATACCCTAGAGTTATGGGATATCAAAAGGAACACGTTGTACTCGTATACACAACATTTTTGTGTACTTTTTAAAAGGAAAATTAAATTAATTGTCTTTTATTAAGCATTGAAATTTGTATGCTAAATAAATTATCATCACAGTATTTGTTATCGAATTTCTCAGAAACGGCTAAACCGTATTTTATGATTTTATTTTTTATCGTAATTGGTAGGTCAGAGAATAGGTTTGTTACTAAATCACGCTAGAATTTGGCATGAAGATAGATTACAACCTGGAATAGCATATAGCCTATATTTTATACCGAACGAATTTACGGTTCTTAAATTCTAAATTCCATGCGTTTGTTGATAATAAACACAAAAATAAATTCCATTTCATCCCAAACACTTGCCTAAATGTACAAAATACGCTATTTTCTCGCCTTGTATTCTTTAGATATATTAAATTTGCCTCCTTTATATAAGCTGAGCCAATATTATACTCAATCCAATAATCAAACAATCGACTTGACAATCGAAGGGCCCGTGTTATGAAACCCAATAAATGATATTACGGAACGCACATACAATAATTTCGTTAAGAGAGTTGTTTTGACAACCGTACCTATGTTTCAGCCTTCACAATAAAGATATATTATAGGAGTTAAAGTATGAAATTGCCGTTTTGTATGGACGAAATCGAGAAAAGTCATTTTTCCATACTACAAATTTTTTAGTTTTTTTAAAAACGCCTGAACCGTTTTCGATGCAATTAATGGTGAAAGTTAGATGGTTATAAAGCTACGCATTATAGTATTTAAATTTCTGAAAATCAAAGTATATAATACAAATATACTTAATTGAAGCAAGAAGGTCAGCTGACACATTGTAAGGGGTCTTTTCAACGACTTCCTTTGAAGTAATAGGCACTAGTATTTCATTTTTTTTTAGTCAAAAGTTACTTTATTTAGTTTTTGATACAATACAATAAGAATTACGCAATAATATGACTATACTTAAGAGCTATAAACAAAATAAAAAGTGGGAAAATAATCGGCAATTTCATACTTTAACCCCTATTATGTAGTGTTAAGGATTTTTCCTTTGTAATATTGCAGTCACATTCTTCGCCAGCCTACATTTGTCACACCATAAACTGTAGCGGTTGAAATACCGGTCCAAGATCTCAGAGCCCCGGGGTCGCTACCGGGCCGGGCAACCAAAATGTTTCGATTTTTCGATTATTGCTCACCGCATAATCAAAAATTAGCACGTGCGTGCTTCGTTTGAAAATTCGAAACACTTGTCGCCTCCCCCGGGGTTCGTACCCAGAACTCCAATATCTTAGTCTAGTACTTTAACAATACCAACGGGGTGTTAAAGTGTGTGGGTATTCGTTAAAAATGCATGTAAAATACTCTAACATTAACTAAAATCTAGTCTTCCCTTTAAAGGAAGTTTCGTTCCTTTCGGTAGGACATTTTCTGTTACTAACATTGTAAGAATTACGTAGTGTGTTGTGTTGACGACATTATTTATATTACAGGGTCCGGAGTAAAATCGCCCTTGGCAGAGAAAAGGGTAAGGGCGGCGATTTGCTACCGAAGGGCTACGGGATGTTTAGGCTGGTACGTATAGATCACATCTTGGTTTGACAACTGGTTGTATTCATAATTTGAAGCGCAAGTTTTTCCTTTTTACGACTTTTTGTTTTTGTTTTAATTAGAGTAATTAGTTTCATTGTAGAAAACAGCTCAATTTACGCAGAGTTTTATCGCAAAAATCAAAAGTAAAAAATAAGTAGATCAATAAATAATTAAAAGCTTTAATTTCGAACTATTTTGTTGTACAGTTCATAGTAAATAATAGTTAAAGAAACATAGATGGTGCTATTAGGCTTAATATCACTTTTATAAACTTTAATAGGCATATTATGAACTATTCTATGACATGGTAAAAAAAAGTCAAACCATTACTTATATTTTTTAAAGTTTATATTTATAGTTGTTTATTACATTTTGATAATGGATAGTAAGAATTATATCACAACAATCAACAATGAAACAGTTACATCAGAATAAAAATCTTACTAATATTGTATGTAAATGTTTAAATGGATGTTTGTTACTAAATCACGCTAGAACGGCTGAAACGATCTGTATGAAATTTGGCATGAAGATAGATTACAAACTGGAATAGCATATAGCCTACCTTTTATCCCGGAATAATGAAGGGGTCCCGTGGGATAACTGTCAATTTATAAAATACGCGTGGTATTTTATAAACGAAGACGCAAAATACAGCTACTAAATTATAATTTAAACACAGTTAAGTGCAAATAAATTATTTAAATGGAGCTAATAGACTTAAGAAAAACTGTGGAAGTATCAAGTTTAAAATTCCAATTAAAATAATTTATTTATAGCATTCTATAACGCTACAAAGGTGTGTAAACATTTTTTTCGGTATAATAATAATAATACGACCAAATGAATATTCTTAGTTCATTTGTTTTAAATAATTCGTAATAAGAATGGAATTACAAGAACAAAGCTTGGCCAGGAATATAAACGTAAATTAATCAGTTTTCAGGCGCCATTTTGTTTTTCCTCGCTGATTCGAATACAATATGGCGGTAAAATGTAGGTATTTGCTAGAGAATGATTCAATTGTTCAATTTGTGCATCGAGGGAAATGTCTGTTCAAGGAGAATAAGTTTTTATTTTATTTAGTGTTGTTCAGCATGTCGATACATCATATACAACGTGTTCCTTTTGATATCCCATAATTCTAGGGTATTAAACAGACCATGGTAAATAATCAAATTGAATATGAATTATTTTTTAAATTATTAATTTGTTTTTGTTTAATTTTTTCAACAAAATAATTCAAAAAAGTCATGACTGTTTGTGTAAAACACAGATCTTACCTTGTTATGAATGAACTTTTGAATGAAAACGATTTACTCGTACCTACTTATCAATGAAACACCCACACACGTCAATGTTTTTTACAAGTAACCTCTCCCGCTACTTTACTAACTAAACTAAGGTTCGCCATACTGGTTACATTTTTTTAACAAATTTAACTGAAATTGATGTTATACGAGTATTATTCGACACTATTGATTTTTGAACCACATGTTCTAGGGCGTTTTATATTATTTTTACCTATAGAACATAACCTTAGAGTTATGGGATATCAAAAGGAACACGTTGTATAACCTACCCATAGCTTGACGTTTCATTGGCTTAATGTCAGTAAATTGTTAGTGTGAGTTGTCAAAGTCAAATTAACTTTCATCGTCACTTAGAGTGGACTAAATTTGACAGTTGTCTGAAATGTTTTTTTAACACAGATATAAATGTAGGTACATATCTGATGTGTTACGTACGCTAGATTGAATTTCAATGCAAGAGTACTGTTTTCTTCAGTTAACACGAACACTATACATTTTTTATTTTGGTTTATTTTGGTTCTTCAAAACGTCTGGTTAAACCAAAAATAAACGCGAATACTCCGTAAACATATTACCTACGAAGATTTAATCGGTAGATGCTTTAAAGTGTAATATTTGTTTGGCATTGTGTTTAGATATAATAACAAGTTTACCATAACTAATTAGGCACTATCTGTATAAATATTTCTAGATACATAGTGTTTCCCAACATGTCACTACAAAAAACTGGTTACCAATGCTTGAGTAAATACCACATAACAAACTTTCCAGGTACACAATAAAAGAGTTTTTTTCTTTTGGAACTTTTCTAGACATACGCTCTTCATCTATCACAATCTAATCAGTGGTTTAGGAGCGTAAAGCGGAGAAACTTCTAATTTAAGTACCGTAACATACGTACATTAACATTTATGCGTATATTACAAAGTTATCGATAAAAAGTATTTTCTACGCAACACTATCATAAGTGCACAGCAACATGATACAATTTTCACATCGTCCATTTGAAATATTATGTCTGTTGTATTGTATTTTCAGTTTATTCGTTATATCCAATGCATAGCGTAGGTACCTTTAGAAGATTTCTCACATAAGGTTATACACAGTGCATTTTTAACCACCTGTAAAGCCCACGTTATGTAACCATTATGTATTACATCTTGGCAGTGTTATATTAATTTTATTACCAAAAATTTTTTTATTAAAATATTAATTATTGGTTTAGCTATTTATTTTGAAACACGCTATGACGCGCACATATGTAGTTGTGTAAGGTCCATTCACCTGAGACCCCGCCGCAGCAAAAAAATTCGTCTGTGCGCGTCTTAGCGTGTTACAAAATGAAAAGTCTGAATCAAAATTTGATATTTATCAAAAAAAAAAGGTCTTTGCTACACGGTAATCTTCACTGACTGGTAGAACTGATTATTGATTTCCAAAATTTGATTTGATAAGCATTTTCAGAAATGGGATAACGAATTGGCAACATTCGCACAAGTCTTGGCCAACCAGTGTGTACTGAGGCATGACATGTGTAGAGCTACCAGTAAGTATTAACACTAAATAAATTAGTAAATTAATGTAGAAAATATAACATACATTGATCTCATCCCAAAGTAAGTAACTGTTAAAGTGTGTACAGTAAGCTGCAAAAGCATGTCAACCTTATGTCGTAGTATTAAGAGTCAACACTACTCAAAAGTGTATACATACTTTTGCAGCTGACTGTACTTATTTTGTGTAAATCAGAAACAACAAGGACACCACAAAAAGTATGACCCAATACATTAATCTGTCTGGAATCGAAAACGGGTCCTCGAAGCTAGCGACACCTTATAAGCCGATGTGGAAGCCACTCCACCACCGAGGTTGTCATTGTATTTACTCCTACGCGTACTAATTAAAAGGTGTCCCATAATTGTCCACAAGCTCCAACCAAAATTTCATTCCTCATCTCCCATGGCCAACAGAACTCTCAACTTTTCAATTGTTTCCAGAAAAATTCGCAGACCCCGGCCAAACCGCTGGTCTGGTCCGGTTCACTTACCCTGACTGGTTCCCTGTCTCTAAGGCGGGCCACTTCACGAAGCCAGGGTTGACGGCATCTAAGCTCTCGTATGCCATCACGCAGACCCTAAAGTCTTGGTACGGTCAGAAAGACGCGGTCACTCCGGGCATGATCACCAGTTATCCTGACTGGGCTGAGTAAGTATTCAGATTGTAAGTTTTGTTTTTCGGACAGGAACACTGAATGCCTTTTGTGATGGGACGGCTTTGATCAATTAAACCGAGCAGTATTGACGAGTGCTGAGGGCACTTAGCGTGGGTGGATCTCACTGGCGTTCATAAAGATCTTCATTCTGATTTATCTCCACTTCTACTCAGGGCCAAAGCTGATGTTCAGTGTTTAAAACGTAAATAATTTTCTCTTTTATGGTTTGCATATAATTGAAGCACCAACAAGTATTTTGAAATGAACCGAATGATCGTTGAATGTTTAGTTAAGTGAACTGTCGCTGTTTTTCTTAAAAAAAACGAAAGCGCAAGCGTACTATGAAACGATCCCTAACTAGGTAAAGTAGAGTGACGATTTGCGAAAGGTATGCGACCTTTTTTCATCGTCAATGGGTAGCGGTTCTAGAGACAGATTGGTGCAAAGGTGTCATGGAGCACCTGGTTTTGTACCCTTGTGCACCCTTCAACGGCCAAGTCACACAACATTAACTATAATAATACAGAAATCGCAGTAAAGAACCTTAGACTTGGCACGACTTTGTCTAGATTTCATTATCTACTTTTTAGAGATAAACAAGCAGCTCCATCGAGACTTGGCTAGTTTTTAACAGAATGTTTTTGGTGGGATATAATTTACATTAAGGTATAACAAGAAATAAGTAAATTATACGTCAAATTGAGAAGTGAGAACCTTCGCATGTTCTCTGATAAATGACTGAATGAAAGAAATCCCATAAGTAAATAAAACAAACGTATTACCGTTTTACATAAACGCATTTCGCAATAGCAAAAAGGATTTATTCGCTCAAGATTGCACTGGAAACTTCATTAGTATCTGCCTGGACCGTCTGATGGAATAAGTTATGAATAGTTTACTATTTTCAAGGAAAATGGACTTGAAAAAATACTGGCAAGAGATTATCGGCTGCAAAAGTATGAAACTTTATTATGAAGCTTGCAAATTACATGTACATATTTAAAAGAGGTAAAATAAGATGGGCTAGTTTGCAATCTAATAATAGTAATCAAGAATTAAATTATAAAGAACTTGAGAGGTGGCAAGGGACACCCGGATGGAACGAAGTTCATTTTTAATGAAGTTATTGTAATAAAATTTTATTATATGTTAAATTTATTTTTAATTCTCTCTCTCTATCTCTCTCTCTCTCTCTCTCTCTCTCTATCCCTATCCCTCTCCCTCTCCCTCTCCATCTCCATCTCCATCTCCATCTCCCTCTCCCTCCCTCTCTCCCTCTCCCTCCCTCACTCCCTCTCCCTCTCCCTCTCCCTCTCACACTCCCACTCCCTCTGACTTCCTCCCTCCCTCCGTCCCTCTCTCTCTCTCTCTCTCTCTCGCCACACGGCTTACAACTACAGCAAAAAGTGTCAGTCAAAAAGAGTCGTTACAATTTTTTCCGTCTACGAGTAGTTCCCTTTCGCAACGCGCGATAAGGAACTTCGTTCCAACAAAAAGTTTTCTTTCTTAAATAATTATTTACTATGTTAGGTCTTGACTTCAAGGCTGGTGAAAGCATTTTTTGATACTTTCATGATAGGTAAAGAATTTTAACTGATATAGTGTTTATCATCATCATCATCATCATTACTCCAAATCGGTCTGCTGCTGAACATTAGTCTCTCCGGAGGGTTTTTTCGTTATTGTCTGTACACGGTGCATTTTCAACCACCTGTAATACAAAGCCAACGTTATGCAACCATTATGTATAACATCTTGGCAGTGTTATTAAAATTTTTGTACCAAAATGTTTTTTTTTTTATTATAAAATATTGGTTTAGCTATTTATTTTGAAACACGCTGTGATGCGCATAGATGTAGCTGTGTAAGGATCATTCAACCGAGACCCCACTCCAGCAAAATAAATCGTCTGCGCGCGTCATAGCGTATTACAAAATTAAAAGTCTGAATCAAAATATAATATTTAGCAAAAAAAAATTATTAAATAATAAATAACACTACCATTATGTCTTACATAATGTTCTAATGACGTGGGCTTCGTTTTCCAGGTGGGTCACAAAGCACGGTGTATAAGCCACTACTGAATTCAAAGTTGTGCATTCTTTGCCAATAGTTGGCGTATACAACGCCATCTATTGGCAAAGAATGCACAACTATGAATCCATAACGTACAATGATATATCGCGGTTAGTCTTTTTTTTTTACTTAACTAAACCCCAACCTACTTAAATTAATTACGCTTATTTAGTCATTTAAAATAGTCTCTGTACTTTTTCATTTCATTAATAAAGAAGGACCTCAATGCGCTTTTAAAGCTATCGGAAAGAGTACACTTCTATCTTTAATAGATAACGATTTACGACCGACACCTATGGCACGAGAAAGGGTAGTGTGTCGGATAGTTTGGGCTTAAATCACCGCCACTCCGGAATGTTAATAAACCTATAAATATATATAATTCACGCAAGTTGTGTTTGCCTCTATAACATGTAGGTATTGAGGACATAACCCAAAAAAATAGGTTACGAAACATCAAACGTATTAAGGACAAGGCTGGCTACTACTCTTATCTAGTTAATGCTTATCCTATTTGGCCTTCACCCAAAATCTAGCTTACTCTACAGTTACTCATCGCCCTGTTCAGAACACGTCAGTTTAAAGCAGTATAATTTTATTTGGCACAAAAGAATTGCAAAAATAGTTTGTTTTCAAAAATTTGAATATACATGCTTTGCTTTGGAAATATGTATGCAAATAATAAGTTTGTAATCACCAAACCGTATTTAGCAAGCATGGTAATTATGCCTGTACCCATCATTGCTGTGGTAACATTGAATGCCTTTGCCTTATACTGGGATGATTATAGGCCGTTACTTTAAAAAAAAAATCGGATCAAAAAATTTTGACAACCATTTAAGGGTGGACTTTCTCTATTAAGTACATAAGTACCGTTTAATGTATTTTTTCTTTCACACCAGTTAGGTTGGCTGGAAGAGATCTCTTAAAGGGATAAGCTCACCTTTGTAAACTATTGTATTGTAACAACTTTTATGTAATTTTGTGCGCAATAAAGAATATATACCTGTGTTAGAAGGAGTCACTCTTCCTTACCTAATTAGTATTAACTAAACTTTTTACTTTGCTCCATCTCCCCTTTTATTAATTGTATGTCCTGTCGTGCTCCTAAAGGTTTCTTGAAAGAGACCGCCCAAATTGTCCATCTTCTTTTGAGCTGGTATGCAATATAGAGTATTCTATCTATCTATACAGGATGAAATTTTAAACACTTTCCCAAATTTTAATAGGCGTTCCGTATCTCATGAGCCCATTTATGAAGTAAAAAATGTAAATCAAGTTTTCAACCGAAAATTTTTTCGCAACATAGTTTTCAATTTTTACGGTCCTAAGCCTGTTAAGGTATAAAGGGAAAACCAAAAACTTATGAATAGTATCGAAATGAACGAATGAGATGCTAAGAAAATGTTGCTAAGAGACCGTATCTAAAATTTTAGATTTTTGGGAACATTTTCTTTAAGTGTTTTAGCTAGCAAGTGCTTTAGCTTAATATTTTTGTACTGGGCTATACCAAAAGAAAAAATACGTCATTTGTTTTTTGTCTCGTAGATTGTCATATTAAAATTTGGAAAGTGGTTAAAATTTAATTTATGATCAAGGCTTGCCCACAAACAAGCTCTCATTGTTCTTTGAGCTAACATATCGATTGCTTTAGAAAACTATTTCTGAACTATCGTTAATTCCAAAATGATTTCAGGAATCCTAACAACCAAGGCGGCAGACTTTACCTGGAGATGATCTATGGGCCTGCGACGCACATGGGCTGTGGTATATCGGCTTATACGGAGTACGCATACTACGACAACAATGCTGCACTAAATTATAATGTAAGTTGATCTTGAATACAAATTTACTGCCTTAGGTGGAACGGTGGAACTACCTACATCTTTCCGATTATCGAATGACTGCTACGTTTAGCAGCCCGCATCGGAGATGATGGAATGAAGAAGCCTTGACAACCAGTTGGATCAGTGGTAGTAAACAGTTCAGTTTGGGGTGGTGGGATCTACCTCCTAGTGGTCCACCCTGGGCAACGGCATCTTTGGTTCTCTAACCAGTTATAAGGGCTAACTGATCCCTCTGCGGTGGAAGGCTTCGTAAGAGGCTGCCTGGATGCTACCACCATCCTGCCGGAGTCCACCGCCAAACAGATTTCCTGTGTTCCGCTGGTGTGTTGGAGAAGCAGTGCCACTTTCTGGGTAATCTCGCTCCATCTTAGGCGTCTTCTTAACAGTAGAGTTAAGTATGTGGTCAAGAGCAAGCGTATTAATTATAAATAAAACGCTGCTTCTGATCCATGGGTCGCGAGTTCGATCACCGTACAGTACAAACATTTGTGTGCATGAACATGTCTTTTTGTATTGGTCTTGGTGTTTTCTATGTATAATAAGTATATTTTTACAAAAAAGAGTATATAAGTAAGTTTATCGATTGTCTACATAGTACCTATAACCCAAGCTACTAGTAAGCTTAATTTGGGACTAGATGGCTCTGTGTGGCCCACTGTGGCATGTCTAAAAATATAGTTAGTTGGTTGGTTAGTCTTCTTCTGACAGTACTCCTTTAGTCGCCTATTACGACACCGGAACACACAGAAGAGAAGGCGTGGTGTTATTCTTTCAATATGCCGGCACCACACAAAAGAACTGTAATATTCATAGGTTTTATTCGGCTTATTGTTATAAGTTGCGACATACAAGAAACTTAATTTTCCTTTTATTAATAAAATTGGTTAAGTTATAAGCGCTTTGTTAGAGATAAGCTTTCTTTATTTACTAAGTAGTATAAATGTAAACTGTAAGCATTACGACACCACAAATACTGCATTTAATTACACGAGAGGAGTGTCAGGCTTTTCCATTTTGAGCTCTATTCATTTACTTTAAAGTCTGATATAAAGTGAGAAGCACGATCTTAAGGATAATACCTCATTGCAAGCTATTAGTTAGGTAGGTTACAACAATTTTATTAGCATTGCTATGTTTGGTTTAAAGTTATTTGGAGCTGTATGCAATTGATTTAGAGTTCACGTTTGAGTAAAATTTTTAAAAGAGTACCAGTTCTATTCTTTACTTCAATACCAATTGAATGGTTGCTCAACTACTTATTTGAAAACTAAACTACTTTCAATAAATGCTTTCCTGGTATTTTATTTGGTTTTAACATGTTAGAAACAGAAGAACACCTTTTTTTCAACCGACAAAAAAGAAGAAAGTCTCTATTTGCACGGAGACCCGTTGACGCCCCGTTAGTAGAATCGTTTAAGTACCAGGCCAAGATCTCGGGGTCTTGAGTTCGATTTCCAGGTCGGGCAACAAGAGTTTTGAATTTTCTAATTTTGCACGAATTTGTGGTCACCGACTTGCATTTGGCAAGCGTGCTGATTATGCCTGTACCCATCATTTCTATGGTAACTGGAATTCAATGCTAGAGACCTTTGCACTGCAATGGGATGATTATAGGCTGTTACCTACCTACTCAGGTTGGTAGGCTACAAAACAAAAAAAATAAGTTTTCCCTTTCCCTGTAAAATCAGCTTTAAAAAGCATGGAAACAGCGCCAGATTTGCATGTCTTCCACACAAAGGGCCTTTACATGGTGAATTTATTTCTTGATTACTCCATTGTTGGGTTAGTGAAAGCCTTAAGAATACCTTCTTAAATCAAACAATGCATGGATCTATGACCTTATTAATTTACAGTGAGCTTAAAAATATCGGAAGCTGTCGCTAAGGAAAAAGTGGCATTGAAATAATAGTTAAAGAGTCTATCGATTCACTGCACAAAATACATATTGATTTGATGATGACATGTCATTTACCTAAAGAAAAGCCTACTTCAAATTCTTGGTAAAATAAACAACCATTTTGTCCTTTTTTTATTACTAAGATACAGATTTGTTTGCTTACGTGAAGTCCTTTATAATTCGTCCAGAATGTTTTACTTTTAATAGGTAAAAAAATCCAAGAAAATAAGAAGCCTAATCGCTGCAAAACAAGTAACCAATGACAATTATTGTAAACGTACTCAAAATAGCGTACTTTTTTAGGGTTCCGTACCCAAAGGGTAGAAATGGGACCCTATTACTAAGACTGTCTGTCCGTCACAAGGTTGTATCTCAAGAGCCGCGATAGCTAGACAGTTGAAATTTTCACAAATTATGTATTTCTGTTACCGCAATAATAACCAATACTAAAAATAAAATAAAATAAAAATTTAAGGGGGGCTCCCAAACAACAAACCCGTTTTTTGGCCGTTTTGGTACGGAACCCTTCGTGCGCGAGTCCGACTCGCACTTGGTCGGTTTTATTTAAACTAGGTATTGTTTATTATTTCTGATTCGTCGTAATTTTTACAGTCAGTCCAAGTAATCTGCAACTATTCGTCGCGGCCCCGGAAAGGGGGGGCGGTGTACCAAGTGGACCCCCCCACCGAGGTGGGCTACACAGTCCGATGCGGATGCCCCCTCGGAATGGACGAGGATGCTGACTGTCTCTGCGTCGATAGCCAAAGGAATGCCATCACAGGTGAGATTATAGTACACTACGGTGCAATAAATCCGATTTTATATTGTAAATAAATAAATAAATATTTTCAGACATGCCACACTGGGCCACACAGAGCCATCTAGTCCCAAACTAAGCTACTACTACGAAGCTTATCGTATTGGTTGCTAGACAAACGATAAACTTCCTTAGTATTATATATGTCACCGTAAAATTGTGAGATCTGTCAGTTTACAAAACAACGCGTGAGATTATATATAAACTAACGGTGGGTTAGGTTAGGTTAGATTGTAATCCATCGACGTTCAATTATGAACTGACGAAGTTTACAATTTTACGGTGACATATATTTCTCCCAAAAAACACAAAGGGACAAGTGGTAAATTTTCTTTGGTCATTTAAATTCTTATTCTACCATACGG
Source organism: Anania crocealis (assembly GCA_949315895.1). Classification (NCBI taxonomy): domain Eukaryota; kingdom Metazoa; phylum Arthropoda; class Insecta; order Lepidoptera; family Crambidae; genus Anania; species Anania crocealis. The sequence goes on along the minus strand of OX438861.1, from coordinate 4,459,166 downwards.
ACTGCTCATACGTTCAAGGACTAATAATGCTAGATAGAGTGAAATAAAGACCCGGATCCTATTAAACCGGGTTCAGATTAGGTCCGGGTAACCGTATTGTTCCTATCAGGCATCAGGCTCGGAATCAACCGGTAATCCCTCCCGACAGAAGCCGGAATTTGATGAGTAAATTAAATTTATTTCGGTTAGTGAAACACTAGTTATGTATGTAGCACAAACTTAACATTATTCTCCTTGGGTGAGTTCAATTATAATGAAGACCTTTTTTATACTCGTAAGTTAACCTCTTTGTTGGTACAGCAAAAAAAACTTAACAAACCTTCCAAGCAAAAAAACCCTTTCAGCTAGCAGAGGCATTATCTCCCAAAGCATGAAAATTTTATTGGTGTCATGTTTTTTTATCTAATAAGCCTATGGTTAGGCTTCCTCTACCGACCGGTCCCAATAATCTATCTATCGCCAGTTTTGACATTTCGGAGATAGGAAACAGTTTCTTTCTTGATTTTGCCGTCCATAGTGACAAAGCCAGAAGTTGTTTACTATCTCCGATATGCCAAAACTGAAGATAGATAGGTTATTAGGACCTGCCGTAAGTCAGTTAAGCGTGCCTTTTTTGGGGTTCCGTACCCAAAGGGTAAAAACGGGACCCTATTACTAAGACTTCGCTGTCTGTCCGTCTGTCCGTCTGTCCGTCGCTCTGTCACCAGGCTGTATCTCAAGAGCCGCGACAGCTAGATAGTTAAATTTTCACAAATTATGTATTTCTGTTGCCGCAATAACAACAAATACTAAAAACAGTATAAAATAAATATTTAAGGGGGGCTCCCATACAACAAAGCAGTTTTTTTGCCTTTTTGGTACGGAACCCTTCGTGCGCGAGTCCGACTCGCACTTGGCCGGATATTATTAAGACCCACCAGGATTAGAACCGTAGAATATTAATAAACTGTAGACGTTTATTTTTTTAATAATTACTTACTACTATTTAACCACGTGGAAATAAAGGCTTATTTACTACACAAAAGATATGTTTTCCGCATTTTTCTTTTGACCGCAAACAATTTCCGTATCTCTTGAACTCCAAAATAATTGAATAAGCAATTATTGTTTAATCTTGCATTATAAACACTATACATTGCTACGAACGATATTTTAAACTCGCGTTTATTTCACATAATATTTTAGTGTACCCCGACTTTCAGCTTGGTAACACTTTACAGCGTTTTTGGTCACGGGCAAAGGTTTTTATTGGATATTTTCAAAGAGAAGCACGTCTGCGTGAATATTAATAATTTCGAGGTGAAATTGCTTGACATTCATCTCTCGTGTTTGCTCAAAATCCATCACTGCCTCCCAGGAACATGTGGGATGGTTTTATTTAATATTAAACGGTATTTTGGTTGAGTTGGAGGATTAGACGTTTGCGCCGACAACACAATGAACTTTGTTAATAGTAGGATCACTACTACAGGTATGGTCGCACAAGATTATCACAAGATTATCAACTTACTGGTTTTAAAAAAATAGAAGTGTAATAAAATATAAAAGATATACTGTCAGAAGAACAGGGGCTGTAGCTCGATGGTTCGACCATTGGTCCAAACTGTGATAGTAATTTGCCTGCCAAGAATCGCGATTGTGGCATTATTATCACCATTATGGTGAGGATTATGTCTACTGTCTTATTTAAGCTGTTGAGTGTAGTATGTACACACAACAGCACGTCAACCTACCACAAAATTTCAAGTTTTCTCAATTGATATTGATCTCTACTACATAGGTAGTTGGATTTAAAGTTGAAAATCAATTCTTAGACCTTTAACTTTTTGGGTAGGTTGACCTGCCGTCGTCTGTACAATATTATGTGGTCAATATTTTTTTTGTGTATTTTTTTTAAACAAACAATAAAATTATTCTATTGTACTATGTTATATACTTGCTACGTATGCCGTAATAACTTTAAGAGCCACATGGAATGTTCAAAAGAAAAATTTATATTAATGCCAGTGTTTTTTAAGCGAATTCAAAATACAGAAAATCAAAAAGAAATCTATTGTTAAAAAATCAGAAACTGAATTTATTCATTGGATATTCAAATATCACGCGCAATATCCCATAATGACGTTTTATAGAAAATGCATTTTCTTATTATTTTAAGATAATAATGCCTTGTGTAAGTTACATAGATAGACGTTTTTGAATGCACTGCCATTTTATTTCTTCTTTTGTTTTCAAATATAAAAAAGGGTATATATCGGGTTGCCTAATTATTTGTACTCCTAATTGTTATTGGCGCACAAACTATTAGCCTAAAATTTTTTCGCACATCTTTACTATTCCTAATCGTGTTTAGCCTATTTTTACTACGCTTAACTTTATATCGCCGTATTATAATTTCGCCGAATATATCATAACACCTACCCTTTTGCAGTTCCAAATTTTTATTCGCAGAAAGTTAAAAACTTTATCAGCATGCATGCATGCTTGCAAAGAAGTAATCATGCATGCAAGCAAGCAAGCAAGCAAGCATGAATGCATGCATGCAAAGAAGTAAGCATGCATGCAAGCAAGCAAGCAAGCATGTATGTATGCAAACAAGCAATCATGCATGCAAACAAGCAATCATGCATGCAATCAAGCACACATGCATGCAAACAAGCAATCATGCATGCATCCAAACTATCAGACTTCCGTGACGGCTTCGGCGCTGCGGGGCTCCGGCGGTCCCACGCGTGCTTATCGTCGCAGATGGCTTACGCTCACCACCGCAGCTTCGGCTTTCTGGCCGGCTGCGCCGGCCAGCCTCAGCCGCGCCGCCTCGCTTACAGCCTCCTGCTCCTCAGCCCGCGGGCCGCCTCGCCCCTCCGCGCCTACGCGCTTTTGAATTACACTCTAGGGGTAGGGCAGACAAGACTGCTTGGGGTCGGTTTGTGAGCGATTCGTTTCTTAAACTTTTCTGTTTAAAAAAATAAAGCGTAATGTCAAAAAAAGATGCTAATACATTTTAGTGCTTTCGATATTAGACACACTGAAATTAGGTTTTTCAATTTTTAGACCAATCTATAATAGTGCGAAATCAACTGTTAGACTAGACAATAATTATACGTTATAAGTTTAGGCCAATACGGTTCGGCCAAATGAAATTAGGACTTTAAATTTTAGGCGAACCGAAGGGCACCCATAAAAAAAACTTTGTTCTAAAATTCGGCTAGTATTTTTAACAGATAAAGATCGCGTATGTTTCCCGCGACATAACGTATTGTTTCGTGAGTCCTAAGGTTCTACTGTGTATTTTTTTATTGCGCGAAAGAGACCAATGAATAGGTAGGTATAACTTTGAAAATAAACTTGTGAATGTGGTCATAGTGACCACATTCACAAGTTTATTTTTTATGAGAATAAGGTTAAATAATATCGTGGATTCATCGAAAAGCTGTACATTTCACTGTAAATGTATTTCCAATATCTCGTAAGTAACGGACTTTAATCCTATTTTCGATTGATATCACAGGTATTCGTACCTGGAAATAAATAACATAATTTGAGCCAGTTATTTTAACATAGTTATTTAAGTACTTTATATGATACTAGCTGTTGCCCGCGACTTCGTCCACGTCTATTTCTGTTATTATGATCACGATTAACAAATTATAAAAAATATATATAGCCTAAAGCCTTTCTCGATAAAATGAACTATCCAACACAATAAGAATTTTTCAATTCCAACCAATAGTTCCAGAGATTAGCGCGTTCAAACAAACAAACAAACAAACTCTTCAGCTTTATAATATTAGTATAAATTTTAGCAACTTAATAGCATTTATAAGTTTTTCTAATTAATAAGAGTACTTACTTACTTACTGATAATTAAAATAAGTAAGTAATGGAAAACTACAATTTTTAAATGCTTTTTCTTCTTTTCGTTTCAGTCTCAAGGATAGTCGGGTGTCAAAGTTATTCAAATCGTTTATTACTCTGACCATTTGTTTTTACGACTGCAATGTTGCGATAGTAGGAGTTTTTTTTTTATTATTAATGACGGAAGCATATTATTTTGAATGAATTTTTTAATGATAAAATTGATTGACATTTATAAATTTTCAAATATTTTTTTTATTGACATTTAATTAATTTGACACAATATTGACTGTGATATCTATAATATTAATCGACATATTTTGAAATTAACAGACCTCTAAGCTAACAACTTTTTATATTTAAATTTTAATTGAAATTGTAAATCATCATCATCATCCTCATGTCAACCAAACGACGCCATCTGCTGGGCATAGGCCTCCCCCAAGGATATCCACAACGATCGGTCCTATGCTGTCCGCGTCCAGCGGCTTCCTGTGACCTTGACCAGATCGTCGGTCCACCTTGTAGAGGGCCTGCCCACGGAACGTCATCCGGTACGCGGTCGCCATTCGAGAACCTTTCCGCCCCACCCAACGGCCATCGTTTCTCCGCGCTATGTGTCAGCCCACTGCTACTTCAACGATGCAATCCTTCGAGCGATGTCGGTTGTTTTAGTTCTCCTGCGGATCTCATAATTCCTGATTCGATCGAGTAGAAAAATACGCTGGGTGATCTTGAGCCTTCTTATGAGACATATAGTAAACGACCACGTCTCACTACCATGGGTCTTTACTGGCAACACACACTGGTCAAAGACTTTCGTCTTGAGACACTGAGTAAATATTAAATTAGGATAATTTATTTTTGGTTAATTAATAACATAACGTGTATGTATAATCACGAATACCTCATTGAGGTAATAATGTAACTAACTTAACATATTTATGCCTGTATGGTCTGCAAAGTTACATTATCCATACTTAATATTATAAATGGGAATTTGTTTGTCTGTCTTTCACGTCAAAACGGAGCGACAAACTGGCGTTATTTTAATGTAGAGATAGTTGAAGGGATGGAGATTAACATAGGCTACCCTTTGTCCCTTTCTAACTCCCCACTTCCCTAAAATGGGGGGTGGAAGTTTGTATGGAGCATTCCGCAATTCTCAAGGTGGAAAGCTAAACATTGGTATGCATGCATGGATGCATTTTTGTGACTAACAAAAAAATCGTGCATCATTTTTTTTGGAATCCGAACCCAACCCCTTAAAAGGGGGGGTGAAATTTTATTGTTACCTCGAATTTAACACGAGTAAAGCCGCGGGCAAAAGCTCGTAGTGAATAAATGAATATGAATAATAATGGCTTGACAAGCCTTCCGAAGCTCAACTGTAACGTAGCCCTTCCAAACACGAATTTAGCAAAGATTGTTTTTTTTAAATGGATACCGACCGGGAATCGAACCCGAGAATCGACCTTTGCGTAGTAGACGGACTTACACACCACTCGACCAAACGGGTCTTCTTATTTTACAGGTGGCAAAAGCCGAAATACCTAACCACGATTAAACCTTTTTTTTACCTGTATTGTCTAACTATCTTGCTATTTTTTATTATAACTTTGACCATTCCTATTTTTTCACTTAGGCCTCAAATGGCCTCAATGTTTAACACTTAGGCGGTCCTACACAAACTTTCTTGGACCTTCCTAAGTTGTTTCTGACATAGACAAAGCACACAGCTAAAAATAATTGAAACCTTAACTTAACAAGAAACACAAGTTATGTCCTTTCTCAGTGTTCCAAATTTTTAATATTTAATTGATTTATGTCAACAAAATTCATGCACACATTTCTTCAGCCGAAATACTAGAAACTTTCAAGCAACAACTCTGTTATTTCAGAATTTTATACGTTTTTATACGTATAATGTTTATATGGCGATCGTTAGATAGGCCAATACCGCGACCCACGGCTCAGAAGCAGCGTTTACTACAACTGATCCAATTGTTTATCAAAATAATATACACATAATAGTTGATCGCTGACTGTTTACACTGTAAGTACGAAGTCGCATGCGATAGCTAGCACCTATGACATTAAATTAACTGACTAGAAGTGCAAAACAACAATTTAGAATTGGTACAAGATATTAAATGTGATATTCATTTTGCATGCCCGACAGGGTCCATAATGCTCATATTGTATTTAAATTTAACATGCTCTGTACCTACATTATGGTCGCAAATAAAGTATTGAGTATTGAGTATATCAAAATCATTCATCATCCACCGATAAAAAATTGGAAGCTTTGGATTATTTCGTATCGTTCGTAACACCTTTTTTAACCCGAAATCGGCAAAGTCTATGTGTATATTGTGGGTATTTTTGTGGGTTCCACATTTGTGGTTAAACTACTGAGTTGATTTTAGTTAATGAGGTATCAATCGATTCCTTATTAATGTCTGGGTAACATAGGCTACCCTTTGTTGAAAATAAAGCTACATTGCGGATGCTACAATATAAAGGGGTAATTTGAAAAAAAAGTTTGCTGTCATAACGAGCCGGGTATCAAATGAAAGAAGACAAAATTTTTAGTACAAAAATGTTTAAACCATACAACAAATATACAGGGTGCCTTTGAAATCATTGCATTTTCGTAAAATCAGTAAAATCAGTTTTATTTCTGCAAATAGGCCCCAGGGGGCGCTTTTGTGTCCCAATATTCACCTACCACTGCTTTTGGACAAGTCTGGGCTAGTGCCGAGAAGAAGCAGCGCAAGAAACTCGGTCACTATTGTCAGCCTCTTTTTAGATAAATGTTTACAAATGTTTCAAGCAAGTACGAGCAAGGACAATTAAATGCCATACCTTTCTACCGTTTAAATAATCATTAATAGTGTAATAGCCCTTTTTCATTAAAATTACTTTGATATATGATTTAAGTTTATACAGGAAGTTAAGCAATACCCTGTGGTAATTTGTTGAATATACGAATACAATTTCCGTAGTCGGGTTACAGTTTTATAATATCGATATTTTCAGCGTCACCGGCTGGGCGGTCCTGTTCAGAAACTGGTCACTGCAAACCAGCTGTAGTGCTTCTGCCAATATTCACTGTTGAGAACGCACCTCCGGAGAAACTGATAGGCAGATCTGGGTAAGCATTGTGTTTAAACTTTAGCAAGAGTTGTATTAATCCCTCAACCCCCAGGAGGCACGCGCGTGCCGCGATAACAATTGATTTCAATTGTGTCTGGAATAACTCACGATCGAGGGATTAATCCCTCAACCCTCAGGAGGCACTCGGGTGCCACGATAACAATTGATTTCAGTTGTGTCTGGAATAACTCACGATCGAGGGATTAATCCCTCAACCCCCAGGAGGCACTCGGGTGCCACGATAACAATTGATTTCAATTGTGTCTGGAATAACTCACGATCGAGGGATTAATCCCTCAACCCCCAGGAGGCACTCGGGTGCCACGATAACAATTGATTTCAGTTGTGTCTGGAATAACTCACGATCGAGGGATTAATCCCTCAACCCCCAGGAGGCACTCGGGTGCCACGATAACAATTGGTTTCAGTTGTGTCTGGAATAACTCACGATCGAGGGATTAATCCCTCAACCCCCAGGAGGCACTCGGGTGCCACGATAACAATTGATTTCAGTTGTGTCTGGAATAACTCACGATCGAGGGATTAATCCCTCAACCCCCAGGAGGCACCCGGGTGCCACGATAACAATTGATTTCAATTGTGTCTGGAATAACTCACGATCGAGGGATTAATCCCTCAACCCCCAGGAGGCACTCGGGTGCCACGATAACAATTGATTTCAGTTGTGTCTGGAATAACTCACGATCGAGGGATTAATAATAGGTCTTTACAGGTCTTTACCTTGGATGAATTAACCACTGGATATGAAACGCAAGAGCGAGATCTTTACCTATGAAATTGCCGTTCTGCAGTACTGGCCATTTCAAATCATAATAATTTTTGTTTGGCTAAGAATTCTAATTTCAAATTAATTTCATTTTAAAAACATGTAATCTTTTTTCCAAAAGTAGTCGTCGCATTTCAATCTTTTTCGTCATCATGGATACGTTAAAAATTGGAGTAATTATGGAATATGAGTACCGTCGTGGCAGCAACGCGGCACAAGCGGCACGCAACATCAACGACGTTTACTGAGCACCATCTGTTATTGGTTTGCTCGCTTCCGTTCTGGAAATTTCGAACTGAAAAATGAACCTCGCGGTCGTCCGAAGACTTTGGTCGACAATGACGAAATAAAGGCGATTGTGGAAACTGATGATACACAATCTACGGCTGAATTAGCAGCAGCTTTCGACGTTAGCGTCAAAACAATATTGGTCTATTTGCGTCAAATTGGCAAGGTAAAAAAGCTTGACAAATGGGTGCCCCACGAACTCAATGATCGCCAGCGCGAAGTACGCGTTGAGACGTGCCAGTCAACAGACACACAAATGAAGCAATTTTAAACCGCATTGTTACCTGCGGTAAAAAATGGATTCTGTTTGATAACCGCAAGCGATCAGCAAGTTGGTTGGAGTGCAGTTCCTGACCTTTACAATGCCTTAACGTATATTTTCAATTTGCAGATTCGATATGTCACAATTCGATAAAAAAGAGTCTGAAGTTGAAATATCAGACTTGTATAGACCAGCTGAAAATGTTTCAGTCTTACATCCAACGGACATAACGCCTCAGGTAGGTGTTTAGCCGAAACGGATTGTTTCATAAAACTGGCCAGTAGCAAATTAATCTGTTTTGTCAAAAAAAAACTATGTAAACCGAAAAAGAACTTACAAAAAGCGTTCCTTTTTTAAAAAAATGACCGAGTAAATTATTGGGAACATTGTTGCTGTTCGATAGTCTACCATCGATAGTGGCAAAGGCAGTAGCATTAATAGATATATCGATAATACTATCGATAATGACGATAAAATCAATAGCTTCAATAGAATGAATACTATAGACAGACAGAAATACTATAGATAGCATCGCAGTTCAGTACCGAATGCTCTAACGATCGATACTAGGGATTCGCACTCGCAGACAACCACGAAAGTGGTTTGAGAGGCACAAATTTTAATATGAAGTTAATGTAATAATAATAAATAAATAAAAGTAGACAAAAGCGCGTTTTTCTTGTTTTAATTCTTTAGAATGTTATTAATTTCATTATACGTTCAGATATCTGAATCTTTAATACTAGTTTATACACATAATATATTTTTATGTTACACGTGCAACGTATAGTTTTTTACCATAATATAAAAACTTGAACAAGCACAGCATTACGTCAGTCTATGTCGGAAACATTTTCAGCCAACATTTCAATACTAACCGTTCTAGATTCAAATTGTCTTATTGTATTGACGGAGGGAAACGTGTTCCTATTTCAAAGCAACTTCCAAAAAGGAAAAGGAAGTCAGATCCGTATCCTGTTCTTGTTTCGTTTTTTCATCTGAGAGCTTCTCTCTTAACTGTGGAAAATTTTGAAATGAAAGCTGCGAACAGACGTATTTGAAAACTGCATTGTTTTAATTGTTTTTTTTTAAAAGAAGCTGATCCGGCTAAAGTTATTTTGCCATATACTTACATTAGTGGTAAAAAAGTCATTTGTTTTTTATTGATGAATATCATGTTTTGTTATACTGATTTAAGCTTTCATGGTCACTGTCGTAAGAGTTGGTTATTTCGAGATTTCTACCATGTACCTTGTTGTTTAGGGGTTTCCGATATTTCGGCACTACTCAGTTCTTCCGCGATCATGGCGCTTGCAAAGTGCCGAAATGTCAGAAACTCATATTAAACAAGGGGCATGGTAGAAATGTCAAAATAACTACCTAACTTAATATTTTTTGAATACCCTAAATACTATACTAATACCTATCATCCTATTCCGGATAAAGACAAAGCCAAAAACACATAAACCATAAAAATCGTTCCAGCCGTTCTCTAGTTATAAGGAGTGAACTAACACGATTTTCTTTTGAATACCTATATAAATATAGATTTATAATATGGGTTTGTGTTAATTTGATTTCAGACAAACATCCAGAGCGTACTTGGTAACTTATTAAATGAAGGATACTCAAACAACAACCAGCAAACGTAAGTCATGAATGTCCACATTATGTATGTCTTTTAAAATATTATAATGGTTATTACATTGGCCTAAATTCAGAATACCTAATTGGCAAACAGAAAATGAAGAAAATTTTATACTTCTTAAAATGCTACTCTGAATCGGAGCAAGTATCTAAGAACAAATACGGTTACATTATGTACTTCTTAGTATAGTACTAGCTTAAACTATATTCAAGCTAGCCTGTATAATGAATATACTAATTCATGTAATTGTTTGTGATAAGAGAATAAATTACTAGGAAAACAAGCTGTATTTGAACACTCGTCTTTGATTTTAGGTCTCTGATGCATTCTCGAATTATCGACACGCAGTTACCAACGTCAGATTTGTCTAAAAAGTCTGTTAGATTGGGATATAATGATCTTCGGGTGAAGGTAGGTTTAAAAACCCAAATTAAGTCATTGAGAGGACCATAGAGCAAGTATATGTAGACGTAAACAAACCAAGCGTGCGTGGTAGCGTCACGCACATGGTGTTATATGGTGGTCAGTTTTTGTAAACGCTGGACACATCTAACAATTTAAATCTCTGGAGAGAACTACATAAAAAACATTGAGTAGACTAGAGGCTGAAGTTACAGAGGAAAATTGCAGCATTAGAAATATTTCCAATACTAAAGCACAAATGCGTGTGTCCGTGATCTTGACTACGCGCTTGTTTTGTGAGTTAAATATCGCCAATGTTAATATTTTCCTCTGTTACGTCTGTCCTACATCTCTCATACAAGTCTTCGTAGTCCAGTTGCATCCAGACCGGGTCTCAAAGTGTCACCAGCCCCTAGGGATCGGGTTCGCTCCTGCTTGTAAATTCGATTGTCATCATCACCAGCCGATTTAAGAGAATTTTGTCAATAATCTCTACGCTTAGATAGATTGGTATTTGACCTTTGTCTAGCTTTGCTGATATACCGACCTACTAACTTCTCAATATCTGCGGATTAACTACGTAACTACTTCTGAATAAGTTTTATAAGTACTTAACAAAAAGAAGTTAAGTGACTTCGATACCGTGATAAGTGGTATTTATTAATGAAAGACTGCCTCAGGTGAGGTGAAATGAATGACACACTATCGCACTACAAAATATTTTTTGTATAAAACTAGAACCATAATAGTTTTTTTAATTCTTATCAAAAGGCTCTGCAAAAACAACTGTAAACTGAACAAGAAGTAAGGGAAATAAAATCTAAAAAGACAAATCCTTGATACAAATCTCAGAGACGCAACGCTCGCAATGAATAAACAACAGTTTCCCCATGATAATTGTATTAAGTACTTCGAGTAGCAATCCACTTTGCATCGATACCAATAAAGAGTTGAATTCGATACTTTTTCAAAGTTTCCTATTTCCTATTCAATTACAATTTATTTTCTGATCGTGATGGATTTTTATTAACATCGTTGGATTGATTTCAAAATTTAGCTTATTGGGTAAATCTATACTAATACTATAAAGCTGAAGAGTTTGTTTGTTTGTTTGAACGCGCTAATCTCAGGAAGTACTGGTCCGAATTGAAAAATTCTTTTTGTGTTGGATAGTCCATTTATTGAGGAAGACTTTAGGCTATATTCTGCTTTGAGAAATAAATGCTTAAACCATAAACCATATAACATCACGCTGCGACCAAGGAGCGAAGCATCAGTGAAAAATGTTGCAAAAATAATCACTATTTCATTAACGTTATGTTACCATTATGTATAACATCTTGGCAGTGTTATTTTAATTTTTAAATCAAAAGTTTTTTTAATAAAAGTTAAAATATTGGTTTAGCTATTTATTTTGAAACACGCTGGGACACGCACGGATGTAACTGTGTAAGGTTCATTTCATCCGGGACCCCGTTGCAGCAAAATAATACGTCACAGCGTGTTACAAAAAAAGACTGTATTTTTTTTTAATATTTTTATAGATTCATTAAATAACACTGCCATGATATTGTACATAATGGCCACATAACGTGTGCTTCGTATTCCAGGTGGTTTAAAATGCACCGTGTATAAAAGTTTCAATTACGGTGACATTTTCAGTTTAAAGTTTTTTCAATCTCATATTGTCACGTAACTATCACCTGTTCAAACTTATACTATTACTCAAATCAATCAAATATAATTCCTAACGTAACATTATCTTGAGGAAGATACTCGTACATTAAAAAAATCTTATTCTAAACTGCAAAGCGTTTCAGGATTAGAAACTAAATGCGGACAAAACTTTAGAGTATTCGTTTTTCAATTTCAACGCGGGAGTCATAAAAAGTAACGGTTAATTCTTTATATATAATCTTCACTCGCCCGTTGTGTTATTTCAAAATAATGTTATTTCTGATTTTAGGAACCGCACAGTGTCATCAGCAGTCTAGTGGAGGAGGCTAGGCGTAATGTGGATTTAAGAGTGTGAGTAACTAAATCGTAAAGTGAATAATCGCCTTTGCTCTTGTTGTATTTTCAGCTGACGAAAAAGAAGGGTAGGATATATAGGCAATAGCAGTTTGATCAATGTTTAAGCGGAGACACTGCTGTCTTCTTCTCGTAATACTCCTTCAGTCGCCACATATGTGTTACCTACTGGATCTGTTAGGCTGCATAGCACCTAATCATACTATTTGTTAGCAATAAAAATCTTTGCTTATGTTATTTTTTTCAAAAGTATAATGTTTTATTATAAATTTCAGTTCCTCACCCCACAAACCTCTGATACATGACGTGAAAAAACGTGTATTCAGCAAACCGCAGCTTGGTTATCATAACCTTAAAACTTTGCGTCCTAGTTTCAACCATTATCAATCTAAAGTAAGTACAAACGATATAGGCATAACTTACAATTAGCTTCATGCTAAATTATTACTGATAGAAATCAACCCGAACAGTATTCATGATAGTACTTCAGATCCACTTGCAGTGTCCTACTTCGAGCACAAAAATTTGATTCTCGACCGAAATACTCTTAGTAAGCGATATCATCATTTGATTTTAGTTTGCAATTGACTATGTTGTGTGATTAAAAATAATAAGTATTCTTGTGATATAAAAAAATCTTAATTTACCATTAATTGTTTGCAGAGAAAAAGTGTGTTCACAAAAGTTGCAACATTTGAATTACCTAAAACGGGAGTGAGTACAATCAAATCAGACGTACAACCACGCAAAGATTTCTCCAATGTCAGAAACCTGGCACAAGACTATTTGAACTTTAAAAAAGAAAAGGACACCAGAAAATTATTTTCCATTTACGACCATCATAATGAGGGTTCTAACCTCCAAACAACGACTGAAAGGTTTCTTAACATGGCCGAGGAAAAAGTCATGAACTACAATTATTATTTAAAAAACGTCACACAACCTATTAACAAAGCTAAGGGCTTATTCGAATTTGATACCAATTCGAAAGAAAAGACTAATGATAAACTTATGACTTTACTAGATAAGTTAGAACAAGAAGTAAAGCATATTGAACTGGATAGAAATAAGAAAGAAATATTTAATGCCAAAATCCGTAAGATTTACGGAACAGTAGTTGGAGAACCTGCATTACTTAATTATAAAACTGATCATGAATCTGATTTAACGGATACCGAGTTAACAGATTTTGATAAATATGAACTAGAACTTAAGCATTCAGATGGAGAAGGTAAACATCATATTAGGAAGCCACATTACAAAAACGATTTTGAAGAAACACAGAAAAATATTAAAAATATATATGACAAGTATGGTGACTTTGAAAACGAAATAAGACCCGTATCTAGAAGTGTAAACAGCCTTTACACCGATAAGTTGAATAATTTGAATCAAGTAACTGTAAAAAAGACCAAAGAAGGATATGAATCGGATATAAAACATCCTTTGAGTGATGTGGAAGAAATAAAAGCCCATCTACAGAAAGGCATTTTTAGTGATAGCAACACCATTAAAAGTGATCATGGTTTTAACAATAAAGAAGTTTTAAGGAGTAGACATGTTTATTCAGATAACGAAGATAAAAAATCAAAATATCCAGAGAAAAGAAAATTCCGTGACGATGATGACACGTTAAGTGTAGATAGAAGAAGGTATTATCAGTCCAAACTGGAACGTTTGGAGAGAAAACTTCACAATGTTCGAAGTTTTAAGCATCGTGAAAATGTTAGTATTAATTGTCATCAGTTTGGCTTTAAGACCTGCAATATATCTGCTAATTTAACGGAACTAACACAGTGCAGACGTGACCGTAACTTTGAATAAGTTGATAGTAATAGTACCTGAGTACCAGTAACGCAAGGGATAGAGTGTTTAGTCCCGTTTTATACGATTGACTCTTCAAAAAAAAATTTGTAACTGTTTTTTTTCTAATGACGGGCGAAAGTGCGAATTTTGTTTTTTGAAGTGAAAACTTCTTTAGCGGCGCTGAGCACTTTTTGTTGGATGGGTAAAAACTTCCAAACTCGCGTCAGGGTCACGTGATGCTGATCGAAAAAACGTAAGATCGAGGGGAGGGGAGAGGAACTAGTATCTCCCACTCTTTCTACCGTGCCTGAGTGTGCTGTTTTCTATTATTTTTGAAGTGAAACTTCTTTATCGGCGTTGGAAAAAATTTACCGTCACGTTTTGCGTCAAATTTTCGTCACATTTTTCGGTTACGCGCCATCTTTTTCTTGCCCCTACCACGGTTGGTTCAGACGATAGCAAAAAGGTAAAGTGAAATAATATTTAACCAATTTAACCAATTTAACTAATTTAACCAATTTAACTAATTTAACCAATTTCTGGAAAGTTGCGTCAAATTTTTGTCACATTTTTCGGTTACGCGCCATCTTTTTCTTGCCCCTACCACGGTTGGTTCAGACGATAGCAAAAAGGTAAAGTGAAATAATATTTAACCAATTTAACCAATTTAACCAATTTAACCAATTTAACCAATTTAACCAATTTAACCAATGTAACCAATTCAACCAATTTAACCAATTTAACCAATATAACCAATTTAACCAATTTAACCAATATAATCAATTTAACCAATTTAACCAATATAACCAATTTAACCAATTTAACCAATTTAACCAATTTAACCAATTTAACCAATTTAACCAATGTAACCAATTTAACCAATTTAACCAATTTAACCAATTTAACCAATTTAACCAATTTGACCAATTTAACCAATTTAACCAATTTAACCAATTTAACCAATTTAACCAATGTAACCAATTTAACCAATTTAACCAATTAAACCAATTTAACCAATTAAACCAATTTAACCAATTTAACCAATTTAACCAATTTAACTAATTTAACCAATTTCTGGAAAGTTGCATGTAGATCATTTTTCGAAAAATAAGGCCATAAAGAAGTTTCACTTCTTACGTGTGTACACTAGTACACGCACAACTTTTTTATAGTATTTTATGAATGGTCACATTCTTTTAACAGTCTTTGAACAACTTTAAACTTAATATTACTACTATTGTTTAATTCTACAAAAACTTTATTAAGCTTCCTAACGATAACAAATAAACAAGTTCTATTGACTTTGCTTGACATGCTAAGAGATTTTACATTAAGCGTTTGCTACTTCCAGTTAACATTTTAATCTATCAGTATCTAAGTCGTAATTTAATCAAACTTGTGTCTACGGGGCCGAACCATAAGCAATTAATCATTGGAAGGTGATGGATGATAAAGCTTATATTAGTATTGTTACTAAGGAGATAGCTCAAATAAAACAAAATAAAAAAAATCGATCCTCGTAAAAAATATAAACCATACGAGATGAAATTTTAATCACCTTCCAAATTTTAATACATCAATCTACGAGACAAAAAACAACGGAGGTATTTTTTTCTTTTGGTAAAGCCTAGTACAAAAATGTCAAGATAAAGAAAGAACCAAGATAATGTCTGTCAAAAATCTAAAAGTTTTGGTAAATCCTCCTAGCAACACTTTTTTTACGCGATGTGCAAATCATACATTCTTTACGATACTGTTCATAAGTTTTAGATTTTCCCTTCATACTCGTACTTACCTTCACAAGCTTAGGACCGTAAAAATTGAAAACTATGTTACGAAAAATATTTTCGGGAAAAATTGTCCTAAATTTTTTACTTAATAAATGGGCTCTAAATACGATACTTAACACCTAAAGAAAATTTTGAAGACGATGAAAAATTCACAATTCAATTTATTCCTGTTTACAACTATACTTTGATATTCCCTATTTAAAAGTTGGATTACTTTTTTTTGCAGAATAACAACCGCCAAATTAGACCAGTTTTACCAACAGCAAGGGAAGAGCAGCCTCTACGGCCAAGCAAGAACCCGGAACCCTTCTACATGCCGGACAGAGCTAGATTTTTGCATGGGTTTTAATCGTTAAAATATCAACGGAATTAGTTTTTAAAAAACACAGTGTGTAATAAATTTCAACTTATTACATTTTTGTTTACATTGATGCTCTGTTTTTTTATTAGTTAATTAATAAATAAATAATGAATCCGCATATAAAGTCTTAAGTTCTTTAATCAACTCTGGGAGTTTTTCCCACAATTATATTCCGATATCTTTGCTTGCTACAAGCATCTACAAGTCAAATAATAAAATATGTCTAAGACTAAACTGAAAGTAACATTTCATGCAAGTTCTATTTTTTTTTTTGTATTAAGTTTCAAATGTTTAAGACTAATTTCCAATTTTGAAATTTAATCTATAAATAGAGTTGTTCTTGTGAATTTAAAAATTTAGTATTGTGAATACTGTTATGTTTGTATGTATTAGAACAATAAAGTGACATGATTATACAATTGTATTTTTTCTTCAAATTCTATTAAATGTAATAAGTACATGTTCCAATCCAAAGTTTTGAAAAATAGGATGTGATAGATCATTAAAAAGTAACAAGAAAATTTAGGTAAATATATATCAGCAAGCATTTTTTATCAATCCACGACATCACAACATTAGTTTAATTCTATTTTATACATTTCACAAGTTTTTTTTTTGTGAAACATTTATCCTTTTGTTTTAATGAAAATCATGCAAAGAAACATTGGCCAAAGCCTTTTATGAGAAATGTTTTTAATTTAACTAGTAAAATAGATCAAAGCCTCTGTGGACGAAGGAAATGGACTGAAAATAATTTGTTATTAACAAATTTCAGGATCATATAAATTTATAATTAATTCAAGCTACTTTCCAAGTAAAATTTTAATAACGACGTCCTTTTTTCAAACTTTCTAAGAACTTATTGCTTACACTTGCTGAGAAATTGGTCCTTTTATTAAATTTTTATGTAAAGGGCGCTGAAACTTGTTTAAGTTTATCCTTTACTCTAAAATGGGTTGCCCTTTAAGTATTAAAAAAAATAATAAAGATTCTCAACAGTGAGGAAAACTGGAGGCCTCGAAAACTGAGGCCCAGCAGTGCAGTAAATAGCCTTTTCTGTGCCCTGTGCGAACTTCTACAACTGCGCCCTTGTTTTTTTTTTATTATATTATAGTTACCCTAGCTAGAGCAATGCTTTGCGGTGGAGCTTTGAAGAAGAACAACAACAACACTTCAAGAAGCTGACACCGGAGCTCCTGAAGCCGGCCGGCGTTCTAAGTTCTAACTTGGCTAAAGCCTAACTATGGTGGGCCCTCAGCCTTCAGTCGGAGGCTGTACATGGGCGTTGTACGCTCCATGGCCCTGTACACGGCTCCTATTTGATACGGCGCCCTGCAAGGCAACAACGCTCTGCTGCTGAGAAGATCGCAGCGTCACCTTGCCGTCCGGGTTATTCGTGAATACCGAACGGGATTGGCTGAGGCTCGCGCTTGCTGGGAGTATGCCCTGGGACCTCGACGAACTGGTCTACAAGTGGCGAGGAGACCAAAAGTCTCAGGGGTAAAGCCTTCCCCACGCGAGGTTGAGGCGGAGCAAATGCGCTTAGGGGATGAGGGAGCGCCTGGCTGACAGCAGAGCTATCCATCGCACCACTAATGCAATCACCCCGGTGCTCACAGAGTATGTGCGGCGGCAGCACGGTCGCCTGACGTACAGTGAGGTTTTAGTGGTTAGGCAGGCTTCTTTTAAACATGGAGTCCCACACACCGCTCCAAACGTCACGCTACGCGGCTGGAGGATAGTCCGTAAATGGATTTCTTCACGAAAAAAAAAGCTAGAGCAATGCCTAAGTATAAGCTTACTTTATTTCATTCAAGGTGATAAATTAAAGGATGTTGGTAGACCAATTATGTAATATTGGGGATTGGGGAAGAAAATTTTTTTTTTTTTTTCAAAGAATTAGTACTGGTGTTGTTATATAAATCCTCCAACGTAATACAAACTTTCTCGTAAATTCAAAAAACGATCATCTTCATGACGTCACACAAAAAATAATATAATGCTTGTTGCTTGAATTTTTGAGTTCGAGATTTCGTTCGAAGTTTGAAAATTGAAAAATGTGTTCGATTTTCAAACTTCGAACGAAATCTCGAACTCGCAATCAATGCAATCGAATCGTAAACACTAACATTGGGAAGCAAAATAGTCGAATACAAAACAAAATTGTATAAGCAAATAGTGCATGCGAAGTTAAGTTTTCCATTTTGGAGTAGGTACCTACACCGAGCGAACAATTGCACCGGAACGAGCAGTAGAGCAAAATGAAATTGTTTTTCATTGTCGTTTTGGGTGCTGCTGTTGGTAACACCAAATATTTACACATGAAAGAGGTAAGAACAGACAATTTAAGATTATTATTATGAAGAGTTTAGGAATGTATTTGTGCAGGTTGATACATAGTTCACAGGTTTTTTTTCCTATATTTAATTGAAACTTTTGCCTTTGACCTCATCTGTTCATATGGGTCGAGAGAGACGACTAAGAAGAACTGCCAGAAAGAGACGGGCAGCAACGTCTTCCCCCCGCCTGCCAAGCGTGGCGATTATGGCAAATTCGATACATATATATAACATACCACTGGACCCTAACAGGGATAAACGAATAAGTCGAGTTCACCATAGACTTCATTTAAGTATATTTTATAGAGTTCACCTTTTTGCTTGTAGTTATAGCAAATGGCAATTCGGCACGATCTGATCGTGCCCCCTTGAGCCTGCCAAGGGACTGCGCATATTATCGGGACGGCTTGGCAAATCCTTAAATAAAAAACGTCTCTATACTCCTTACTCCATTCGCATTTAACTATTATTATAATCATAGCACCTGCAATAGGTTCAAAAATATAAGAAACTTATAAAAAAGAAGGGTTTCGGTAGAAACCTTGAAAAAAATAAATCTGATAATAGGGATCACGAAAGTTAAAATCATATTAATCTGTATGTTAGGTAATTCCAAGAACTCATTATTACAGCAACCTCTTCAGTTAAATTTTAATATTGTTAAGGAAATGTATTGAGGACAGCGCGAAATTCTCCAAAACGTTGTTATTTCTATTCAATATTGGCACGTGTCAAGTATCCGAGACTTCATTAATAGAGAAAGTTTCTTTTTGCAGAGTTACACAGAGAAAAATCAGGATATACAATTTGAAGACATTTTCAATTATGATGACAACGTGTACACAGAGAAAGGCAGAGTAATGTGAAATCTTATTTTTTGTATTAAAAATAGCAATTTTTTTTAATGTTCAGAATACTTTAGGAACTCCCCTGCCTGACCCCGTATTACATATGTATTTCTTAAATTGTTAATATAATTTAATTTCGTGCTGATTATGAGTGAAGATTTGAACAAATTTTCTAAGATATTTACCTACTGCCTATTGATACAAAATTGCGATATATTTTATTATTTCAAACAATTAAATATTGTAAAAGTAGTTTAACTGATCGTTTTTTCAATTCTTATCCATCTAGCCTCTGATATTTTATATTTGCAGTTTTAATAATGAAAATTTAAGAAATATATTTTTTATGAGTCTAATATTTCGATGTTGATTCCAGTATGCCCGCCATGTTGAACTTGTGACAGAAAGTGTATTGGAGCACCTGCTTAAAGAGATAAACAACAAATACCCAAATTCAAAGAATAACTCCTATAACAGCATTCCCATGATGATGCAAAGGCTGAAGATGAAACTGAAGCGGCATATGTATAAGAAGAAGAAACATCTAAAGAATTCAAAGAAGAACTTCACAAGGAACCATGACATAACGACGACGTCTACGTATAATACGAGTATTTAAAAAACAATAAATATATTAATTACTACGCTCTTTTTAACTATATTCAATAATAATTACTAATGAGTTTGCGGGTGTTGTATTAAACCTTTAATAAAGTAGTAAAGTAAAAGTTACTACTAATAATCATCCCACTGCAGGGCAAAGGCCTCCATCATTGAATTCAAGTTACCTAAGAAATGATGGGTACAGGCATAGTTACCACGCTTGCCAAAAGCGGTTTGGTGATCAGTGATCACAAACCCAAGCAATGTTCAAAATTCCAACTCTTGTTGCCTGGGGGTCAAACCCAGCACCCCAGGACTTGGCCAGATACTTTAACCACTAAACAAAATATGCGTCCGTCAATAAGATAGACAATATGATTCAGTAGAATACAATGAGCAGTTCAAAGAGATGTAATGAATGAGGTATGTGTCTTTGGAAGAAACGCTACAGCATCCTTCTCCATTTGTTTTAATCTTCAGCTGTGTGTAGGCCTGGGGTATTAGAATCTTCATTTCCTTGGACACGTGGTTGGACATCCAAAGCATAGGCTTCTGTTTAAAGGTTTTTGTCATTCACGTAATAACAAGCTTTGCCAAACTATTAAACTTTCTCAACAAACGAAAGATTCTAAATAAGAAAGGAGAACAAGAAAACACATTTACATATTCTTAAGCTATTAACACATATTTTATTTATATATTTGATAAAGTTACATTAAATACAGGCTAAGTTCAAATGGAGCTACCAGAAGCCACGACTCGCAACTATTAGTGGTGTGTTAGTATCTTCTACTCTTGCATTTTAATGTGAACTATAATATCAACTGGTTTTCGTTGCATTTGTTTCTCCTGTGATTTTGACAAGTTCGAATCTTTTACATCATTATTAATCATATCGCTTTTAATAAACTTCAGTCTTGGCACTCTAGGTCTGTGCTTTTTCTTTTTTTTGTTTGCTCTTCGTTCACTAGATTTCTTCTTATCTTCTTCTTGAAAGGTCTTTGCAACTTTCTTTACATGTTTCTTTCTCTTTCTTTTATTCTTCTTCTTTCTTAAAGGCGTAAGTGTTTCATCGTTTTCTATGTGTCTGTCAATGTAACTAGGTTCTGTAGACTGGGATTGTTCTAGGTTCTAAAAATAAAAATAAATGTACCGTAACTATGACCGAGACTTAATAACTATCTTATATTTTAATACTATCTAATAAATAGCAGCTGTACAATGCACTTTACCTTTCTTGAGATTCGATTTTATTGTAATCTAGAGCATGAAACAAGTTATCAACAAAATAAATAATAATTTGATTAAGAATATATACCGGCAAAGCAAAACCTTCGACACTGTTGAACCAACTAGGCAAAGCGATCACTTCTTTTGGTCTTGCTTCCACCTAGAATAAAAAAATATGATTGACTTTTAAAAATACAGAATTTAGATAAATAACTGAAACAATCATTTTAAATTGAACTGTAGTATGTATCTTCTGCAAACATCAGTTCACTAGGATATAGGCAACTAATCCAAGCAGTGATGAGTAGGTATGCTAAGAATGGTTTTCTTATACTTTATTTGATATTTTAGCAACTTAATTGCACTTATAATATCAGTATATAAACTTGAAAAATTTTTGTCTCAGGCGGGACTCGAACCCGCATCTCCTCCGAGGAGTTTTTCGAGGAGAATTTTTCAAGTTTATATACTGATATTATAATGGTTTTCTTCTTCGTTCACGAACACTTCTTTGAGAATTCCGGACATTTTGAGAGTGCTGGATGTGCTATATCGGCTGATTCCCGTCTGTAGTTATGGATATTTCATAGTGAAAGCCCAAAATTTAATAACTAGAACAGTTACACCTCAAAAATTTGTCCAACAGGACATGAAGTGTGAAACCCCGATTTTAGTGCTTTTAACCGAAACATTTGCACAAAGCTTTTAACTGGTACCCATGGAACCTTATTATCATTGTAAAAACGAAAGATTGTGAGTATGTACGGATCTTTTAGGCAAGAACGGAACTTCATCATACGAATTTCGATCAAAGCTTTCAGTCATGTAGCTTAGACATCAGAATATTACGGGCCTCAATGTACCTCAAAACCTTTTGCGATTCCCGCGGGATGACAGCATAATTTACGATAGTATTGTGTGTAAAATCATGTGACACAAACGATATATGGCGCTAACGATTTCGGTTTGTGAAAATTATTTATTTTACTCTGAACCCAATCCTGAAATTCACGTGGACGAAGTCACGGTCAAAAGCTAGTAAAAAAAAACATTCGTAACTCAACAGTATACTTAATCTATGGTTGTAACTAATATGAATCAAGTTTTAATATATTTCTAGACTATTCTTCAAACGTAAAAACTCAGACCACATTAAAACTCTACCCAGACACTCTTCTATTAGAATAAATCCGGGATTACCCAGACGGGTGGCAACCCAAGTGGCATCTCTAATAAAAGTTAACCCCACAAGAAAGAGAAAACAGCGCTCAATTAAAATTACTTCAAAACAATTCTGGGCTAAATCAAAGAATATAAAACTGTGCAACAGCCTTGAATCAAACCTATAGAAAGAGACAAATCTAATTGAGCCTCACTAACAGTAAGTATTGTGAATGTGAAAGACTTTTAACTAACTTTAAACTCTGTCCGAAGAAGAAGAACCAATTTAGACAATTCGGTACAAGATAGATTATGGCCCTATATATAGATTCCTGAGAAAGAACATAGACTATTTCGTATCCCACTGCTGGGCGCAGGCGCAGGATACGCCGTGTTATAACTTGTAGTTTACGAGGACAGAACCGCGGGCGAAAAGCTACTATCCTTATAATTTTCAAAATAGAACACTCCTTTCTTTATTACACAACTCCTTGGCTGCCATTTTTCTTCATCTGTAGCAATTATGGCATTAAGAAAGGCTGATAGCTAATATCGCTCGGTCTATTGTTAAAAGTATATTTTATGGGCCATTAATTACCGTAAGACCATTACAGAGTATCCCATTTCAATGACGACAGTCGCTTTTTAACTGACGTAAAAAATAGGATTTAGTTATGATTCATATTCCATTGCAATTTGGCAAAAACCTTCCCGTCATCGCCAATGGTTTTGATTTGTTGATATTTTATTGGTTTACCCATGACCACGAAAGCTGTAAAGAGTTGGAAACGTAGGGATAAACTTAAATATACTTAATTTAATTCATAATTAATAAACGCAAGTTAAATCCGTAAAGTTATTATTATGTCATTGTTGTAATTTTATAGACAAAGTGGTATTTTTGAGCAAATAACCCTGCAAATGGGTAATAATAACTGGTTATTAAAGTGCATTTATTTTAGTTTGTCCACATAACCCAAATGCTCTAAGCCCAGATATTTCATTTAGGTGATGATGATGGAGAGATTTCCATAACTAAAAGACTATGGTTTCCTCAAATTTTCTTGCAACAATTTATAAAAGATTACTTTCAAAGAATAAAAGATTTAAACGAATTTCATCCGCGGTATATTTCGCTTAAACTAAAACTCGGACGCGAAAAACTTTTTGTCAAGCGCAATCAGCGGAAAAGTAATGGGTTTGCTAGTTGAGTTTGCGTATTGTTTGTTATTAATAAAATCGCCATGGAGTGTCTGCACAAAAATAAAACAGCACCGCCTTTTTTTCCTGTGGGTGACGTCAGAGACGACTTTTTCTGTAGGTGTCGACAAATGTGATTAAATCAGTAAGTACCGCCAGAAGAAGATAGACTGCAGCGACTTCCTTCTTTACTTATGAATTAACGGTCGTCCTCGTGCTGTTGAATCTGTTGTTATCCCCGACGCAAATATGGGAGTTAATAATTTGACCCAATGTCGTGTCTGTCTGTCGGTGACATTGTAGTTCTCGAACAGATACAGATTTTGATGCGGTTTTCAACTCCCATATCTGATTTTGAACCTAGTCTGCGAAACCACAGACAAGTTAATGAAACGTAGTTTTTACATTGGTGGCAGGCAAGAGCTATAAGACTTCCATTATTTTAGAGATATTACATCTAGACTGATCTGAAGCCACAATATTTGTAGATCTTGTTTTGATTAATCTATAAATTGCCAGGAAATGTGCCAATTGTCAGTTAGCAAATTTAGAAAACGATCTTTTGTAAATTGACTATGGCATGGAAGCGGCGTGAAGTCGTGCTTTGGAAGGTACGCTAAGACGTAGTGCTTCAGTCGCAAGACGGGTTCGTAAACAAAGTTACATCAGAGTAAGCATCAGAGGCTTGTATATCTAATGGTTAACTGACTTCCGATTATCCTTAAAAGATAGGTACTGTGACACATACGTAGGATAAAATATTGGTATTTTATACTGAATTCATTGATTTGGGCACGCTCCATGAGTGTGGAAGAAGACTTGTACAGAATTATCACCGCAATTTGTGTATTACATGCTACGATCAATAAATAAATTAACGTAAGTATTTACCTTATGTTTTTCTCCATATAGTATAGCAAAGTTGAGTAACAACAAAGCTATTGATTGGCTTAATACGAAAGCCATTTTACCAGCATACTCGATTGCCAACCGCAACAATCCAGCGGAAACTGTTTTGTCGAAATGTGGCCGTTAGTTTTTTGTAAACAACATGTTTTATGGTGTTTATACAGGGTTGGCAATAACAAGAAGTTGATTTTAGGTACTTAAGAGTTACAACAAAAAAATATACAATTTTAGTAATTCATTTCAATGGGTACTTACCTATTATGAAATTAAATTCAAAAAAATCGCCATTCATACGACAATATAATTTTAAATTTAGCGGACAAGAAATCTAAATCGCTCTATGTAATTAGGCGCTGTACAGTGTAATTCATTTAAGTAAAATAAAAATAAAAATCAGACTGGTTATTGTTGAAAGCGAATAGCTATAGGTCGTTCATATCCCATTTGTGGCGAAATATTTTTTCATGTTGAACACCCAATCCACACTTACATACAAAACATAGAAAACGTGCATCGGAAGTAATTGAGGTACACAGTTATAGACACATCAACGAGTTAAGAGGAAACACTACGGGCGAGAGAATTGAAAAATAGGTATTTGTAAAATCCATTGCTGTCGTGCAGTGCCAAACGCCTTTACCGCAGAGTGTGATAGAGACAACTGCTTCTTGGACCGAAAATACCTACTAAAAACACACCAAATCAACGTTTCGTAGTCCCCTGATTACTTTTCCAAAACTAGACTGATTTAAATACTTTTTTCATTAAAAATTAAAGAAAGGCTTTGGCCGTGTTCGTATGTTTTCCTTTTTTTCTAAAATTTAGCTAAATTTGTTTACTGGATGTTTAAACACAGCAGAAAATCTGGCGAATTTTTTCGATTTTTGAGGGCTCATATCTTTTTTATAAATTAATTTATGAAAAAACAGATAACAAAGAAACATGCTAATAGTGGCCATACATTTTTGTAATAAAAATTATTGCTCTACTGGCTTTATCCAGGGAGGAAACAGGGGACTACGTTTGTATGGAAAAACGGCCCTTGTGTTACCTCTTAATAGATATTTTATATTTTATATATTTTTTAATTTACCTCCCTGTTCCCCACATTATATAGTATATATGTAAATCTAAATATACTAAGTCTATGATACTACCATACAACCCAAATCCAAACAACACTGGCTGGAAAGTGGAAACTGCAAAATGTTTTTGACGTATTCTGAAAAGTATAAAGACTCCGTGTAGGTTTCATTCTTCGATATTAAGCGCGTAGGCGTCCCGATGTAGTGCAGCCTTCATTCATTAAGCAGGCTATTGATATGAACGGTTATGCAATGCATCCCCTGATGAGCTACAAATGTTTTAGACAGGCTCATCAAATGAATGTACATCTGCCTCATCAAATTAACATAGACATATTCATAAACATATATTCATTCATTCATTCAAATATATGTAGAACTACCTATAGTTATCAAGGCTGGTGGCTCGGTTTTATTTTTAATTATTTTATATTCCCATCTGATCCCCTAATACTTACTAACCTGTTTTTGGTATGTAACGTTGTACATTCAACAATAAAATACGTTAAAGGGTTTACCTGTGCTTTATTTACTTTATTAGAAATGACCAATTTATTACAACCATTTATTTATTTTATTCTAATTTAAGTCAAAATGGCAGCTGTGGTTTTTAAGAATTACCTTTTTTTATCATAAAGAATATCATTAAGAGATCGTATGCATCATTGTTTTGTCATCAATTGTTAACATTTAGTGATGTTATAAATATGATTTATATATTTTTTTACATTCCAGATAACTTTTATTTAGGTTGCCAAGATAAGAGGCAATAAATTATAATAAATGAATATGTGATTGCAAAACTTCTTTTCTTCCCGATTGTACTTGCCTGCCTTGCTTACCCACCTACCTTAGAAATAAAATTAGGGGATCCGATGGCACCATAAAAATGTTAGGGGATCGGTTGGGAATTTAAATTGACGGTGGATCAGATGGGAATAACTCAAAATTTATGGGCAACTCAATTATCATAATTCATTAATTATCAAGAGTTGTTTTGGTACGTGAGATTTCATATGACATAATGCGTTTCTGTATTACGAGCCTACATTCCTTCTTTCCTTTGAGGACGTAATTTTCTTGAACGGAAAAAAATTATCATCTAATCGGTTAAACATACCAAAATTTTACGGGTCAAATTGAGGACATTCCCTTTTTGCGGCCGACATGATTTAGCTACCTGTGTGTCTAATTCTGATGAATTTGTCTAAGTCTAGATAGATGTTAATACTTACATTGCATAGCGGTGTTATTGCTAAAAGCAATCTTTACCAGACAACATTTGGGTAGATCAAAAAAGCTTTGTCTTATTGAAATGTGACGCGGTGCAAAATAAGGACATAAGTACAGGCAAAATAACCACGCTTGCCTATTGCGGTTTCTAGATCACAAACCCGTGCGATGTTTGTAAATTTGAAACTCTTTTGCAAAATCCTAGTAGAAAAAAAATGTCTTGCCGAAATAGGGGTGACGCGAAAATAAAGGCATACTTATAACAAATAAAATACCTACACATACATATAGTACAAACACCTAAAATACGATACATAATAGTACGTTTTACTTTTGTAAAGTTTTTTCTTCCTTAGAAACGAGACCGAAATAGGTCTCGTTAATGAATGGCAAATCAAAATTGGTCAACATTATAAAAAGTTATGCGTGGTCAATAGGCCAAACGTACAAATTGAAACATTATCTGTTTTCCTCTCTTCATCGATTAATAGAAAAAAAAAACAGAAAAAGACGCCGATTCTAAACGTCAGTAATTCTGCGTACATAGACCAACCGCGGGGATAGTGACCGCGACAGCCTGTCCGACGCAAGCGTGCGGCTGACACGTATAGCTGCCAATGTCATGTGTCTAAAAAGTACACACTTACTACCGAAGCAATTAATTTTGATTTAGATGAATTTGTCTAAGTCTAGATACAAAGATATTAATTACATTGCAAAGCGATGTTATTGCTAAAAGCAATCTTTAACAGATACCCTTTGGGTAGAAGAAAAAAACTATACCTTACTAAAATAGGTGCGACCCGGTGCAAAATAAAGGCAAATAAAAAACAGACAAAAAACAGATGGTACAAATACCCAAAATATGATACAAAATACGTACACTTCATGGAAATATTTATAAATATATTATTTATTTCAAGATTATTGACTATTTTATTTATGTACAATAAGTTTTTTTATTTTGTCGCCGTCAACCTTCTTTTTAAATACTTTATTTAAATGATATTTTATCAGTTTCCTTTTAATTAAAACATGACCAACTTAAACATTATAGAAAGTTATACGTGGTCATAAATACAAATTGAGGATATTTTTTTTGTCTGCATCTATTAAAAAAAGGAAATAAGAAAGAAGTCATAATAATACGCCTATTGTAATCATCGGTAATTCAGCGTACATAGACCAACCGCGGGGATAGTGACCGCGACAGTCTGTCCGACGCAGGCTACACGTATAGCTGCTATTAACATGACAATGTATCTAAAAATACACACACACTAGCAAAGCAATTAATTTTGATTTAGATGAAATTGTCTAAGTCTATATGTTGTAGCATTATATCAGTGTAATCATCCAATTCTAGAATGTTCTTTTAACTGACGAGAATGAAGAAGGCATTTTCTGAGTTAGTTCAGTTAATCTTTTTTTTTTTTATTAAATTTAGGACCACAAACTAGATAATTTAAAATCTAAAGAAATTAATATACAGATAATATCATTGTGATCTCAGCAACGCTGGTCACTGTATTAAATAAAGGAGTTTTTATATGGATGAAGCTTGTTACACACATGTTATTATCGCAATACTTATGTTACTTTACATAAAAAGAAATGAAAGACTAGTAGTCGCTAAAATTAATTACAATGCACTTATATTGAGTCCATGACAGCACTGCATAAACAGTATTGTATTATATTATCTGTGGTATTGTCATGCACCCAACCCCATCTACTCAATGACAACCCGTTCAAGTTTATCAATAACCAATTTCTAAAAAACTATTTCGCCCACAGGCATTAATATCTATATCATTAAAGATCTCATTGCATGAGTGCATCATACGCGATAATGGACATCTTCGTCCAGCTTTAGTACGACATAACTTATTTGCAAAGAGTTTATGCGAATGGGCCACGCGATGTGTTCTGGTAGGCACTCGATACATTATTTTCTCAATTATATCCATGCAATCGTACTTATTATGACAAATATCGTAGAATAGCATTGCCTCAAGAAGTGTATGCCTAGATTTTAGAGTGATAAGATTATATTTATCCAGAAGTTCGTTATAAGGTATTTTTTTCTTGGTACATTTGTAATGCATGCATCTGAGAAATTATTGGTTTGAATATGTGCTTGCACCACAAGAGACATAGGTAGATAATAAATAGTAGTGATCTTTATTTCTTACAAATACATATAAAACTTTGAATTAGTCCCAAGCAAGTACTGTCCTGTCCTGTGTTGGTTTGAATATGTATCACAGTAGTCAGATATTATGATGAATAGTAAAGAAAAGTAAAGTAACAGCCTATAATCATCCCACTGCAGGGCAAAGGGCTTCATCATTGAAATCATGTTACCACAGCATTAATGGGTACAGGTGTAAAGTCCACGCTTGCCAAATGCGGGTTGGTGATTGAATGCTAGTTTATATTTATAAAAGTATAACAAAAAAAAAATGTTTGTCTTCTAATTGATTTCTGTTTTGCTTTTTTTTCTCTACATTTGTTATTAGTTTTACTTCTGATTTCTTTGCACTGTCTGTATAATCTCTGCTTGGCCTAGTGGTTGACTGGAAGAGAATGCTTCGGGCCCTAAGTCCGCCAATTGTACTATCTTTGTATGTGCAATAAAGTGTGTAAAATAGATAAATGTCGTAAATGGCGACTAATAGAAAACTGCCAGAAAAATACGAGCAACATTTCTTTTTTGTCTACCTTTGGTTAAAGTGAAAGTTATCCGGAAAAAATCGCTTGTAGCGACACAGTTACACAGTTTAAAAAAGTAAAGTAACACCTATAGATAATCATCCCACTGCAGAGCAAAGGACTCCATCATTGAATTCAAGCTACCACAAACCCGAGCAATGTTAGCAAATTCGAAAGTCTTTGTGCCCGACCCGGGGATCGAACCCGGGACCACAAGATCTTAGCCCGGTACATAAACTTGAGACCAACGGGTCTCTACAGTGTCATAGTGGTCTGCAGTAGATCAATCTAACATAGTGTTGCCACTAGAACTCTCTGGACTAATAATACGAGCAATTTTACACATGCCAAAGACTTTGCTAAGAAAGATTTAACGTTCGGGAGCCACGTTAAACCGTGTTGGTCCCGGTTTCTCTCGCTAGATACAAGTCGTAAAGACAAGTCATGTCAGAGGCCTGCTGTTGGTAGCTTGGAACACTCTGACACTTTATCATCTCTTATAGACCTTAGTTAACAGATAGGTACTCACGTGGAAGAAGATTTAAATTTGGAAAAAGTTGGATATAATCGACTCGAACTGTAGACGTTAATATTAAATATTATCTGTGATATTAATAATCTGATCTGTGACGTAATGTGTCTTTATCCTGTGGTGGCCAGCACTTAAAGAATAACACCAACCTCTAAAGAATAACACCAACCTGTTTCTTCCTATAGGCGTAGTAAGAGGCAACTTAATAAAACAATATTACCTATATTAGTCAAAAATAAACCTTTCTTGAATTATATCTGCCGTAAAGAGAGCTTGGGTCAACCAACGGACGACGTCGTCCGTGGACCTATACCGATGAAAAGACGTAGTAGCTCAAGACCTGCTCAACCTTGGATTGGAGCTACTGCAAGACTGATAGGCATGGCGTCATCAGGTGTCTTTTATTTAACCCATTGCTGTGGTAATGATGGGTTCATTGCTAAAATTCAATTTTGCCCTGCAGTGGGTTATTTATCAGCTGTTAATTTATTTGACTAGCAATTTATGTAAGTTTTTTCGGGTGGAATCTTGCAACTGAATTCTAAAGCAGATATCTTCAACCGATTGAGCTGAAATTTTGTACGCTTTAGTTTAGATGTCAATGAATGGTTAGCTATGGGACGTCATTTTACATTCAACATGGCAAATTTCGACTGCGTTGTCTTGGTAGTTCATTGTATAGAACAGTCGACAAGGTTCATGTCCCATCTTAGTCATAATTTTAATCGAATCCTATCTTCGATTGACTTTGGGTCGTTGCTTTACCGTAGTAATTGAATTGCATCACCATCAATCTAAAAAATCGTGTCCTCCCGTGTTTTTCTAACCCATTTACTAACAACGTTAGGGGAAATCGGGTATTTTTCCTCAATTCTCATCAAATTACTTCCCCATCCATAATTTGATTCCGTCAATATGTCCATTGGCGTGTAACACATCAACTTTTTCCGATAAAACTAAAATTTCGGAAATAATTTCTGGAAACATCCACGTAAGTTCCTAATGAAAATGAGATCAATGAATTGGATAGGATGTGGTACCGGCCTTGGTAATAGCACCTATGGGTGTCGTTAACGGTGAGTACAAGAGTACAGTCAGATACTGACAGATAGAGAGAGACTGATACAAAAAAGACACCTGAAACTTCCCTCACTTTAATGATTGACGTTGACTAATAAGTCAGTGTCACTGTCAACTTTATAACCCTTTTCGATTGATATAGGATGTACTAAAAGTGCACCCTTATGTCAAATGTGTGCACTTTTAGTCGGGACAATTTTTTTCGCTGATTTTGTGTCTATTTTTTAACATTACATCAATTTATTTTTAAGTTTTTAAGTAAGACACCACACGTCGCGGCATTTAACCATTAGTTTCATTCATGGTAATAATTATGTTCTTCTATTTGGGTAATATTAGCGTAGGTATTTTTTTTTGTCTATTTTTGTACTACGATTTCTATAAGCCTATATTTCTAGCGGGCCAACTCAGAGCACAAATCAAGCTGTTATTCACTTAATAAAACTGGCCAAGTGCGAGTCGGACTCGCGCACAAAGTGTTCCGTACCAAAAAGGCCAAAAAACGGGTTTGTTGTATGGGAGAGCCCCCCTTAAATATTAATTTTATTTTGTTTTTAGTATTTGTTGTTATTGCAGTAACAGAAATACATCATTTGTGAAAATTTCAACTGTCTAGCTATCGCGGTTCTTGAGATACAGCCTGGTGACAGAGCAACGGACAGACGGACAGACGGACAGACGGCCAGACGGACAGACAGCGAAGTCTTAGTAATAGGGTCCCGTTTTTACCCTTTAGGTACGGAACCCTAAAAAGTAAGATGACGTAATTTTTTGACCAAACCTATGACAGAAAAAGAGAGTTTTCATTTAAACATGCAAACAAAGAAATTCTCGTAAATGTAATTCCTAAAATATGTCAGCTGCTTCAAATGGGATTCGAATCTATAACGTTCCCCTTACCGGTCGATACAAAAAATGGATTGGTAGCATAATGGTTACAGCAGTCGTCCGGTAAGGGAAAGGTTGTGGGTTCGAATTCAATTTACATTATTTGCCTTATCCTTAAAACTGCAAGTTGGATTGCCTTTAAAGAAATGACTAATTTTAGATACAATATGACATACCATTGTGAGCCATTAAAACTAAAAGTTTCGAGGTCAAAGGACCTAAAATATAACAGTTAAAACATAACTGTACAAAATGTTTTCTTATTTTGATCCTTCGACTTCGGTCATTGACAGCCAGATTTCACACATAACCGGTCATCGTATGCTCGTCCCTTTCTAACCTAAACAAATAACTACCGCTAGAATAAGACAGGTAACGTACGGTATCTCCAGAGCTGTACAGTCAAGGACGGGTGCACTTGGTTTTCTACTTGTAAACGAGACGGTGCTCTACAAGAGAAAGGGACGACATTGCGAGTTCGGTTTAGATGAAAAAAGAAGATCGCGCGTAATCGACGTTGCTCACGCGCTGAATTTTTCAAATTTGGAACAATTCTGTATCTGTGGTTGCGGGTTTTGACAGCTCAACTTGTTTTATTGTTTTCTATAATAGCAACACTGTTACCATATCGTATTCAGCCGTCTACGTGTTCTTTGCGTTTACCGGTGCGTGAATAGACACACGACAATTTTCTAGAGATATCGTCGCATTTTGCAAAAAAGTTCGTAAAAGTGAACATTGTTGAGGAGAAAAATATTCAAATGAAGTGTCTGTTTATGTGATACTGTTGGATTTTATAAAGAGTTTGATTGTTGGTAAGTAAATTTAGTTTCTTAACATAGGTAATTTTAAAAATAGATACACTTTAGAATATAATATTTGAATTAAGTAACTTATCTAGTACATAAATTCAAATTTTACTGTACTATTTGGCGGTCAATATGTGAATGATATGAAGAAAAACTTTTTAAATATTTTAATTCCTATTACCCACATCATGCGTAAAAAGAACCACAGATGGCTGTTAAATAGCTTAACATATAAATTTTTAATTCGTTGGTATTAATCCCTCAACGCCCAGGCGGCAGGCGCCTGCCGCGATAACAATTGATTTCAATTGTGTCTGGAATAACTCACGATCGAGGGATTAAACGGAATATTAACCGACAAAGAGCAGGTAATCGTTCGACAGGTTCAATTTTTTATTAATGTTTTGTATGTAGTTAGTATTTTTTTCTTTAAGTTTTAAATAGTTTTCATTAATAGTATCCAGTTGTTATATAACAACACATGTATTTACCATGTTTAACAATAAATATGCGCAAAAAAAAATAAGTTTTATTGGTTTTTGAGTTTTTTTGTCATGTCATGTCAACTTTGATGGTAGAAAGAAAGGTTTGGAAAACTCAAGTTAACACGATAAAAAAGAAAAATAAAAGGTTTGACAGTCTAATAAAAATATAACTAGTCGGTCCTAAACAAGAAATCGCATCGGCGAGTAGGACGGCGTTTGTAGTTTGGCCAATGTTGGAAAGACCTGCTTCCGTGACCGTAGGTACTGTAATGACACCTACAGGACGAGATGAGTTGGTGTTGTTATATTTTAGGCCGGCTAATATTTTTTGAGGTAGGTAGGTAATCAAAAACTAAGTCGTTATGAATTATTGATTACGAGTACTTCTCACTTTTCAGTTAAAGTTATTAAGTACCTACATAGATTCTAAAACAAGGTCACATACCTACCTATTTCACATTTATTTACAAATTTGACATACATAAATTAAACTGAGTAGGTACCTACCTACTACAGCAAAAAAACACAACCTATTATGAATAAAATTGATTTGTATTAGTTTGATTTAAAGTTGAAACTGCCTTAGACAATTTTTAAATTCATCATTACGTGGATGTACTCGTATTTACCTAATCTCTTTGTTTAAAAAAATTTTGACAGTTCAGCTGTTTTATTTATAAACACATTCGGAAATAATTGCCAAATTTTTTTTTTAATGGGAGAACATGAGATACATCCTTATCACCAAAACAGTCCACAGGTGAACATTGGCACTTCTTCAAAAGTAGGATTGCCATAATCGCCACGCCAGGCAAACGGGTTGGCGATCGCAATTTGGTCAATGGTGGACAAAAGATGACGCAACTAATGGCCTACATGAGTAGTACTAACACCCATATGCATAAACAAGTAAAAGTAATTACCTACTTAACCAAAAGTACTTACTTAAGAAGTGTCAATAAGTTATTTTTGATAAAAAGTTAGCATTCTCAGCCAAATAATATAATCATGGGCGTAGCCACGGTGGGGCAGGGTGGGGCAAGCGCCCCACCCTGGCTCTGACCTGCAAGGTACTTAACCAAACCTTAAGTTGATTTTACAATGCAATGCCAGCTGGCTACATAAGCTTCATACTTAGTTTATTTGATATTTTAGCAACTTAATTGCACTTATAATATCAGTATATAAACTTGAAAATTTTTGTCTCAGGCGGGACTCGAACCCGCAATGCGAGGAGATGCGGGTTCGAGTCCCGCCTGAGACAAAATTTTTTCAAGTTTATATACTGATATTATAAGCTTCATAGTTTGGGCCACCGTCGCAGAGTTGCTTGCGTGTCGGTTTTTTACAGGTTGTACTTCGGAGAGTGTGCTCTTGAGCTGCATGAGCTAATTCCGCCTTCCCCTTTATATCTTCGGTAATCCAGGCGCACTGCAGGTTATCTTCCCTCCCTGGTTGATATACCGCGATCGCGTACCAAGCGCTTTTCCTCTTCCTTTGTGCCACACCGCCAAGGCGTAGAATACCTACCTGCGTCTGTTTTCCCGAAAAATCAAAACCCTAAAATTTTTAAAATTTAACAAGAGTGAATTGCTTCTGGGTAAGCTCACTCCATCTTAGGCTTCTTCTTAACCGTAGAGTTAAGTATGTAGTCAAGAGCAAGCCTATTGAATATAAACAAAAAGCAACGCACCGTGCAAATCCTCCGGCAGAGAGTCCTACCCAGTTTTGAAAACGATCACTGGTGACGACCTACACTCACTAATTATGTCACTGGAAGAGCGTTTCTCGGAGAACAACTTACTGGTATATTATTTGATCTCATTGCACCCATATAAAACGTTGCAAATTAAAATCTTTTTTTTTTTTTTTTAAAAACAGAAGCCTTTCGCGAGTTTTATATCTTAAGTAATAGTTTCCACCGCCCACCGGATTAGCAAGCTGAAGTGGCAGTGGGCTGGCCATATTAGCCGCAGAACCGACAACCGCTGGGGTAAACGAGTTCTTGAGTGGAGACCGCGTCTCGGCAAACGTAGTGTAGGACGCCCTCAGGCTAGGTGGAGTGATGATTTGCGCGAGGTGGCTGGCAGGAGCTGGATGCGAGAAGCCGAGGATCGACCTAAGTGGCGTGCAATTGGAGAGGCCTATGTCCAGCAGTGGACTGTGATAGGCTGATGATGATGATGATGATGATGAACTGAACTATGGTACCACTTGCGGAAGGAAAAAAACTATGGCATTGAATGTTCTGAAAGAAATGGAAGTAGCAGAACTGATAAGGATCCAGAAAAAATGTATACAATCTTCTTGACTATGAAGTGTATGGAGAGGTCTTTCAGTATATTACGGCATGTCTAGACGTGGTTTCGCTCCACTATGAGTGAAAATCGTCTAAGCAGTTTCTATATGCTGAGTGTTCACCACACGATGAGGATCGCCGAAGTGCTACGGAGGTTCTGGCAAAGAATCCACAAAGTAATATTATGAATTAGCTAATGCCTAAAAAAATAAACAACCTATAATGCCTTTCTGTAATTGTTTACTTTCTTTACCTGAAAGTACTATCTATAGATTGATATACTTCTAAATTGACTAATTAACAAATCAGCATATGCACAGAGCCCAATCGGTTGATGGACATTTTTGGATGGAAGGTTTCGTGGTGTAGGTAGGTTAACAATAAGTGTTTTGGATAATTCAAATTATACATACAGATACAGGGTGCTATAGGGATATAAGTTATATCCCTATAGCACTCTGGTTAATTTTTTCATACCCAAAAGTTATATCATATAACTTTTGGGTATGAAAAAATTAACCAGAGTAACCCCGCGGGTATAGTTTGCTAGGTTTTGCCCCACCCTGAGTTCATGGCTGGCTACGCCCATGAATATAATTATTAATGGTGAATTGGTGACCCATTTCCTTCACTTGAGCATTAGGTAGGTATGAACACTTAAGTTATGAATTTCTTATGCAATAAGGAATTAGGTACTTACCTACTTCTTTATAAATACGGTAACTGTACTGCCAAAAGACAGGATTCTGATAGTAGACCTATCCTTTAGTCGCTTTTGACAACACTTGAAGGACGAGAAGCATTGTGCATACCTATTTATTTTAGGAGGGAATCAAGTGTCACAAATGGAATTTATTTTTCATTGCCAGCCAGATTCAAACAATCAGAACCGTTAGAACACATAATAATATTGATACTTACTTCATTTTTAACATTCCATTTTACACGTGTAGGTACTAGTTTCTATTGACCGGTTTAATTTTATTGCATTCATTCTTTTTAAATGTATCACGTCACAGATAACTTTATTTTTCAGAATTAGATACTAGTAGATACCTACTACACATAACATGTCATAGAATAATTAACAAGTATTAAAAAACTCTTTATCAGTGATAATTCACGTGAAAGATACAATAATGTAAGTACCTACTATTTTTACTGCATAGCGTTATCAAATCACATGTAATCAATTCTGATTTATGTTTACGATTGCGCAAATCGACACATTAATAATTGAATAAGAAGGTTATACAGTAATTTCTTTATTCAAAAAAACAAAGAATCATTTGATAACATTCTTATTAACTATTTTTACAAGATTATGACCTTTAAAACTGAACTTTTTGTGATAAATATAACCGGAAATGGAACGGAATGTAACGGCAGTACGGAGATAGTAATAGCTAAGCTAACACAGTACTCCCGTAAATATTAAAATTAATTGAGTACCAAACATACATCTCAGCCTTACACGGTTATAATCTTACTATGAAATAACACAAATAATCCAAACAAAAATGTTTTCCTACTAAACAAGGTTTGTGCCCAGAAAGCCTTGTCCAACATCTTTGCATTTAACTCAAACAAACAATGGCCGTTCCAAATTATGTTATCTGCAACGTTTTGTAGCAAAGCCCTAATAACTCAGAGGTAACATCTGGTTTCAGTAAAAAACTGTCCCGGGGGCCCGGAAGGAAACACTCTGTAATTGTTCAACTGAATTAATGTCACTAATTTATTCACTTGCAACTGATTTGTCACGACGAAAAAAAGTTTTGGAACGAAAAATTCAACCGACGAAAGGCATATTAACAAATTCTGGCGAATGCTGACCGTTGCAGAGTATTTGTTTGGAACGGACACAAAAATTAAAAGATTTATACTTTTTGTCGATTTCTTTTTTTTTATCGGTTGTAAGCATAGATAAACTAAACAGTCAAAAAATGTTTTGAATGCTGAAAAATGTTTATCGATAGCTGTTGTCAAGTTTTATTCCCTCAACCTCCAGGAGGCACTCGGGTGCCACGATAACAATTAATTTCAATTGTGTCTGGAATAACTCACGATCGAGGGATTAATACACATTTAAAGTTAAAGATCCTGTTCAAAGCCGTTAAGTTTAATTTTTAGCTGCTTTGGAATACAGATAGGTACTAAGAAGGATAACACTTTTGACAGACATAAAAACAGACATTATTCAAGTTTTAACATACCTAAATGTTGCAGTTAATCTACAACTGATTCAATTTTCTTCATCTCATCTTTTCAATTGATACCTAATTACTACTTAAGCTCATAAATCAAAACATAGTTTTTGTTTTATTTAGTTTATCCATTTTCCTTCAGGGCAAAGAACATGATGAAATATTCTAAGTACTTTCTTTGGATATCAAGTTGCTAACTTAAGCAATAATGTAGAGACTCCTCCTGGTTGAGGGATTAAGTATTCCATTACGATATTTTACAGAGTTCGAAGTAAGGAAATTTTAAAAACACAATCATCTAGTAAAATAACAATATTTAATTCATTAGTCAGATCGGAGTTACAATATTGCAGTGTAATATGGACTCCTTATTATGAGGTAGGTACATAAGGGTTGATTAGATACAATTCAAAAAAGATTTTTCTGGCATCTATCTTATCAGTGTGGAATGGCGAAGAAACTTCCGACTTATGACTCCAGGCTAAAATATGTTAAACTGACTAGTTTAGATAATCGTAGGAAAATGCACGATTATTCCTCTTGTATTAAATAATCAATGGTCACATAGACTGCCAAGATTTACTCTCCCTGTCACGCAGTGCCAAACGCCTTCACCGCAGAGTGTGATAGAGTCATAGAGACAACTGCTTCTTGGACCGAAAATACCTCATCAACCACACACAGCACACCAAGTCAACGTTTCGTAGTCCCCCGATTACTTTTCCAAAACTAGACCGATTTAAATACTTTTTTCATTAAAAATTAAAGAAAGGCTTTGGCCGTGTTCGTATGTTTTATGCTTTTTTCCAAGTTTTTGCCAAATTTGTTTTCTGGATGTTTGAACAAGGCGGAAAATCTGGCGATTTTTTTCGATTTTTGAAGGCTCATATCTTTTTTATTAATTAATTTATGAAAAAACAGAAAACATAGAAACATGCTAAAAGTGGCCATAGATTTTTGTAATAAAAATTATTGCTCTATTGGCTTTATCCAGGGAGGAATAAGGGGACTACGTTTGTATGGAAAAACGGCCCTTGTGTTTCCTCTTAAGTAAGGCAGCACCATAGAATGTTTCACCAATTATTGTTAAAATTAAGGTGTATGCTTTGTTGATTGTTCTTAAAATATTAGGGGTTAAAGTATGAAATTGCCGTTTTGTATGGACGAAATCGAGAAAAGTAATTTTTCCATACTAATAATTTTTTAGTTTTTTTAAAAACGGCTGAACCGTTTTCGATGCAATTAAAGGTGAAAGTTAGATAGTTATAAAGCTACGCATTATAGTATTTAAATTTCTAAAAATCAAAGTATATAATACAAATATACTTAATTGAAGCAAGAAGGTCAACTGACACATTGTAAGGGGTCTTTTCAACGACTTCCTTTGAAGTAATAGGCACTAGTATTGCATTTTTTTTTTTAGTCAAAAGTTACTTTATTTAGTTTTTGATACAATACAAAAAGAATTAAACAGCTAGTTATTTTAATAAAAGTAACACGCTGGCTGGCATTTATAGTTTCACAATCATTATTACTGTTACAAAAATTGTATGAGCAGTTTTTTGCTACACCAATTTTGTATTCGTGATGACTCGTTTGTTTTTTTCCTATCCCAATTAAGTTCCGCTTATTCTTTTTCTTGTATCTTTAAAAAGATGGCCACTACCGAGAACAGGTGGGGTCACCGACCCGGCATCACCGCGTGTGACGTCACTCGCGGTAACGTTTACCGTTATGCCGAGGTTACACTGATGGCATTCGCTCGATGCGCGCCACATTAACAACTTCGGAATGAAATTATTATCACGGGCTATGGCACGTGGTCCGCGGCGTTCCAAGCGTCAATTGTTTAGAGAGACAATTTTGCAATGACTGTGCGAATCCTTATTCAAATAAATGGAGGCAGTTGACTTCTTGTATATGTCACCGTAAAATTGTAAACTTCGTCAGTTCATAAAATTAAACGTCGATGGATTACAATCTAACCTAACCTAACCCACCGTTAGTTTATAATCTCACGCGTTGTTTTGTAATTTGACAGAGCCCACAATTTTACGGTGACATTTATATAAATATAAGGGCGATATAAAAAAATGAGGCACTATTGACGCATCCGAATTGTCATTTTATTAATCTGTAGATGATGATGATGTAGAAATGTTATATACAATTCATAAGTAGGTATACATTTTCTGGAATTTTGAATGTCAATAAATTGGAATTCAAGATTAAAAACCTGTTTAATTTGGCTTATGCCACAGGTTTCCTCTGTACTTTGCAGCGTAATATCAGATGTAATCAGAGCGATCATCATTTAAAAATATTATCGAAATCGATCATTTCTGAGCATAAACACGTTAACTTGAGATTGAGAACTTTCTTTAATTTTTCCTTGGGAATTTATGTAGGTACTTGGCAAAATATATACAACTAACTTTTTGTTCCATGCGGTGATTTCTGCGTATACAAATGTTAAGTACTCGTAGTAGGAACAATTTACAATTTCTTTTACTCCAACGATTATCATAATGACTCACAAACACACTCATTAACATTTTCGGCCTGATAACTTTGACGGTCACTAGAATACTTTCCCTGACTCACGAAGGTAAATTAAAAATACTGGCTGGCACACAAAATGGCACAAAAGAAATTACTCAGTTAACAATAGAATTGTTGTTTTATCTACGATTCTGATTCAGGTAAGATTTTAGATTTAGAATGGTCGCACAAAAACTAGAAAACAAAAGATTTTTAAAACGGTATAATTTTTAACCTGTGATAGTAAGCGAAAAAACTGACTGACGAAGTCACGAGTCGCATAAAACTATTTTCAAGGTAGGTAAAGACTTTGTACAAAAGATTAAATAATTGACGATTAAATTAAAACAGAACATCCACAAAGGACAACACATGCACAATACAAAAACATACAGAAACAATTTCGCAGTCATGTGGTTTCCATAGCATTTTACAGATTTAGAAGTAATTTATGCTAGTAACTTAGAATAATAATACCCCCGTATTTATAATGAAGTAATTACTTATTGCTTAAGAAAGTCACAACTTAAAGTGTTCATACCTAGTGCTTAAGTGAAAGAAATTGGTCACCATTAATAGTCATATTATTTGGCTGAATTTGCTAACTTTTGGTCGTTATAACTTCTAGTGATTTCTTGATTAAGGCATACAAATTGTCTCTCAAGTAATTACTTGTAGTCAAGTAATTACTTTTACTTGTTTATAAATACGGGAGCTAGAAACCGAATGAAGGCACGAAAACGCGCAACTAAAACTAAGCCATACTGGCTTACTTCGTTTCGCGAGCTGTCAGTGCTCAACGTCACGCTAAATTAAACACAGCTCGCGAAAAATAATTTAAAATGCCTGTTTGCACTATGAAGAAGTGTTCTAGTATATCAGAGAAACAAAAAGAAAGTGATAAAGTTTCATTTCACAGGTAAGAACTTACATTTTATTCATTTTCTGTACGTAAATCGAATTAAAAACAAATAATTTGAAACACAAAACCTATCAACATCAGTGTTGCTAGTTTTGGGGAAAAAAATTGCACACTGTTTGTTTAGTTGGTTTTTAATATTGAGAAAAATATTGAATTTGCCATATCAGTTATTTAATACTATTTGGACTAAATGTTGGTGTTATTAATTCTATGAAAATAATTTCTTAATGTGAATTTATACAATCATACAGGCATTAAAATTGAAACACATTGAACGGTGGCATTCATCATTAGATTAATAAATATGTAATATACTCGTACTTATGAATTTAATCATATTTTCTTATGCATTTAAAGATCATACTAAACACATGGCAAATCGTCGTATAACAATACAACACCTTTTCCTATTTTTTGTGGGTAAACGCCCGATGATGGTAACACTGAAGCCATATTTGTGTGCGTTACAAGAGCGTAGATTTATTCAGCTTACGCACACAAGGATAATTAAATGGCATGGCACGCGTTTACGCTTACGTTTTGGTTCAGACGCGGCTTCTAGGTGTTATTATTCTAAGGACTACTTACTTACTAGAGTAGGTCATCAGTGAAGTCACAGATTAAAGCATAAATACACAAACATCTTTTGTAAAATATAGCTAATTAATATTGACTATTACCTATTCTGAATAATTAGAAGTTATACTAATATGAAATTTGCATTACTTTCATGATTAACAATGGAGTTATGTTTCTTTTTATTATCTAAACAATTTTTTGTATACATGACTTCAAAATTACAAAAACATTAAAAACATCTTATGTTGTTGACATTATAGGTCTGATTTTAGAGCAAAAATTAAATGTACAGCAGACTACAAAGAGTTTGGTTTGATTTTCTTACAAAAGTTAAATTTTACACTAAATATTTTAAAATGTCTCAAATTTTAATAAAAACAAATAATCAAAAATAACAATAGTACAGATGCCATAAATAAGTAGTAGTAAGTTTCAAATTCCAAATTTGAATCATTCCTGGCTGCATTTGTTATAAAATCTTTTCGTAGTTAGGAGTCCAGTAAAGTCATCATTTACCTACAATTTGTGGAACATATTATGCTAATTTTTTCCTTGCGCAGTCACATTTTCGTTTGTTGCTACTTTGATAATTGAAAACCGTGGTTCGCAACGATTCACTGACTTTCATTTCTAAACTACATACTTCGAAATAATCAATGAAAAAAAAAGGATTTCTCCAAATTTGATTTTTCCAAATAAAAGTCAATTACTTTTATTTGGAAAATGAGCAATCTATACTGATGCAAAAAACTTTTGGTTCGAAAAATTGTTTATTGAGTTCATGCAGTGCCAGCACAAAATAAAATGGCACCTCTTGTCATCCTATGGGTGTCCTAAGAAGCGACTAAAGACTACACAACGATCAGAAAACGAGCTACAGCATTTCGACTATCTCTTTTGCCAAACTGCGATCGCCAATTCGCCGGCCATGCGGAACTGATGGCTTAATTATTTTTTGAGAGGATTTTTTCCAGTATTGGACCAACATTTTACATTGTCTGATGATGATTATGAAACTTGATTATCATCTTTTTAATTGCTCAACATTAATGAGGCTACACCTGCCGTGGTCACAGGGTGACAATTGAGCAAGAATTGTTCGATTTTAACCCAGTTGGACATTTTAATTACATCAACAATGAGTCAAAATAATTATACTAAAGTAAACACGCATAATATCTTTATAATTCCAAAAGAAAATGTTTGCATTAATTTAGAAAATAATTGTATGATATAAAATATTTTGCGAATACAAACAACTTTTATCGTGAGAAGAAGTAAAAAAACAACTACCTACTTAAGTAAAGTCTAAATACTACTCGATCAAAATGAATTAAATATAGGATTTTAATTTTCTTTAGTATTTACATTGGTCTAAATCTTGCATTTCAAATATTTTCTATAAGTATTTAAAAAATAAATTTCTAGTATAATTTCTTAGACGGTCACCTCAAAGATTACTGAGGAATCAGTTTTATATTAGCCCCTATTGAAATGGGGTTGATTTAGTATTCCTTTGAGATGTTTGAAGAAAATTTGAAGGTTAGACGATAATTCCGTACGAGATTATAAAATATATTTACAAGTTATTATTAGTTTTCAAAAGTAAAAAAACAATAATAACCATAATCAATTCAATAAAATCAATGTTGTCGCAATATTTTTTATCTATTTGAAAAAAAACTTAAATTCCTCAAAAAATCCAAAT
This sequence comes from Anania crocealis, assembly GCA_949315895.1. Classification (NCBI taxonomy): domain Eukaryota; kingdom Metazoa; phylum Arthropoda; class Insecta; order Lepidoptera; family Crambidae; genus Anania; species Anania crocealis. Next base: position 4,415,401 of record OX438861.1, on the reverse strand, counting down.
CACATGGTCTCCCCAATCCTAAGTTCGATGACCTAGTCTAGCGTGCACTTCCACTTGGCAATACCTTTATATGAACCGTAAATAAAGACAGTTACATCCAAATTACTGCTAATTTTTTTACTTATTATAATAATAATAATATACTTTGAATAATATGGTCCTAACTATGGTTTGATTTTGCACAATCACACACAGCCAAAGAAAGCACATCAACTTTAACATTATTTACACACGCTGCTAGTCATTAATTGTAATGTTTCTATAACACGTTTTAAGTGTCCAATAACAGTTTGTAAAACTGTAATTTATTTTTCTAATGACATAAATAGAATGTTACCAATTCGTCGCGTATCATTCTTTTATTGACCACGTATCATCTTTTTACGGGACTGACCGATTTCAATTATTTATCGATTGATTTAAACTATGTACAGTTAATAATTCCAGGGTTTTACGATTTACAACGTTGTTTTTCAACTAAAGAAAAGAATAATCTCAATTCGATGCGATTTTTTAAACGACGCGTGTGTTCTTACCAGGTTGACCAATGACGTTTTTTTTTTGTTGGTATAGGTTAGGTTTGTTTTTGTTTTTGCTCAAAGTTGGTTCCAATGAAATTTAAAAAAAACTCCACCCCGATGAATAGGACTACATTTTATGTACACTCGACAGCACATCAAGTTAAACAGTTGACCTGCGATAACAGCTTTTATTACGTAGGTCATAAAGGCGGTCTCAAGGTCAACATGTATAGTCTGATGTGCAGCCGTGTGTACCTACTATTTATAAAAAATGAAAATTAAAGCTAAATTAAAAAAATAAAATTTCATATTAAAATATCTGCAACATAAAAATACAAGAAAAACTGTAATTTATAAAAATATTTTTCGTAATAGGCCCAAAATATTATCGCTGGATTAAGTAGGTACAATGCTCAGTTTACTACCCTTAACTTTTGTAAACATTTTCATATAAAGTAAGTATATGTTTTTAATGTAAATATCCAAAAATAATTAAATCAGCATTTGACTCAATATCATATCGACTTAGTTTACAGAAATCAAAACTTCTCGAATGTACGTGTAAATATTTTAGTACAAAAACAAAGTTACTTTCTCTCGAAGTAACTTGCCAAACAAATATTCATTTAACCACGAAAGAAACGTGATTACTTACCTACTTCAAGAAGTTAAAATGGTTATCTAACAGACAGAATGACGGGTAGTTAGAACTATGCGTAAGATGATAAGTAACGACACAATACATAATCTCATAAATTATTGAGTATTGAGTACATAAAATGTATATGCTCAAATAACGCATGCACAGGGCCCTAATTCTGCTAATTTACAAATGGCTCAATAGCATCGCAATTGTTTATTTTGACACATTTCATATGGAAGTAATGTCAAAATATACGATTGCGATGCTATTGAGCCGTTTGTAAATTAGCAGAATTGGGGGCCAGGTATAATATAACGACACCGCTCACTGAATTTAAATATTTTAAATTTTAATGCATTGTCTATTACGTATTTTGACGACCATTTGGATCAGCGGTAGTAAACGCTGCTTCTGAGCCATGGGTCGCGGGTTCGATCCCCGCACAGTACAAATATTTGTGTGCATGAATATGTCTGTTTGTACTGGTCTGGGTGTTTTCTATGTATTATAAGTATGTATTTACAAAAAAAAATGTATATTAGTAAGTTTGTCGGTTGTCTAGTACCCCATACGACAGGGTACTTAATAGTAGTTTAATTTGGGACTAGATGGCTCTGTGTGGCCCAGTGAATCATGTCTTCAAATATTTATTTATCTATTTACTTTATTTGATATTTTAGCAACTTAATTGCAATTATAATATCAGTATATAAACTTGAAAAATTTTGTCTCAGGCGGGACTCGAACCCGCATCTCCTCGCATGCCGAGCGGGCGCCATACCATTAGGCCACCGAGACACTGCGACACGGCGTGAATTTTAAAGCATACGAGGAGATGCGGGTTCGAGTCCCGCCTGAGACAAGATTTTTCAAGTTTATATACTGATATTATAATTGCAATTAAGTTGCTAAAATATCAAATAAAGTATATAAATAGCTGTTTCATCTTAACTGACTGTCAAACATCTGCAAAGATGTTTCTTTCGGGTGTTAAGGGTGCAAACTCCTAACAATTGATGAAACAACGCTGGCTTACAGCGTAAGAATATGCTTGAAAAATTCGCGCCGTGTCGCAGTGTCTCGGTGGCCTAATGGTATGGCGCCCGCCCGGCATGCGAGGAGATGCGGGTTCGAGTCCCGCCTGAGACAAGATTTTTCAAGTTTATATACTGATATTATTTATCTATTTATTTATTTAAGTAAAAATTTGTATATGTTTTTATGGGTAATTATTCTGTTACTCCTGTTTCATTCTCAAAAATAAATCAAGCAACTAAGATACCTATACGAGTTACTAAAATTATCGTGGGAGAGCCTGATGCCTCACTCTGCAACACGAAACTCATATTTACGGATATCATCTGTTTCTTTCAGATACTTTTAAGATATCGGTATGAGTGATAGGGACAGATGGATTTGAATATACGCACATTGTGTTTTTTTTTTTTAATTGACCTATTCTGTGGCAAAAGGCCGTTACAGCTTCACCGGGCGGGTAAACACACACACATTGTGTTGCGGAGTAAAGCCTCTATACCATGGAAGTTTTCGTGCCTAAGGAGTGACTAGCGCGAACGCCGATCGTATCGTAGTCATGAAAAGTGAAGTACAGTACATGAGATTGATTTCAGTGCTACAGACAGTTTTGTGGTAAAGATAGCAAAGTTAAATATTTATTAAATATATATCCGGGTGGGCATCGGCTACCTATCGCATGCCCGATTATGTCACAGCGCCATCTGTTATTCTCTATAGGTACTAAATTGTAAACAGACACTCCAATGGCCCTTATAATTTCAACCCCTTTAGATCATTTCATGGACATAACCTGCTCTATGTCATTTCAGGGGTAGATTATCCCTGAACAAATTGGACAACCCCAGGTGGGATTTCCATATGAGATACTAAGACATTATCAATTTGTTCAAGTGCCTTGCGCAACGAGCCAACGTTGGTACATAAGTATATTCGCAGTGCCGAAACTATTCATCCGATTTTAATTAAATAAATCAATCGATTCGTTTTCGATTCGTTTTAATGGCCCCGATAACAGTTTACACTTTACCCGACAAATTGATGACAGTATGAGGGGTTGGTTTTTGTTTCCCGTAGCAGGTTCGGATTCAGGTCCATTAGAAACTGTAACAGTTATGAAAACTTTTTTTTATCTATACTAATATTATAAAGCTGAAGAGTTTGTTTGTTTGAACGCGCTAATCTCAGGAAGTACTGGTCCGAATTGAAAAATTATTTTTGTTTTGGATAGTCCATTTATCGAAAAAGGCTTTAGGCTATATAACACCACGCTGAGACCAAAAGGAGCGAAGCATCAGTGAAAAATGTTGCACAAATAATCGCATTCTTATTAACAGAAATTGACGCGGACGACGTCGCGGGAAACAGCTGGTAAAATATAAAATAATAACCACAGAATATAAATTTAATGATCGCCTCAGGTGTGGGAGGAGACCTGTCATCCGATTGAAATGAAAATCGATTCATTAAACGATCTGTATATTTTTTCTCGAATAAAAACCTGAGTGATTCACTTTTAGTTTGAACATAGACTTCTCTACTTATTCAATTTTCATCGGGCGATAGCGATCGTAATGTTTTATTCATCGTATAGCAGATTCTTAGATGTTTTTGTGTCAGAACACTGAGATATGTGGTTTAGAGTTCCAGGGTAGTTGAGAAAAAACTTGTTTAATACAAAGTAATAGTTCCGCCAGTAAAACAGTCCTGTCTAGTGGTGCATCGTGACCTGGTTTACAAAAGCAACAGTTGCAGGTTTGAATCGGTAAAATGATGGGGTACACTACATAAATACGAAAAACTTAATTCCGATATTGACAATATTTATAATAATAAATAATAAATATAATAATTTCGAATGATACAGATATATACGAAAGAAAACGAAAGAAACGTTTAATTGGCCACAAGCACATTACAGTCCTAATATTATAAAACCTACATTTTAAAATTTCTAATGTTTATATTATTTTCAGAATGCCGAATTTCATGATCCCGAATCATATTAATTCTTTGATAATTCGAAATATCATAAATACGAATTCCGAATATTAATATTCCGAAAACACATAAAACCAAAAACTAAACGCTTGATTGTTTTTTATTCATAAAAAATCTTTATTTTAAATTATTTATTATTTTATATAAAATGTTCTACATCAAATTTTTCAGCCATTTTAGCAAACGGAGACTTTTAATGTTTTTAGGATAGGTGGTACAAAGTACACTGGGTCATCTAGTGAGTAATATAAAATTAAATTAATATTAATTATGTTAATTGACGAAAAGTTTATCTTACATCAGTATACATTTTGTGTATCTAGTTATACATTTGAAAGATAGATAAGATAAGTATGTGTTTTTATGATTCAAGTACAAATGCTGGTGTATCACACACACAAGGTTATTTTTAAATATACGAAACCTAAAAAATTTTTGTTCAGAATCAGGAACAGAATCGATCTCACTAATAATCACATCATCCTTGAAGGAATAAGTACACTATAAGAGAATAATTATTTCAAACCACAGACAGAGAGACTTCAGTGTGTTTTACAAACAGTTTAGATTAGAAATATTCCACACCTTACATATTTTTTATGTCATCTTTATACCAATAATGTATAAAGATGACATAAAAAAAATCTAAATATTATTAAACTTTTTTTTTAAATTCATGTAAAAAATCAATTAGCATTTTTGTAACACAAAATAAATCAGAAAATATCCGTCGTAAGAAACGTACTTACTCCAGCAAAATCCACTCAAGTAGGTGGTTACGTGACAAACATACAAACAAGTATATTTCTCTCTGTTTTACAATAAAATTGATGTCTCCAAAGATTTGCGTTCGCGAAATGCATTACAGAGTACGCATTCAGCATAATATTCAATTTCCTATATTGCAGAACATGCAGACGTAACCGTGACTACATTGTAGTGTGCAAAGCGTCGTTAATAATTTATAACATTCGGTGAAATCATTCAGATAACTGTTCAATTGATCGACCGAATTGAATTGTTGACCGACTTTGCATTTGCCGCGTGGTTTCGGCAGCAATTATATAATGATACCCTCTCTTCCTTTGTTTGAGTGTGGTAAAAAGCGACTAAATGGGTAATGCTAGGAGAAGACAAGGCTGTCGGGTCATACCTCCATTATTGGTCAAACAGCAATCGGTAACCCGCCTGCCGAGCGGGGAACTACCTAAAGAATCAAAAAAAGAAATCGATCCATTAGTAAAAAGCTATACTTGTTTTTTTTTTCTAAATAGATCGCATCGAATGGAGTAGGTAGGTACTTCTTCGTTGTTTCGTCGGTAAAAATATAGTTAACATCTAAGTAGTTTCGATTAACTTGTTCGTAAATATTAATAAGCAATATTGGATAAAATACGTTACTTCATTTTCTTCGAAGCAGCCATATGGCGCCTGCATTTCGGATTCAGTTCGGTATTTTAACGATTTCATTTTGCTTCAGTAAACACGAGAATTCATTACAATTTCTTGATACTTTGATTCTTGCGAGAATATATAATTTTTGCTTTATTATCGTGAAAATCATGCTTAATTAATCCCACGATCGTGGGTTATTCCAGACACAATTGAAATCTGTTGTTAAACCGAGTGGGGTTCAAGGAGTTAATTAAAAAAAAATATGGCATTAAAAAAGTAAGATAGATTGTAGGTTTAGCCAGGGACACATGGCGCTTTAAAAAAAAGGTTAACGTTGTTCTTCAAAAAGATTACACATACTACGTGAACAACGGAAAAGTTGTGTTTAATAAAAGTTTTAAAAACCACATTGCTCTCAAGAGTTCGGAGGTAGAAAATTTACTTTATTTAAACTTCTATGGTCACTATCACTAGAGTTAATTGATACGGGGCTTATACCATGTAGGTACCTTAGTTTTTATGAGTTTCCGATATTTCGGCACTGTTGCAAGCGCCATGATCACGGCAGAACTGTGATCATGGCGCTTGCAGCAGTGCCGAAATATCGGAAACTCATAAAACTAAGATACATGGTATAAACCCCGTATCAATTAACTCTTCATCAGTACCTTATAATACGCTTTTCGTTAGTTAAACATTTTGTGAAAACCATTTTTATTACAAATAGTCACAAAAAAATATACATCTATTAATAAATTTTCGGTAAACCGCACAAATCGCAAAACCCTAATTTTGTGTATTTAGTTAAACGTTTATTTTTAAGTCCTTTCAATTTATTTTATTGTACCACGTTATAATTATAGTTCATTAAGGACCCTGTTCGGGCATATCAAAAATGGTAGTAGATAGAGTGAATAACGACATAATACTTACAAATGTTTGTTTGTAAGTTTCATTTTTATATTAACCTCTATAGTAATCAGTATCATTTAAATGATAACGAGAAATTAAACGCGAAAGTAGGTAGTCAATCAGTATCAGCTAATTTTATATTCTATCCAAGCACCTCTTGCAAACATGAGCGCAAAAAAATAACTGATTATAAGTAATGATGTCTTTGATAAAATACTGCCCATTTGTAGAATATTTTTATCCCAATATCGACAACATGGCCACCCCAATGCTATTTTAATACCACATATTGTTCCTTGTAGTAATAACGGTGGGTAGTTTGCAAACTCGAATACATCTTTAATTACTCTCAAGCTAATTAGGTACTCTTAGGGGATAAATAAACCGACGAGCACACATTTCGGGGTATTCGGTTGCCTAATTATTTACTGCGTTCATAAATTATTAATATACAAAGGGTGACTTTGAATTTACCGACAACCTGATTCTGATAACGCTTTTCTTGAAAGTACGAGTTCCTCGAATGAAATATTGTCGCTGTAAATTAAGCTGTGTCTTTTTATCCGATTGTGAATAAATTGCAAAAAGGTTACCTCGAAACTTTTTAAAAAACATAAATATTTATGAAACTTACAGCGTAAAACCTTACATACATTTCTGGATAGGGTTAGAGCAGTCACTTAATAAGCGGAAAGTTGTAGTAAGTTCGAACATTCCGCAGTCGACATTTCGAAATGAAATTGTATTTTCAATTCACACTATGAAAACACTGGAAATGTTCAGTGATTTTCAGACTGAAAATTCCTTACCCATGTCATTCATTTAGTCTGTACGTTATTTTTCAGGTTATTATGAAAAAAATTTGTAGGGAGCTCTTATAGTAGTAGTAGCTAACTTTGAGGTTTTCAGTTTGTATCATATTCTGTTGAACACCCTGTATAAGAGCAGGTGTACAATAAAATGGTCAATCACATAACTGAAGTGCGACATCAAAATAAAAACGCAACATTGCGACACCGCCATAAAAATCACGATAAACGTAAACCTAACCTTTATTTATTCATTGTATTTCAGCAGAAACAAGATGGCGCGGCTCAGCTTCCTAATAGTGATGTGCCAGATTCTCGCGATCCCCATTTTGGGGGGGCGGAGTGACGATGAAAACCCCTTCCTGGATTTGGCGACTTCGTTCCTGCAAAACATGGGCGATGGGGGAAACGGGAACGGACTGGCAGCGATCGGGAACATCGTGGGAAATTTAATGCAAGGGGACAACGCGAAGAATCTCGGGGCGATGTTAGGAGGCAGCAATGCTAATGGGAATGCTGGGGATGTTCTTTCGGGTGAGTGACAGTATTTTTTTTATTTTAATATACAGCAAAGGCAACTCACTGAACAGACACCTGGATGTAACTACTAACTTTGACGACCTCCGTGGCGGAGTGGCGTACACACCGGTTTTCAAGGTGTAGCCGGCTCCGAGGTCCCGGGTTCGATTCCCGGACGGGTCAATATAAAAAAAATGTGTTTTTCAACATTTTCTCGGGTCTGGGTGTTTGTGGTACCTTCGTTGTATCTGGTTTCCAAAATACGAATGCTTTAAATAGTTATTCAAATTGGGATCAGAACAATGTAGGTACGTGATGTTGTCCACATTTAAAAAAAACTTTACTCTACGCCCCGTGAGTCTAGTAGTTTAAAGTACCGCGCCAAGATCACGGGTCCTGGGTTCGATGACTGGGTCGAGCAACAAGAATCTTGAATTTTCGACTATTGCACGGGTTTGTGATTACAACCCGCATTCGGCGAGCGTGGTGATTATGCCTGTTATCTCCATTTCTGTGATTTGAATTCACTAATGGAGGCCTTTGTCTTGCCTTTACTTTAAGTATTGAATAAATAAGATTTTAATAGACATCAATTATATAGATTACCTACCTATTCAGAGGCCTTACTCCGCAAAACAATGTCCGTATATTCGAATCCATCTGTCCCTTTCACTCATACCATTATCTTCCGGTATTGGAAAGAGACAGATATATCCGTAAATACGAGCTTCGTGTTGCAAAGTAAGGCATCAGGTTCGTATGTAGGTAATCTTAAGGGACAAAACAGTACAAGGAAAAACAGCATCAGTGATAAAGGTATACCTACCTAGTAGGTAATTGCTAATGCTATTGAATCTTTTTTTTTTCCTAAATACGATTGGAGAACTATCTCATTACTAACAGTTTGCCCCAGGAGGTGCTTTTACTCGTCCAAATATTATTTTAATCCTACCACTGCTTCGGGACAAATGTGGGCTAGAGCCGAGAAGAAGCAGCGCAAGAAACTCGGTCACTATTGTCAGCCTCTTTTTAAAGAATTTTAAACTAAATAAGTCAACTTATGATATATTATGCCAGTGCGAGCTTGGACAATTAAACAGAGATGGTGCTATTCTTATTTGGGACCGCCACACAGAAAAATAAAATATTGTAACTTTGTAGTTTTACAAAGAAAGCATTTAATTAATCCGAGAAGTATTTACTACCGCGTCTTTAGTGTTGTCCCATCTTACGGTTTACGAGCCATAAGATGACCCATAAAATTTTAATCGCCCTCCTTGTACCCGGATGCTTTGTCTTTTAAGAACCACAGTGCACTATTTCAATTCCTTAACTCGGATAGTTGATTGGCTGAAATAGTTTAACCCCCGTATTAGAAGACCAAATGGCTTTATTACGAGTTTGATTGTTGAACTTTAAGCTGGAGAAATAGTTAAAGAAAAGCTTATCGCCGGCGTATCAGCTTGCGTGAACCTTACCTAGGTAACACTGAAAATGTTTAGGAAATGAAAAACGGCTTAATGTAGAAAGTTGCCAATACTTTTATTGTTTTTCGAAGTTATCTCCGTTCCTCTCTACACATCGTCGCATTCGATGGAACCACTGAGAAAAGCAGTGGGCCCATTCTTCCTTAGGGGTCTCTTCTATGGCATTTTCGTACGCTTTCACCGCATCTTCAGGGTTCGTAAAGCGAATGCCTCGAATTTTATCTTTAGTTCTTGGGAATAAATGAAAGTCGCAGGGCGCCAGGTCAGGCCACTGTATGGCGGATGACTTATTATCTCGACACCTGCCATAGTCAAATATTCAACAGTCCGTTTTGCGAAGTGCGCTGAAGCATTGTCGTGGTGAAGGAGGATCCTGCTTCGAGGGCGCTGCTGTCGAATTTTTTCCAAGACAACAGGCAAACGGCCATTGACATACCAGTCTGCAGTAACTGTCCTTCCATCTTCTAGCATAACTGTCACGAAACGACCTTTCCGACCAAAGAATAAAGCAATCATCTTTTTTCCTTGACTTCTTCCTTTCTTTACCTTAGTTGGCCGATCCTCGAAAGGAAACACCCACTGAGCTGATTGTCTTTTGGTTTCGGATTCGTAGCAATATATCCAGCTATCATCATCTGTGACGATGTCAAATACAGCATTTGAGTCACCTCCGTTAAATTTATCTAACATTTGGCGACACCAGTCCATGCGAAGGTGTTTCTGGTCGTCGGTTAAAGTCTGGGGAATCCATCTGGTACAAAACTTCCTGACGCCTAAATGTTCATGTAATATTTTTTGAACTTGACTCATACCATGCCTAGGCTTGCCCGTATCTGCTGATAGGTCACTCTCTTATCTTCCTCTATCATGCGTCACACAGCACTGAAGTTATCTTCAGTAGTCGCTGTTAAAGGACCTCCCTCACGCGGATCATCATTGAGATTGCTAAGTCCACGCTTAAACTCGTTAAACCAATTGTAAATAGTGGCACGAGATGGGGCTTCATTAAGAAATGCTAATCGCAGCCTATCATAGCTTTGTTGTTGAGTAAGCCCACAACGAAATATAATAAATCATTGACCAAAAATTTGCTCGCGTTAGGTTCATTTTCACATGTAAAAAGAGTTTTAGATCTACCACCAATTCACAAAAACAAATGACAAATGAATGCAATATACTACATTAGGTTACCAAAAAGATCTTAAATTGAAATACAAAAAAGTTTTCATTAGCAATGTTTCTAACTGGCCAGTTCTAAACATTTTCTGTGTTTACTTACGTATAGATCTACTCGTTATATCGCGCTGTCGGAAACCTGTGACCGGAAGTGGGGTTCTGTACCCAGAAGAGGGTTACAAAGCAACCTATGTCCTTTCTTAAGATGTAATCTATCTTTGTACACACGGCGGCACATCAGACTATACATGTTGACTTTGAGACCGCCTTTATGCTCTACGTAATAAAAGCTGTTATCGCAGTTCAACTGTTTAACTTGATGTGCTGTCGAGTGTACCATATTTTATCAAAAAGCTTACGCGTGAAGGCGTAACAGATAGACAGAGAGACAGTTTCTTTACATTTTTATTATACAAGGATAAAATATCTAATGTTTTTGGACTTGTGAATACCTACATTTCACATTTTACTTCAGTATTTAATAACTCGTGGAATAAGTAAAAGGTTTTAGGTTCCACACACTTTAGAATATGGTTTTGCTAGTAACACAAAAGAAATTGGAAAATAATTTAAATGTAATGAATATGTTTGAACCTTCAATTTTCAACTGATTTTAAGTTTCACTTTTCACACGAACATTTTGTTTCTCATATTTGAACCAAAAGTATCATTGACTGACTTTGGATATAACAAGTTAGATTATTGAAAATTTTAGATTTTAATAAAACGCGCATGCTGGTAATTGATTGGATTTCGCTAACAAAGTCAGACACAAAAGCTGATATTATTAAAAAGGGGTTCCCTTGGAAAATGTTATCTTTGCAAAACCTTGCATAAGCTGAAGTATGGTCTACTAACTCCTAATTTGTGATATTTTCATTTCTCGAGTTCAGTATTGCCTTCTCACTGTCGGAACAAATCATAATTTTTTTAGACATGCTGCTCTTAACCGTGAGCATCAATCAATATAGCATAACTTTGATACATAGTTCACATAGTAACATAAACCTTAAAATTACTTAAATTTCTTTACAGGTCTCGGCAGCTTACTAGGCGGTCAAGACGGCAAAATCGATCCGGCTCTAGTCGGCTCCATGATCTCGATGTTCGCCCAACAAATGGGGAACAACGAAGAATCAAAACCAACCAGGCAGAAGCGTCAGAACAAAGAAGACAATGACCTCAACTTAGAAGGGATGCTCAATCTGGCTCAAGGATTTATGGGGAGTCAGAATGGAGCCGGCATCATGCCTATCATCATGAACACATTGAACTCATTCTCGGAACCTGAAACTAAGAAACGCGCAGAAGAACACAAAGACCATGCATCTTTCCTACCACCTTTCTTGGAAAAGGCGCATCTTTACTGGGATCTGTTTATAAATTCAGAACTTGGAAGGACTGTGTGGGAAAAGTCAGGAATGAAGAGAGCCATGAAAGCATTCACTGGACCCGACGGGAAGATCAGCTTTGAAGTTATGTTCAAGAACTTTGAGAACCACTCGTTCAGAAGGCACTGGATTAAGGCAGCAGCTAAGTATCTCACGGATACTGTGATGCACATGGCTAAGCCTGAAGTTTATCAAAGGTTGGTAATTTAATTGTTATACATTACTGAAAATTTAACAACCCCTTTAAGAGCATCATACATCGTCCTCGTTCAGCTGTAAAGTTCCAAATATAAAAACGAATAAGTATATTATTATACTGATTTAAACTTTCATGGTCACTATCACTAGAGTTATTTAATTCGGGATTTACAACATGTACAATCGACCAAATTGAATCATGACCCACCATAAGGTCATTTTTCTACTGTCATTCTATACAAGTAGGTTGAAATTCGCTTGAACATACGTTTCCTAGTAACGAACTAATATCATAACTATTATCATTTTATTAGACACTGACAGTCACTGACCAACCTATGAGTTTAAAGGAATGATCGGCGAAGTGGGTCATGATTCAATTTAATCGACTGTATGTACATACCTTATTTATTATGAGTTTCCGATATTTCGGCACTTGTTGCAAGCGCCATGATCACGGGAGAACTGTTCTTATCCCTACCCTATCCACGGGAAACTCATAATAAATAAGGTACATGGTATAAACCCCGAATCAAATAACTCTAGGAATATATTCTTAGTTACATAAAAATGTCGACTGCCTTAGACGTAACTCGAACCGTCGACCTTCCATTTAAAGTGTGAGTAATCTGACCACTAAGCTACCAAGACATTCATTTTGTGTCCCACATAAGAGAAGAGACATTTTTATTCCAAGAATCGAATCTTTAAGTTACACTAACAATTTGAGCGCATAAAAAAGAGTTTTATAAATTATCCGCACATCACGTACGGATTTAAAGAACTGCAGTGTCGAGTTATCTATACTAATATACAGGATGAATTTTTAACCACTTTCCAAAATTTTTATAGGTGTTCAGTATCGTATTTAGAGCCCATTTATGAAGTAAAAAATGTTAATCAAGTTTTCACCCGAAAATATTTTTCGCAATATAGTTTTCAATTTTTACGGTCCTAGGCCTGATATGGTTTAAAGGGAAAATCAAAAACTTATGAATAGTATCGTAATGAATGAATAAGTTGCGAATCACGTAAAAAAAGTGTTGCTAGGCGGCCGTATCAAAAATTTTAGATTTTTTTCGGACATTTTCTAAGTGCTTTATCTTGACATTTTTGTACTGGGCTATAACAAAAGAAAAAATACGTCATTTATTTTTTGTCTCGTAGATTGATATAATAAAATTTGGAAGGAGGTTAAAATTTCACCCTGTATAAAGCTAAAGAGTTTGTTTGTTTGAACGCGCTAATCTCAGGAAGTACTGGTCCGAATTTAAAAAATATTTTTGTGTTGGATAGTCCATTTATCGAGGAAGGCTTTAGGCTATAGAACATCAAGCTGCGACCAATAGGAGCGAAGCATGAGTGAAAAATGTTGCAAAAATAGTCGCGATCATAATAACAGAAATTGACTCGAACGAAGTCGCGGGCAACAGCTAGTGACAAAATAAACTGCCAAATTGTAATAAACTCGAGTGGAATTAACTCGCAAATAAATCTGTCATTTCAATGTACACTTACTGTATAAGTAAATTCAAGACACACATTATACTGAAATACTATATCTAAGCCAAAAATAAGCTGACTGCACTTTGCTTGCGACCTTCTTTTTACCAACAATTTGTTTTTTTAAACAAACCAAACGCCACGATTTATGTACGATTTATAACATGATTATCACCTGTTGTGGCAATTCACAAGCCGTGTAATCAAAAAAAAAAACATGATTAACAAAACAAAGCATTGTTTTTATGTTCCTTCTAAATGAAATTAAATTAAATTAAATAAAAAAAAAAAAATTGTCCTGAAATGAAATATTTTATTTGTCCTTGAAGAAGGTATATTTTAGTTGTTACATAGAGTTGCGAACCTCTTCTTCAGCTAACCAATGTTGCATAAAAATAAATGGTGTTTGTATTTAGCTAGAGCACAGATAATATAGTAGGTACTACTAATCGTTGTAGCCAACAAATAATCTCGCGTGTATACTTTGGAATGGTATTTAATTGAAGGTAAAATCTTGTAGCAAAACAGGTAGGTAAGTATCTATTTTCATATTCTGCACATTTTAGGAAGTTTGCTTGACAATGCTGTCTCGTATAGCAATATTGTAGAATATCAAAATATGCGGGCGCATTATCGCTAGCGCACAGCAGCGCTGCCAATCCCACACATTATGAAATAGTACCTACAAACGTGCATAAAATTGCATACAGAGGAAAATGCATTTTGTTGTGTTGGCTGAACCAAATCCACTTATCTTTTATATTGTTTGTTGTAGTTAGAATGTGGTTACGAGATTGTATCAGAGTTCAACGTGAAATTGAACTGGGTGTTACGTTAGTCATTTTCTTTTTGAATTAAATCTAATATATAAAATTCTCGTGTCACAGTTTTCGTTGCCATACTCCTCCGAAACGGCTTGACCGATTTTGATGAAATTTGTTGTGCTTATCCGGTATCTATGAGAATTGGCCATAATCTATTTTTCATTCCTCCTAAATGTTAGGGGTAGTCCAACCCTAAATATTTTTTTTATTTTTTAGACAAAATTTTTAATTTCTATTTTTTTATGATACAACATACAAAAATACATACAATCCTAAATTTTTACTCTTTTATCACCAACCCCTATTTTTTAATAGCCATTTTAGTAATTTAATCATTTTTCATCCCGCTCGATAACTGATCAATTATCGTCTTTTTTGTAAGGGTAGGGTAGGGGTAGGGAAGGGTTTAGGGTAGGGGTGGGGGTAGGGTAGGGGTAGGGTATGTGTAGGGTAGGTTAGGGGTAGGGTAGGGGTAGGGTAGGGGTAGGGTAGGGGTAGGGTAGTAAAATATTAAAAATTTATAAAATATATACAACCCTAAATTTTTACCCTTTTACCACCAACCCCTATTTTTTGTTAGCCATTTTAGTAATTTAATCATTTTTATGGCAAAACAACGTTTGCCGGGTCAGCTAGTGTACTTATAATTTAAAACTGTTTACTAAGAAACAGGTGCATTTTAAGGTCTTTACACAGGGAACCAGTGTTGTGTTGCTATGGTACGCCAGCTATCCAAGGGTCCCGGGTTCGATTCCCAGCCGGGTCAATTTAGGAGACAATATTTTTTAAATTAGCCTGAGTTTGAAGGGTTGAGGGTCCAAGACACACTTGGGAAGGTACATGAAGCCGTTGGTCTCGGGTTCTGTCGCTAGATGGCAGTCGTAGAAACAAGTCACGTCATAGTCATTAAAATATAGGTTGATTAGAATGACAGTTCTCACTGAAAGAGACGACGTAACTTTGTACCAGCGTCACACAAGTGAAACACATTTGCACACGAAAAAATATTGGCACCTGGCTTGTTAAAAATATTTTTTTATACACTGCTGGCGCTGTAAATTTTAATCAAAATTATTTTATAAAATTATAATTTAAAGTCAAAAATTTCTTAAATTTCCTGTCACAAATTTTAAAGTTAACTTTGAAAGACGTAAATTACAAGGTAACGTGATTATTCACAATTAGTTACTAGAGATAAGGTAAAATTAAGAAATCCAAATCGCCCGACTATTATGATAATTCAGAATTGAAGTAATATAATACACATGCTACAAATATATTAATAAGCATTGGTAAATCCCAAGAACATATTTCAATAAATATTTGTTTACGAAAAAAGATCAGATTTCTTCGAATCCATAAGAGATGACGAATTGACAGTTGAGGTTTATGATTGTTCCAGTGATTCTAATGATAACCACGATACTTACTCACTGTTAAATCTTTATTTACCTGATTTTTGTTTTATTTTATTTGCCATTAAACTGTTTTTTTCCGTTAGATCAGTCGAGTCAGTCCCAGCAGTAGTCTCCTCAGTTTGACAGGTGTCATTCTAATCAAGCTATATTTTGAGGAGTCTAAAGGCTTGTAAAAGGTGGCTTGGAATCTCAGACACCTGACGGTCCTTGAAGGATAGTCATATAACAAGTAGAAATAGTTTAAAAAACTGTAACCTGCCTACGGAGATGCAATGATTTCAAAGTCACCCTGTATACATACTTGCTGTATTGCTGAAACATTTTTGTACTCAGAATTTTGACATTTTACATGAAAAAAAAAGATTGCAGTCATAACGAGTGTACGTCGTCAGTCAACGGGTCGTTGTGAGTGCAATTTTTTTTTTCAAAATATCCAAATGTGCTTTCATAGCATTCCCAATCTAGCTCTTTTTAACAAAAGGTACCCTATGTTACCCTATGGACTGTAATAAGGAAACGATTGATACTACATTCACCAAAATCGGCTCAGTAGTTTAGCCGCAAATGTGGAACCCACATACATTTCTACATACATATACATATAGACTGCTGAAATCATTACCCTTAGTAATTATACAGGCTTAACGAAGCCGAATACCACGTATTCTACACATTTGTACTATGATTTTTTTCCAAGACACCATACCTAGGATATGAATTGTTACTGGGATTTTGAGTCAAAATGAAAATTTTTTTACCAAATATTTTAATTCTTCTGTTTGTTGTTACTAACTTTTTTCTTAGAAACATGATGAAAATTTTTAGTTCTTTTTCATAAAAAACGCTTTAAAGAGAGCAACCCGCAATGAACCGCGCGCACGCACATCTAATAGTATGAAGTTAGGTCAGAATCCTCGTCGTCTGTAAAAGTGACGCTTCGTGCGCACTAACATTGCAGGCAATAAATACTTGATTTATTTTAATGCCTAAAAAAAAAGTCGTTTGTCAGCGATTATTTTTGTTACATACGTTGTGGTTTGATGAACCGAATGCGAGGTTTAAGGCTTCGTTAAGCTTTTTGTTCCACCCTGTATATTTCTCTTTCAAAAGATAAAATCATAAGTATGTATATATTGACTTTGCCGTAGTCGGGTAAAAAGAAGGAAGAAACCTTCAAAGACCTAAATAATATTACATCTTTTGCTTTCTTCGCTTCCAGATACCTCGCGTCCGGGCAGTACATCCTTAACGGTTTCCTAGATACCCAGGGTCTCCCGAAGAACATACACTTTGACATGGCCAGACCTGACACATCCTTGACCAAGCTCATCAATTACGTGCTGAAGAAATATCTGGATATGAACACTGATGTTTCAGGATATGTCAAACCGGCTATTGAATACATGAAGGTACGTACTGAGTTCGGTGATAAGACGTCACAAAATAAACTACGAAATTTTGACAGTTATATGGCTTTTTAGTAAATCATACAGGTGGACACATGTCCAAAAAGATGATTTTACCACAACCAAACCACACTTGTTGCGAGAAGACTATTACTTCGAGTTTCGACCCCGTGACTCGCTAAAAGGGCTCTTTAGACCCGAGATCACCAACACTTAAACAGCCGGTAAACAAAGAGTGACGATTAATTTGACACAATTCCCATACAAAATATGTCAAATAATATTTTAAACGCTGTTTAAACGCTGTTTAAATTTAAAAGTCTGTTGGTGAACTCCGGCCTTAAAGAGATTAATATACTGACAGTGACTTCACAATATACAAACATAATACATTTTCGAGAACATTATTTACGGCGTTATAGACTTACATTTATTTCTTAAGAAAAGTAACGTACACAATTTCAAAACCAGAAATAAAGATAAACTTGCCGTTCCAGGCTTCAGTCAGACTGCGAAAAGTAGGAAATTAGTTTATAAATGGGATATTGTAAGTATTCGTATTTAAATTACCACAGGGTATTGCTGAACTCCCTGTACATAAACTTTAATCGTATATCAAAGTAATTTTAATGAAAAAGGGCTTAGTATTACACTATTAATGATTATTTAAATGATAGGGACGTATATATAGCATTAAATTGTCTTAGCTCGTACTTGCCTAAACCTTTTAAACCTTTTGTTAACATTTATTTTAAACGAGTCTGAAAATAGTGATCGTTTTTCTTGCGCTGCTTTTTCTCGGCACTAGACCAGCAGCAGTAGGTATCTACTCCTTTAGCCGCCTCTTACGATATTTACTTATAAGGAGGAGAGTTGTGCTACTGTTTTTATGTGCCGGCGCCAAGGGAAAAATAAGCTTATATTGCTCATTCAAAAGATATATGAATATCTACTATAAATATCATCTCTTTCTATGGGTTTCGTAGAAAGCGGCTAAAGGACCATGACCAACCCGTCTACTAAGGAAAGCATTTAGGAAAGGCCTCTCCTAAATATTTTTCCCATTATTCTCCACTGCTTAGTGGACTTAGTAGGCTTATTATAAAATAACGGCCATCTTGTCTTCAGCAAACCCTCAAAATGGCGGAGTCCACGTCAAAGAACCTTGCGTCCCGCGGCGACTACAACGCACTCGCCGACCGTCTGACAGACACCCTCAACCTGGAGGTCATCGAACCCGTTCTAAGGGTCTACCGGGCGTACAAACACTCGCTAGAGGCACCACACTGCCAAGAACATCTCATGTGCTTAGTTAACAGGCATCATGATAAGGAGAAACGGGGTAAGTTTATATAGATCGTCTAACAGACACTTTGAACTTAGAAGTTATTGTGTTAATTTGTTGATCTGCTGGTTGACCTATTTGGACTGTGGACTGATACTTTACGAGTATACGTTAGTAAGTAGAGACATAATATTATATTTAAAAACAGATCTAGACTTAAAGATTTGATTGACTCAATTTGACTCTACTTACTAGCATGAGCCAAAATAAATACGACAGCGCCATCTATTGTTGATTGTAGGAAGCAATCTAAAAAACCACTTACTAGCACTAGCGCAAGACAAAACGCGACAGTGCTATCTATTGCCATTTTGCTAATAACATGTGTTATCATCCATCGACCCATTTTTCCTGAGAGTCAAGGCTCTGTTATAAATCTAGAACATTACAATTGTTGTTTTCTGCATATTTATTAATTTAAAAATCATATTTCCAGATCTTCCCGGCTTCAAGGCTGGCCTCACCAAGCTAAGCAGTTTAGCAGCTTCAGCTGCGTTGAGTTTCCAAAACGGAAAAGGTTTCTGGGACCTGTATAACGCTATACAGAACGATGTCAACTGTGATGTAAGTATGCTAGTTCTACACAATACTATCTCAACGAGAAAAATACAAATTTTAGATAGAGTAGGTTGCAGCTGTGGTGCCTTTAACAAAACCTAACGAAGTGCGTTTTCAGATTTTTAACTGACGAAATTATACAAGAAGTTTAAAAAGTCAGTTTGAAGGTATTGTTATTCATAAAAAATTGTGCTGTACTATGACGTCATACTGTTCTACATTGAAAGAAAATGAGATTTTACTTAAGCAGCAGGTTATTTACATTTGAGTTGATATGTTGCTATAAATTCATTCTTTATTGAGGGCTGTATTTATCATCTACACCATCATTTTACGGCAATGGTTTTGATTAGGTTTCAAGTCATCCTATATCCTGTATATCGGAGGGAAGGAAAGAGACATAAATAATATTTAATTTCCTTATTTATTATTTATTTCACAGGCTGAGTACCCGGCTGACTGCTCCGCGTTCCACGAACACGAATTAAAAGTGACAACTGAAGTATACCATAGTGAATTATAAAAGAATATAGCTAGACACATTTCACCGTTACACAATACAAGTGCAGAATAATATAATGTATAATTTTGTATAAATCAAAGCATTTATTATAGTTTTAGGTTTTTAGTTGGCTAGTATTAGTTATATACTTATTATTTAAATAATATAATTATGTTAATATTATTCGAAGTTTATATAAAATTCCTGTCAATAGAGGTCAAAAAGCATTATTAAATTAGAAGATTATTAGACCAATAATATTTTTTATTAATTTAAGTTACCTACTGTACGCACTACATTATATTTAATCAAGTATTTAGTTTCCTTAATAGGTTCTAGAATGTAATTTAATTATAATTGTGACAGGTTTACTGAAAACTTGTAAAAAAATGGAAAAAAAAGTACTTACTGACCTATTAAATAAACTGGCAGAACGACTTTGAAAAGTATTCTTAATTTTATGACGGTTGCGAAATATTTTTATTATATTAAATGAAAGACTAGGTTATAATATTTATTAAATAAAAATAATTTGCACCAATTATAAGCTAAGTAGGTAGTTAAATTTTAGTATAATTTTAAAATAAGAATTAGTTTTGCTGGATATTGGTGCTAAATAATGAGTTGCAGTTAAGCAATATTTTTTTGAATCTCAACTTTCTTTCTAACCGTGCTAATACTTACAATAAAAAACTATTTTAACAAACTTTCATAACTAATACTATTTAGACCGAGCTTAAAAAAGGCTGGTTTCAGAGTCACGCGTTAGAGCTGCGCAGGCAAAACGCGCGCTAGTAAATGCACTAGTGGGCAGATGTTTTCTTTTTTGTTGATTTCCGAACCGGCTAAGCTCCGAGACCATGCTGCCAAGGCATTGGTATTTGTCATTCAGCCATTCTGAATAAATAAATAAAATGTCATAAGAACTTACTTATACGTAATAACTTAACCTTACCTAGGCCCAAAGTAGCCATTCATTAACTCATTGAAATGTATGGATGTTAGTTTACACATTTAAAAGATCAAGATAGTTTGAGAACGTCGTTCCGTATCAGATAAGAGCGCCTTTCTTTATTTCTCCCTTTTTTTTAATACCTATATCTTCCTTATTGACACAATATTACTTAAAACAATGCCACCACTTTATCACAATAAATGGAGCTTATGATAACTTCACAAAACTAAGAAAGAAAGTCTACCTTTCTGTTTTGCAATCTACGCTCAATCATTTGGACCTTTTTTCAAGTTCATATACAGGGTTGTTGGTTGTTTAAAAAATATTCGACTATACTTTAAGTATTATCGCTATTAATTCTGTTTCATGTCGAAATCTATATAAAAAACATTCTATAGACATTTAAGTAATCTAAATTATTTAGTCTATCCTCCATTTACTGTTTGGTTGTGAACCTGTGTAAATATACATAATCCGTCCCTGTGTATTATTTAACTTATTATGTACTAAAAAGTGTATTATTAATAATTATGAAATAAAAGACTTGACATTATATATCTTAGTTTTATTGTAATTGGAAGCAACTATCAACCAAATCTAAAACTAAACATTAGCTACTACTAAACTAAGAGTATACTTACCCAAAACAAAGTAAGGGCAGTTTCATAATGAGACACGATCACGAAGCGATAAAATACGATCTAACTACAGGAATGCGGCCGATTTATTAATAAATGTGGTCAACCCGTCCGGGAATCGAACGCGGGACCTAGTGGCAGGCGACACCTTGAAAACCGGTGTGTACGCCACTCCGCCACGACGGAGGCCGTCATTGAGATAATATTTTGTCTCAATATGCAACTTTAGAAATATAAGAATATTCTAGACACTTACAGACTGCGCTAGTGACCTTTGTACTCTAACGGCCGGTCCTAATAACCTATCTATCTTCAGTTTTGGCATATCGGAGATAGAAAACAACTTCTGTCTTTGTTTCTCTGGACGGCAAAATCAGAGATAGAGACTGTTTCCTATCTCCGAAATGTCAAAACTGGCGATAGATAGATTATTGGGACCGGCCGTAAAGCGAATATAACAAAGTTATGTAGCACCTTATTTTGTTTTGTGTAGTATTAGTTTGTGAAATAACAACCTAAATTATTTTTAAGCATATAATAAAAATACTTGCATTATTCAAATTTTTGGTCAGTTGATAAATGACTAGTTAGTAAAATACTTTCATGATTATTATTATTAATAACATTACTATTATATCAAAATGTCACACAATAAAAATATTAGTTACTCGGTACATTCTTAACTATCGGTTTCCTAATCATATGTATACATATACAGAATATTAGGTGTCAGCTAGAAGACCGTACCAATTTTATTAAAATCTTCAAATGGATTTAAACAGGGTTTTACTGGAAACGACGGTCATGACATTGACAATTAAATTATAAAATATAAAAACTTGTCTGTCATTTTGATCGTCTATACAGAATGCTCCGTTGGTCTAGTGGTTTAACTACCGGGCCAAGATCTCGGGGTCCCGGGTTCGATCCCCGGGTGGGGCAAATTTTCGAACATTGCTCGGGTTTATGGTCACCAACCCGCATTTGGCAAGCGTGGTGATTATGCCAGTACCCATCATTGCTGTGGTAACTTGATATCAATGGTGGGGGCTTTTTTCCTGCAGTAAGATAATTATAGGCTGTTACTATACAGAATCACTTTAATCACCTACTAATTTTTTCCAGCTATTCCTATATCGTATATAGATGTTATTTTTGATAGGTAAAATAGGTACGTAAAATTTTAACGAAAATATATTTTTTCTAAGACGACCTTCGAACTTGTACCGGCTAGCAACGAAAACATTATGGCGCGTGCCAGGATGATATAAGGGACAGGCGGCGTAAGTCAGTCGGTATAGTATAGTCGGATTCGAAGTGTATACCAAGTCCCTTGTTTTTAATGAATTAGCGATATCTTGGCACTGTTGCAAGCACCATAATCACGGACAAACTGAATTATATGTGGTAAAAAAAGTTTAAAAATGATTCCAATTCGAAGTCCAAATGTGACGCACAGGATTCTTCATTTGACAGAAAAAAAATTAAAGGTTTTGCACATCTTAAGAGATTGCATAACCTTAGCAAACTTTTTGTTGTAACCCTGTATAATAAAACATGTTACCCATATTCTGACTTACTTAACAACATTTTAAATAGTCTACCTAACCTACGCTGCCTGACATTCTGTATATTTGTAGTAATAATATATTTATATTTATCATATAATATTACAATGTTTGAGACATCAACAAAAATATTCAATACTATACTAAATGGACGGATACTTGTATTATTAGGGGTTAAAGTATGAAATTACCGTTTTGTATGGACGAAATCGAGAAAAGTCATTTTTCGATGCAATTAAAGGTGAAAGTGAGATGGTTATAAAGTTACGCATTATAGTATTTAAATTTCTGAAAATCAAATTATATAATACAAATATACTTAATTGAAGCAAGAAGGTCAGCTGATACATTTTAAGGGGTCTTTTTAACGACTTCCTTTGAAGTAATAGGCACTAGTATTGCATTTTTTTTTAGTCAAAAGTTACTTTATTTAGATTTTGATACAATACAAAAAGAATTACGCAATAATATGACTATACTTAAGAGCTATAAACAAAATAAAAAGTGGGAAAATAATCGGCAATTTCATACTTTAACCCCTATTATTTTGTTGCAAGAGTATTTCATAAATAACTATTTATAATAGCATACAACTTATTTACGTTTATAAGTAAAACTATTACCGTTGCGAAGGGACTTTAAAGGTTTTGATGCATTTTTGGGTTAAGTTGAATTTGTAAATTGTATCCTTTTTGGTAATAAAAAAAATCAGGGGAATGAAACGCGATCACACATTATCATTTTTCCTGATGTTCAAACAGGGCTACACGAAAATGTAAAGCTGACTATACACCGAAGCCGCCTGCACGAACGGCGGCCGGCGGCCTGATTTTAACGATCTTACCGGCGGCTTGCGCCCGCGCTATCTACATTTAAGCTCTTGGCAATCACTAATTGTAAACAACACTGCATGCCGAGTGCCACCGGGAAAATTGTCCGTCTCGCAACTTCTAAAGCCGCCGGGTCCACCCGCTGGCACTAACCCGCCGGGTTCGTGCCGGCGGGCCAGCGGCTTCGGTGTGTAGACAGCTTAAAGAGGTTGAGGAGGGGTAAAAAATCACCAAGATCGCCTCAAGTCATTAATAAGCACCCCTTAATTGTTCGGAAAACCATAACTTTAGGAATGAGGAATTATATTGTTACTAACCTCAATTAATATTATAATCATTTCAAACAGAGAATCCATAATATTGAAGCATCGTAGATAAATAATTGTGAGTAACAAGTAGATAGAAATTGCATGATGTTTTAGAAGGCCTACTTTAGTAACATTTCAATAAAGTTATTTTTTAACAGGTATATTCTTGCATACCCACTCCATGCCTTCCTGCGAACAAGACATACAGATCAGAAACCTATACACTGGGCGAAGTATTTATGAAAGTATTTAAAAAAAAATTAAGCTTTCTCAATATGAGAAGGGTCAGAAAACACAGTATCAGGATAAAAGTCTCCTTTATGATTACAAAGATAATGTAGACTTTGTTTCGCCAAGTTATTATGACTGATGGTGGTTAACGGAGAACCCACTAGTGCAGGATTTAAAAAATATGTCCATTTAACTAACTTTAAAAACATTATTTTACTGATTTTATAAACAACATTTAACAGCAAATTATATTGTCAAGATCCAAGTAGTACCGGCTTAAAATATAATAGCACCAGCGCTTCTCCTTCTATGGGCGACCAAAGGAGTACTTACTCCTAAAAAGGAGTCGGAAAGCAGCGTCTTTCCTCCAACATTGGCAAACCAAGTGCATTTAAAAAATTGTCACTACTGCACTTTGTCCTTCTACACATATTTAAAAAGATTAAAAATACCGTAAATATTATATTATTTTATTTATTGAATGATTTTATAATAACAATAGTTTCGTACTTCGCAACGTGTCAATAAGATCTTTTTCCTTCATATAATATTATGGTAAACGGTGTTGCTGTAAAATAAACTAAGAGTTTAAAACTGTAACTATACACATTTTCAACTACCTGTGAAACGAAGCCCACGTTATGTAACCATTATGTATAACATCTTGGCAGTGTTATTTTCATTTTTTTACCAAAAAAATTTTTTTTTTAATTTTATCAAGTATTGCTTCAGCTGTTCATTTTGAAACACACTGTGACGCACACAGATGTAGCTGTGTAAGGTCCATTCAACCGAAACCCCGCCACAGCAAAATAATACGTCTGTGCGCGTCACAGCGTGTTACAAAATTAAAAGTCTGAAAGAAAATTTTATATTTTTCAAAAAAAAATTATTGTCAAAAAATAAATAACACTGCCATGATGTTATACATAATGGTCCAATAACGTGTGCTTTGTTTTCCAGGTGGTTCGAAATGCACGGTGTATACTTTAAATATTTTTTGTGATCACTGTATTTTTATCCCAAAAAAAAACTGCGATCGCCAACCCTCCTGCAAAGCTTGGCGATGATTGCAACATCCTCTGTCTGGAGAAGTCTGCATCTAGCAGTGGAATTTTGCTGGGTGATGATAATAATGCTGATTGCAAAGATATATTCACTGACTAGCATTACATCTGCAAAGCGATACGGCACTTTCTTGCTCCCTCGTAAAATATGATAATTCATGCCACAATAGGCCACACAGAGCCATCTGGTCTCAATTAAGATACTAATAAGTAGCTTGACACTCAGACAAACAGACATATTCATGCATACAAATATTTTTGCTGTGCGGGGTTCGAACCCGCGAGCCATCGCTCAGAAGCAGCGTTCACTATGACTGACACACCTGGTCCATATGTTTGTTTCCGATTCAATTTAATTACCTTGACACCAGTGCCGTCAGTGGCCACACAGGCCTGTATCTGCCAGGTCCTATCCCTGATGAGGTGCAGACCCAAGTGCTGGGCCACCTCGCTGGACGGCAACGCTGTAAAATAGATTGGTCATTTTAATCTCAGAATCGTGATGGAGTAAGTTTAGGGGAGGCCTATCTTTTTATTTTATTTATTCAGTACACAAAACAGGGTTACAACAAGTACAAGATAATTTTAACCTAAGATATGATTCAATACAATAAAAAAAAGTAAAGTAAAGTAACAGCCCAAATCATCCCACTGCAGGGAAAAGGCCTCCATCATTGAATTCAAGTTACCACTGCAATGATGGGAACTGGCATAATCACCACGCATGCCAAATGCGGGTTGGTGATCACAAACCCGAGCAACGTTCGAAAATTCGAAACTTTTTTTGTTGCCCGACCCGGGAATCGAACCTGGGACCCCGAGATCATGGCCCGGTATTTAAACCACTAGACCAACGGGGCGTTATCGTTTCAATACAATGATAGGCTGCAACTCAACAGAACTCAACTAAAAAGAACGAGCTCCTTAAAATTAACACTTAGTAAACATTACATAACTATGTGCTAGTGATAACACATAAATGAATATGTTACGAATCAGAAAAATAATAATCTTTATATATATAATTCTTCTGTGAGTGTGTATGTCACTGAACTTCTCTCAAACGACTGGAACGATTTTGATGAAATTTTTTGTGTGTGTTCAAGGGGATCTGGGAATGGTTTAGATTTACAATTTTTGGGGGTAGGGTAGGGGTAGGGTATGTGTAGGGTAGGGTAAGGTAGGTTAGGGGTAGGGTAGGGGTAGGGTAGGGGTAGGGGTAGGGTAGGGGTAGGGTAGGGGTAGGGTAGGAGTAGAGTAGGGGTAGGGTAGTAAAATATTAAAATTTTATAAAATATATACAACCCTAAATTTTTACCCTTTTACCACCAACCCCTATTTTTTGTTAGCCATTTTAGTAATTTAATCATTTTTATGGCAAAACAACGTTTGCTGGGTCAGCTTGTATCAGTATATAAACTTAAAAAATTATGTCTCAGGCAGTCGAACCCGCATCTCCTCGCATGCCGGGCGGGCGCTATACCATTAAACCACCGAGACACTGCGACTCAGCGCGAATTTTTCAAGCATATTCTTAACGCCAATAGCCAGGGGATGCAGGTTTCGAGTCCCGCCTGAGTCATAACTTTTCAAGTTTATATACTGACTGATATTATAATTGCAATTTAATTGCTAAAATATCAAATAAAGTATAGAAAATTAATACTTAAAATTTATTCAAATTCAAATTCAAATATATTTGTTGCTAATTAAGTGTATATCTTACAGAGATCTTAGAAACTAGACAATGGAGCTTAACTACTTAATTACCTTATTCAGGTGTTGCAATCTTAAAGGATAAAAACTAAAGATAACTTAATATTTTAATATACTGATTTAAACTTTCATGGTCACTATCACTAGAGTTATTTAATTCGGGATTTATACCATGAGTTCTCCCGTGATCATGGCGCTTGCAACAGTGCCGAAATATCGGAAACTCATAATAAATAAGGTACATGGTATAAACCCCGAATTAGATAACTCTAGTTAATATTATAATTTTTTAATTTATACAGTGAACCTATTTATTATAGGTACACACTAGTTGACCTTATACTATATTTTTATTTTATTTTGTAATTTGGGTAATAATTACGGTTTTACTAAACAGATGTAGTACAATATGAAATGTGATTATGTGAAATACTCGTATGTATAAGTAAAAATTGCATACAAATTTGTAAGGTCAAACGGTCAGGCTATTGTGTAGTGTGAACTGAATGGTAACCTACTGGTGCTCACAAGATCACCACTTTCAAACCCTTTTTTTTTTTTTTTTTTTTTTCACCGGGCCACACTGAGCCATCTAGTCCCAAATTAAGGTACTATTAAGTACCCTGTCGTATGGGGTACTAGACAACCGATAAACTTAATTATATACTTTTTTTTTGTAAATACATACTTATAATACATAGAAAACACCCAGACCAGTACAAACAAACATGTTCATGCACACAAATATTTGTACTGTACGGGGATCGAACCCGCGACCCATGGCTCAGAAACAGCGTTAACTACCGCTGATCCAAATGGTCGTCAAAAGTCGTCATTTGTAAGGGAGCTGGTCAGAACTGCGGCTGTCCAAAACCAAAACCTAGCAAGTGCATCTGATTAAATTTTACAGGAGAAGACATTAAACATTTTCTTGTGCCATTTAGAATACAACCCCTTTTTTATGCTTTTCTTAATGTCTTATGAATAATTAGGACTTGTTTTATTTTATGAAATAGTTAAATTGAACATAAGTACATTTAGACAAGTTTTATGTGCCTTACTAATTCTTTTTTAGATGTTTCCAAATATTTATGATACCAAACCAATATCAAAAACGTAGTAAGAAGGCCATTTCCTAGGTTTTTGAATTGGTTACTTAGAGATACTGATTTGGTTCGAGAATTGAAATCCTAGAAAGGTAAGACTTACTAGGTTCATGAATTATACATATGTGTTGTGAATTTGTAATTTTGATTTTATAACATATAAATCTTATATTATAGTAGTAATGGGCTTTAGAAATCTGAGATTATTGACTACTGATATAAAAAAAAAAAATTAATTAATTTATTTAATGTTTATAAAAGTTATACCTACTACGCGAGCAAGATTTAAATTAATCAGCGTCATTAATTTAAATTGTAACTTTGTTATCAATAAAGATATTTGAATTTGAAGATCGTACCCAAACTTATTCTTACAAAATAAGATTCATCAAAACTGGACTACACCGCTATAACCTTAGTTAATGTAAAAAAAAGGCATATTAGTTGTAGTTCCCCCTCCCCGTATCTCGCACCTATTTCACATTGACTTACTATCATTAAAATTTATTAAAATTAACTCTTTCTGTACTTCAGTAATTTTTTAAACCAAAAACATAGTACGACACAATTACATGTTTCAAAACTTAGCAAAAGACCAATTTCAAATACAAAATCCTAGCAACTTTAATTCACAAATTCAAAAACCTAGCATGTACCGTATTTAGTAGGTATTTGTACTTGGAAATGTTACTTGCTAGTTTTTAGATTTTGTAATCTGTGAGTACGACAGGCACTTGCTAGGTTTGGCATGTTCATAACTCTGATTCTATTTAAATTAGAAATACAGTTGTTTTTGCCTTAGACGCAGCTCAAAATTTTATGATTATTGATTTAAGAAAAAGTATTTCACAAAAAATGACCCTTGCTAGGTATTGGTTTTGGACAGCCGAACTGATATAGCACTCAGCCTACTTTTCAAGGTCTCAAGTCATACCTGTAGCTAAATCTTGTTTGTTGGCATAGACCAACAACGGAACACTCCGTAGCTTATCATCTTGCAATAGCTCTGCTAACTCTGTGCTAGTCTCTTCGAGTCGCTGGTGATCGGAGCAATCAACCACGTAAATCTGGAAAAGTACAATTGCAGCTCTATTTGTTGTATAGACAAATCTTAATAATAATAAAGTCCCACCAACCACCATAGGTTGGTGAAGTGATTTAAGTACCGCACTAAGGTTTGATCCCGGGTCAGGCAACAAGATTTTTTAATTTTTGAACATTTCTAGGACTTATGATAACCAGTGTTTGGAAAGCGTGGTAATTATGCCTGTACCCATCATTGCTTTTGTAACTTGAATTTAATGATGGAGGCCTTTGTCCTGCAGTGGCATGATTATAGGACGTTAATCATTATATGTCGCCAATAGGGTTAACTATGTACAAGTAATTTAAGTAGGATATTAATAAAAACACTTACTAATATATCAGTATTTTCAAAATAATTCCTCCAGTAAGGTCTAATTTTTCTCTGACCACCGATATCCCACACGTTTAGCTTGAAACCGCTGGATAAAACAGATTTTATGTTGAAGCCAGCAGTGGGAGTTACATGGCTAACATCTTCAGATGCCAGTTGCTTCAAAAGAGTTGTTTTTCCAGCATTGTCTAGCCCGAGCAGAAGCAGACGCAGTTCTTTATCCGGGCTAGAACGCAGTTTCTTTAGAATACTAAGCAAACCCTAGAAAAATTAAAACATGAGAAATTAGTGTTCAAATCTTTAGAAAGATTTTTCACGATTGAAGGAGTTGACGTACCATTTTATTTATGGTTTTGGAAGTCCTGGTAATAAACAGATAAGACTTGTTTTCAATAAGCAAACTGCAACTTCATAATTAAATTATTTCTGTGGTTTGTGTAAAACCAACCATTTCATTGTTGACCAATATTTGTTTCCATGGCAACCAACCAACTGACATTAAGTTGACACTTGACACATACGTTCGGAAAACTTACAACACAACTTTGTGCAGTTGCCAAGACGACGCGACGGAGTTTAAAGGTGGCCATTGACGATCATTTTTTCGCGTCAGTTAAATTGACGTCGCTCCAAAGGAAATAATTTTTTTGGTACTTAAAATGAACTGACACAGTTTATATACAACTATAATCTAGGGACTAAAAGTTATCATTCTGCAAAACTTTAAGATTTTTAAAGACCTCCATTTTAGTAAAAAATAATAATGTATTAACCTAAGATGTATGCGTTTCCGAACCATAGTTACGAGTTTTACTTGGCCTTATGACAATTATTTGACGGCTTTCAGCTGTCAAACATGTCGATACCTTCAGGTTCAATTGGCGTATAAACCATTTTGGCCAAATCGAGTTAAATATACCATTTTGTTCAGAATTTTTTTCTCTATCGATCTGTATATTCGAATTGTTTAAATTCGCAAAAAAAATGTTTATACACCCTAAAAAAAATATTGCTGAAAAGTTAAACAAATTCCATAAAAACAGTGTAAAAGCCGAGTGGTTGTTTTTGGTATTTCTGTTAAGATGTAATGACCATACGTTTTTTTAAGCCCGGGCGTAAAACTCTATGATCATTTCAAATGGTTTTTACGCTAAGAGTGTTAAGACGCATTCAAAGAATTCAATGTCGTAAGTCCACGTGTTCAGTAGGTTTGATTGACTAGTATTTCGATTCACATATTCTAAATAGGCCTAGGCTTATTTTGTTATTAATATGTTATTTTATTAGTCACTAAAAACGTATGGTTGATTATTTCTACTTGGAATTATTTTCATTATAAGGCTGTTTTTCAGGTCCAGTGCCGCTGCCCATCGACTTCAACTAAATGTGATAAATTCAAGACTTTAAAACAAAGAAAACGAGCCACACTGTACTTAAGAAAGCCATTCAAAACTTTTTGAGATGCTTTCTAATGAATTTCTTTCTTTAAAAGTACCCAAACTTTTAATTATTGCCATAAATGGTCACTTATAGCAATAACGAAACTTGTAAAAAGATAAATTCACCATTTAACTTCTCAAAAAACTACAAATTCCTCTCCCGAGCACACCATGGCTCTACTCCCTGTTCAAAAGTCTCAAATTCATCACAACCAATCGAAATCAATTTATTGGCGGCAGCCCTGAACCGGGAAAGAAGTCTTAATTTTTTGCCATAATTGCATAGTTATAAACTTTGTAAACTAAAATATTAATGATATAAAAAAGCACCACATTAAATATAACTAACTACAAAAGAATTATTAGCAAGAAGTAATTCCAGTCTTTCCGCGAACTTCGTCCTTTCAACTTCGCACCGTTTTCCGCCGCCCTCTCCACAGAAATGACGGTTTGTTTTTAAATGAGACGCAGCAAAAGTGCTAACACACGTAGCATCCTACAAGAGACACCGACCCCTCCGCCATGGAACCAATGTATATTCATCCGGCCTCTTACCATCTGTCCGAGATAGTCCCGGAGGTTCTAAAATACACGGAATATTTAGTGATGTCATGGCCCTACGAATAATCTCATTAATTGAATGGTGCCTCGGAAAGCAACCCGCATATCTCTGACAGCTTAAACCATGGTGTCCATTCTTCTCCACCATTAAACCACAAATACAGCGATGCGCTTCACACACCTTTCCCCCCAATCTTAGACCCACTGCTATTCTTAAAGAATCGTTATCAAGCAGGGTGCCCCATTGAGGAGAAGGAAGGGCTTGTAACCACGCACCAAATTCAGGCATATGACAGCCTTCAGACGCGCCAAATCAGCTCCTCCGGCACCACTCAACAAACGAAAATACAATAAATTACAGAGGATGTCGTCCCATTCCTTCTGAACCAAAAGATTTTCTGGGCGGTCATCAGCTGGACAAAGCATGGTCCACAGAAGTGAATATTAGTTTCGTCTTTTAAGTTGCAATATGTTTATTTTTCTAATTAGAGTTATTAAAAATTCTTAATTTTGTGCCATAATTTTGCTACAAAATTGTAAAATAAAAACAATAAAAGAAAGTTATTTTCGTATTCTGGCAATTTTATTTTATCTACATCAACCAAATATAGTTATAACACTAAAAATATATTTCTATACATTCTCGAAACAATATAAGTGTGCTTATAGTCAACATAACATTATTTTTATACAATGTTTTATTAATTCATTTAAATAAATCACTATAATCAATGGTTGTAAAAACCAAAAAATCTACATCTATCGGTCTTTACGCCAGCAATTGCAATCTCATGTTTACTAAAAATTCAAATACGACGTAAAGAGATATTTTTAGATCCATTATAGGACGTCGTATAAACCACCGAGTGTAATTTTTAAAGACGTAAATCCAAGCTAACTTTAAAACTAACGAAGATGGGCATGTTTTGAATATTTAGATTTTTCTATCGCAAAATTTTAAGAATGTTTTCTCTTGGTCGTTTTTTAATAGCTTCTGAAATAAAAAAGTTATGAGTTATTGGTACGGTTCCCGCACACATTTTCCAGTCTTGAATATATTTCTTGCAGATTTTAAAGGTTTAAAATGCAATTTATTTGAAAAATCGCCTAACTTAGTAACGGTCCGTCGGGTCCAGATACAGCGTAGTGAAGATTTGGTAAAATTCTACTCAAAGGACACGCCGTTGCATTTTTTGACTGTTTTCTGCCTCGATCGATATGCAAACAACAACAAAAATATAGGTAGGTATACAATTAATACAATAAAATAATAATAACAAAATAAGTACGAATAGTATAACGTATGAATGATATTTTTTTTTAAAGTTTAACGGCCTCGGATACTTGTCCATACAGCCAATTCTTTAGTATTACGATCCACTTTTCTTGGTTACGACCCATACACCATGTTATTTCACCGAATTGTATATTGCTCACTCGCACGACACTTTGTTTCGCAAAATAACACCACTTTTAAGACCCAAAAATCACTATAAACAATACAAATTCGATAAAATAAATGGACTCCAAACGTATCTCACGAACTCCCGCCAAAAACTCCGACGCCGCGACTATTATGACCATAGATTTACGTTTATGATTATGACTGACTACAGACTGATGAGTACAGTACCAGGAAACCAAACCTATCCAGTATATAAACTTGAAAAATTATGTCTCAGGCGGGATAATTATTCAAGTTTTGATACTGATATTATAATTGCAATTTAATTGCTAAATGATATTTTAGCAATTAAATTGCAATTATTATAATATTACAATAAAGTATACAAACCTATCCAGTTGCGTTGCATTGCGGAGTGAGGCATGGGAATGATCATGGGCGTACCCAGGGAAGGGGGGGGGGCAGCGGACGGCAGTTACCCCCTCTTGGAAATCTCGCAGAACATGTATGAACTCGCCTAATTACTAATTAAAGTGTAAACGGGACCTTATGCTCTAACTTTTAAATATCTAAACCGCGCAGTAGACACTGGCAAAATGGAGGGCACGCGACGATGGATGAAAACAGCCCTAG
Source organism: Anania crocealis (assembly GCA_949315895.1). Taxonomy (NCBI): domain Eukaryota; kingdom Metazoa; phylum Arthropoda; class Insecta; order Lepidoptera; family Crambidae; genus Anania; species Anania crocealis. The sequence continues at coordinate 4,381,884 of OX438861.1, read as the reverse complement.
AAATTTTACTGGCAATGCCTTCTCAGACGCGTGAAAACGTGGCTGAGATCAACAATGATTGAAGACAGGTTAAATGGACTTTGTTTGCTCAGTGTACATAAAAAACTTGTAAACAGTATGGGCGATTCTTAAATATATATAGTTATAAACCGTTTTGCAAAAGATTACTTTTAAAATAGAAGCGACTTAAATAAAATAAAAATGCATGCATAGTCAAATTTACTTTTATTTATTTAACTACCTATAAAGCTGGATCATTTGCGGCTGTTTGCCCTACACATTACACTACATATACCTAATGTTTCATGTAGGTGTGTTTGTGTAGTGTGAGTGTGTATAACAAAAAACAGACGCGGATGATCTGACCTAAAAAATCTGACTTGCCTACGCCAGAAGCTGGGTACGCCCATGGGAATGATATATCCCCTAAAATGTTAATTAACACATTAAAGAATGTATTTAAGACCCTGAACCCTGGAGTGTTGCCTATGTTATAGTCGTGATGACGGATTCGTTGCATAATCTGGCAGAAAAGCTAAACATGTAGGGCTTTAGAATGGGTTTGGACAAGATGAAAGTTTTAATGTATGCCTCTGTTCCAGAGCCTCTGTTTAGCGAAGATTCAGCCCTCTTTGTTCAGCAGGAATTAATCATGAAGTCATGAGTTTACTACATCTTGGTAGAAACAACTTCGAAAAAGATGCCGATAGGAGCATGGAGAAACAAGGAATGGCGCTTGTATCTGACGTGAACGCGAGACCATGGATCTGACCACATTCTCGCGTTAAAGTCCTGTGATTTTTGAAATGTATGAACCAGCATTTAATTTTTCAAGTTTAGATACTGATATTTTGTATAAAACACCTATATACTTCAAGGAGTTAGGTTGTTTGAGGTTAATATAATATGTGTAAGTATTTACATAGGGAACAATAACGTATAATTTAGCGGTTCAAAAATAAATATAGTCTAATAAATATCCCTCTCAATTAGGCATACAAGATTGCGTTTGTCCAAAAAAAAGATAAACTTTAAATGTCTGTTGTCAAGGTTTTGCGCGGGAAACATAAAGAGAATGATGGACTTTGCTTCGTAATGTGATTTTGTGAAATTATCCTAAGCGGCATTTATTGTAATAAAGTGGTGGCATTGTTATAATAATGTGTCAGTGAGTAGGATAAATCAAATAAAAGTGAAAAACAAGGAAAGGCGCTCCTATTTGACTCTGACCCACGTTCTCGCGTAAAACTCCTGTAATGATTATTGAAATGTATAAACCACCCATACATTTCAATGACCTAGGTTAGGTTTCATTTCATTTTATCTCATTAAATTTAATTTTCATTGCATATCAATAAAAAAAAAGGTACTGAAGACTTGGCTGTATGGGCATAGTTCCCTTTGCCTACCCAGAATGGGTGAAGAAAACAACAACAACTGTCTGCTGTCAAGTGATCTTTTTCTGTCAGGGGAGTTTTTGGCGGGAGTTCGTGAGATACGTTTGGAGTCCGTTTATTTTATCGAATTCTTATTGTTTATAGTGATTTTTGGGTCGTAAAAGTGGTGTTATTTTGCGAAACAAAGTGTCGTGCGAGTGAACAATATACAGTTCGGTGAAATAACATGGTGTATTGGTCGTAACCAAGAAAAGTGGGCCGTGAATTTTGCGCGGGATCGCGAACAGTTCACCTCTTTCTTGGGGACTTCTCTACATTCCTTCAATCTTTTGACTGTCTCCAAAAACTCCATCGAAGCATTAAAACATCTAACATCAACGTTTTAAAGCAAAAATAAAGAAAATATTACTAAAGAATTGGCTGTATGGGCATAGTTCCCTTTGCCTACCCAGAATGGGTGAAGAAAACAACAACAACAACATCTTTTTCTGTCAGGGGTTTTTGGCGGGAGTTCGTGAGATACGTTTGGAGTCCGTTTATTTTATCGAATTTTTATTGTTTATAGTGATTTTTGGGTCGTAAAAGTGGTGTTATTTTGCGAAACAAAGTGTCGTGCGAGTGAACAATATACAGTTCGGTGAAATAACATGGTGTATGGGTCGTAACCAAGAAAAGTGGGCCGTGAATTTTGCGCGGGATCGCGAACAGTTCACCTCTTTCTTGGGGACTTCTCTACATTCCTTCAATCTTTCGACTGTCTCCAAAAACTCCATCGAAGCATTAAAACGTCTAACATCAACGTTTTAATGCAAAAATAAAGAAAATATTACTAAAGAATTGGCTGTATGGGCATAGTTCCCTTTGCCTACCCAGAATGGGTGAAGAAAACAACAACAACAACAACAACAATCTTTTTCTGTCAGCTGTCAGGTTTTTTGGCGGGAGTTCGTGAGATACGTTTGGAGTCCGTTTATTTTATCGAATTTTTATTGTTTATAGTGATTTTTGGGTCGTAAAAGTGGTGTTATTTTGCGAAACAAAATGTCGTGCGAGTGAACAATATACAGTTCGGTGAAATAACATGGTGTATGGGTCGTAACCAAGAAAAGTGGGCCGTGAATTTTGCGCGGGATCGCGAACAGTTCACCTCTTTCTTGGGGACTTCTCTACATTCCTTCAATCTTTCGACTGTCTCCAAAAACTCCATCGAAGCATTAAAACGTCTAACATCAACGTTTTAATGCAAAAATAAAGAAAATATTACTAAAGAATTGGCTGTATGGGCATAGTTCCCTTTGCCTACCCAGAATGGGTGAAGAAAACAACAACAACTGTCAGCTGTCACTTACTTCGTGGCTCGCTCGAACGACGCGACGTGCATTATTATTTTTATTCAGTATTCCTTCCTCGCACGTGGGAAATATTGCATTTGTTATCTACGTAGTACGTTTATAAATTATTATGGGAAAGGTAAAACAAGAGCCTGTAGAACAGGAAGAACAAGGAGATGTTTCAATGAAAAGCGAACCTCAGAGCTATGACGATAAAGTTGGTCACTGCAGCGTGATAGCAAAGCCGATGGCACCCAAGAAGTTAAGCAAAAAGATCTACAAACTCATCAAAAAATCGAGTAGTCACAAGAGCTACATTAGAAACGGTTTAAAAATCGTTCAGAAGCAGCTCAGACTAGGAGAAAAAGGGTATGTTAAGTTCTAATTTAGTAATATTTTATTCGATATGTTTGAGGTTATGATTATGTTTATTGTTAAGCGTACCATGATCGTTAAACGTTATTTTACTATTTTATGATATGGAATTAATTTGTGTTAGATTTTAATGTGATTTGTTTAGTAATAAGTAAAAACAGCGGTTGAAATAACTGGGTAGCAGATGGCTTGTAACCTATTAGAGTTTAGTTATCTTTGTCTGTTGATGACCCTGCTCCAAGAGCATGACGTCTAAAAACATCTTAGTACCGCGCTCCCGGAGATCGACGTTTACATTAACCTCGTAATCGTAAACCAGTATCTTTCCTACTCTTACTTGCACAATGTTGTAGAAAAGAACTAGGATAGCCTTTAGTCTTTAAAACCTGCCTGCGACGATTACTAGATGTTTCAATAGTTGTCTCTTAGTTCTTTTTTTCGCGCGAGTTTAGTTTATTAGATAATAAAAATTAGTAGAAGAACTATGAAGAAAGCTTTGAATCATGAATCGGTAAGAAATAATTTAACAGTTTTTAACGCAAACATGATATGCAATTTCATTTGTCATGGTGCCAGGCTCATAAATTTTATCATATTTATTAAAATAAGATTTAATTTATTTCAGTACATAAAAGTTATTTTTAATTTATTCTTATATTATTTTCGTACTAAAAGTTCAGGTGTAACAGTATTGGTCGTATCCTTACTAAGTAAAAGACAATTTTTTTTACCTGCCTTTTGATAGACTTCGAGGAGTAGTGGAATTGATGACTTTAAATGTTTGAATTATGAAAAGGCAGCATGCTTTTTTTGTTGTGCTAATCTATTAGTGATCCAAAGGTTGAGAAGACAATTTTTGCTCTTATTTTCATATGCTGGGTTTATTGTTTGATTTCTAATAAACAAAACACTTGTAACAGTTGAAACTCTGTATCTGATAACTATGTGGAAGTAAAACTAAAGTATAAGTTACATTTTGCGATTTGTAGGATGAGCAGATTTTATAACTAAATTAATGATATTAGCCATGTTTCTATGTTCCATAAATAAGTCTTTGAAACAATCTAGATTCATTCATATCTGATTTCTAAAAACTCACAATCAAAATATCAGTATATAAACTTGAAAAATTTTTTCTCCCAGGCGGGACTCGAACCCGCATCTTCTCGCATGCCGGGCGAGGAGATGCGGGTTCGAGTCCCGTCTGAGACAAAAAAATATTTCAAGTATATATACTGATATTATAATTGCAATTTAATTGCTAAAATATCAAATAAAGTATATCAAAATCAAAATATTTATTCATAACTATAGGTAGTTTTTACAATTACTTATTTTTGATTTATTTTATTAACCCTTTGACGATCGGATATTCCAGACACAATTAAAATCAATTGTTATCGTACCAACCGATTGTCTCTTGGGGTTCAAAGCGTTAAGGGTTCTTGCTGTTGTAGTAACAATCTTGTTAAAGCACTAATTAGGATAAGTTAGTTTAGATTACTGTTTTCTTGAGTTTAAGTTTATCTATAAAAGTAGTCCTGGTATTAAAAGTAGTTAATGCACTCTGTGTTTACTTTTATTAACTATGATCTTAGTCTTTATTTTAAAGCTAGTATAACTAAAACAATATTATTTAGTGCATAAGTTGTTCGTGAACCAACTGTAAAAAAAAAATTGGAAGTGTTTTTTAATGTGAAATAATTTATTAAAGGAAATAAAAAATGATTTGTGTAATAACAAGTTTTTTTATGATTACGACTTCAATACAAAAAACAGGAAAAAAAATTGCTCAACCTAATTTCAAATTAGAATATTTAATACATTGTAAGACTAAAGTAGACTATTCCATTTTTTAGCTTGTTTTATTATGATTTCATCAACATACAATTTTTTATACAGCTCTCATACAAAAAAAACTTTGAGATATTGTGATTTAATTACACGCACTGATGTCGCGCGAGACCGTCAAAATAGCGAATCAAGCGTGCAGATTCGCGCAAAATGGTAGCCATTATTCAATTGCCTATTTTGGCCATTCTTCCATGACCTAAGTACATGGTACTTTAAAATTCGTAGACTATTTATTTCATTATCTTTTGCAGAATGGTGTTCTTCGCTGGTGATATCTCCCCCATCGAAATCATGTGTCATTTGCCAGCAGTGTGCGAAGAGAAAGAAGTTCCATACTGCTACACACCCAGTCGAAAAGACATCGGTGCTGCTATGGGAACAATGCGTGGTTGTATTATGGTACTTGTCAAGGAACATGAAGACTACAAAGACTTGTATGAAGAAGTCAAAAGTGAAATCAAATTGTTGGGACATCCATTGTAGTCTTAAGTAAAGATATATGGTGACGATCACATGTCAAGTTCATATTATATACCTTAGCTTAACCTGTTAGTTAAACTTGTCTTAAAGATGACAGAAAATTGTAATCATTTGCAATTGAAGACATGAATGGATGTAGAATACCACATTTATAACTCTTATTTTCAAAATTATAATTTGGAGGAAATTCAGGTTAAAGTTTTCTTTAAACATCTTAAAATTTCATAACACATTAACGTCGTGAAAATCGAACATGCATAGAACAGCGCATAATCTAAAATGCAACATATCACGTCCATCCAGTCATTTGTTCAATCACAAGTATAATTTAAGAAAAATAAGGGTACAGAAAAAAAACGAGGCATAGCTTGTTATTGTTGCACAAAGATTAAATATAACATGTGAAGATTTAAATCCTCATAAAAAATATACTTATTGTATTATCGATGATGCAAATGTTATTAGTAAGTAAATAAAAGGATTGTGTTTTTTTTTAACAACATTTAGTCGTTATTTGTGATTGTTATTACCTATTGCTCTATTGAAACTTATCGGTGTTTCGGAATCGCCTCGCTGAACAGATATTTATTTCACATGAACTTGTTGTGATTGTGACTAACAGAGTTTTAAAGCCAAGTGTTGACAGCATTTGACAAAAAAATTTAACTGTAAGTTTAGTTGTAAGTAATTCTGTAAAAATAAGAAAGTAAATGGGAATTAAATGTTATTACCATAACATTTTGAGTATAATTTTATCTAAATATATAAAAATGAAAACTGATTTAATGACTGACTGACTGACTGACTGACTGACTGACATATCAACGCACAGCCCAAACTACTGGGATTTAAAATCTGAAAATTTTCATCGTGCTTCCTTTTATAGTGTAGGTGAGCACTAAGAAAGGAATTTTGGAAATTCCGCCTCTAAGGGGGTAAAAAGGGCCCCATAAGTTTGTATGAAACTCCCTCAGTTTTGAAGCTAAGTCGATGAAAATTGGTATCCAGCTACCTGATTAGAAATTAAGAACGACGTCTTTCAGGATTTTTGAAAATTTAATCTTTAAGGGGATAAAAAATAGGGGCAAAGTTTGTTCGGTTCCGCGTCATATCCATACTCTTTACATATTTGTACTCTCTGACTTTACTTAGTTTGTTATGACATTCAATGTGTCAATCAGAAAATACATAGGTAATTTCTTACAAACAGAATGGTATTATTTTAGAATTTAATAATTGGCGCCGAAATGGATGAATTAACTGATTAAAAATGTGTAGAACTTTAATTAAAGGCTGAATTACAAAATTCGGCAGCCAGATACAAAACCTACGAGAAATTTCTGATTATGAATTAAAATAAGTGAGTGATCAGCTGGTGAAGTGACAAATAAACAAATTTACCAAGAATAATTTTGAAGAGATACGACTACAAATAATATTACTGATGTTGAAAACTGAGATTGAAGAAAAAAATAACCTTCAGGGTATTACAACACAGCTTAAACTAAAACTGCAGAGTTTGAATTCGATAGCACGAAACAATTCCATGTATGCAGAAGGTACTGAGGAGCAAAGGTCGGTCACAAACAAATCTTAGGACATCTAAATTGAACTCAGTACCATTAGACAAGGACGAAACATTCAAAAACATCATTAAACGGTTGGATACGTACTTAAAACTGAACAGATGTGATGATATCGATACAAGGAAATACACGTCAATCATACATCTTTGAGCCCAGAATTACATCAGAAAACGTATTATATTATATTTTTGTGCTCCACGGGATCCTTGTGAGTTAGAATTTGAAGAGTTGGATAAAATTCAGTTAGTAAATTATCAACAACTCAAAATTGGACAGATTACTAGAAGATTTAACAATGGTGTTTGACGGAACTCTTGTTTGAATATCAAACTACAAAGCTCAATTAGTTCATCTAGCCGCGACGTATTCCATATGCCCTAAAGGTCAAAGTTGACGAAGAAATAAGGAGGCTATGTAACGAAAAGACAAAACTTGAAAATTCCTATTGGATGTCTTATCTATATGTATATTGGTACATATTCAGAAAATAAATATCGGTACTTACCATAAGAATGGTATTATTTAGAACTTAATCATTTTTAGGGTTCCGTACCCAAAGGGTAAAAACGGAACCCTATTACTAAGACTTCGCTGTCTGTCCATCTGCCTGTCACCAGGCTGTATCTCAAGAGCCGCGATAGCTAGACAGTTGAAACTTTCACAAATTATGTATTTTTGCTACCGCAATAACAACAAATACTAAAAACAAAATAAAACAAATATTGAAGGGACAAAAAAATCGCGTTTGTTGTATGGGAATACAACAAACGCGATTTTTTTGTCTTTTTTTGTTCGATATTAATAATGGCAACAGGTAGGCACTTGAAATATTCACAAAACACTCAGTTATATTTCTAACTTTAATAATCAATATTTAAATTAATATTTAAGGGAGGTTCCCAGACAAAAAAATCAATTTTTTGCTTATTTTTGCTTGATATCAATAAATGGTAACAGGAAGGCACTACATTAGCTAAATTAATGTAGGTACCTACTGTTGTTTTCGTAGTCAATTGTACGGAACCCTTCGTGCGCGAGTCCGAGTTGCACTTGGCCGATTTTTGTTTATACGGTAGAGACAAATGTTGGGAAATCGAAAAAAGTGAATAGAATTACACTGTTGTACCTTATGACATTATCAACTAAATATATTAAGCAGTACAAAAATAATTCCTAAACTGGGCATAGACCCGTATCTCAGGCAGGAAATGGTAACAGGTGTGTTGCAACAACACTAAGCAGCTGACTGGTGGATTAAATCAATATAGACTGGTAGACCATTTGACAAGCTTCCATTTAGAAGATAATTTGATAAACTTCCATTTAGTAACGATTTATTTTTTCTAGGACGCACCGCTTTTGGGGGCCTGGCAAAGTTTGTTTAGTGAATTTCTAACTCATCCAAATTATCTTTTTATTTAATATCCTCCATATTTAAAAAAATACGCTTTTAAAACATGAAAATAAACGTTGAAAAAATAAATCAACTCACTTCATAATTCCGTGTTGTTTAACTTAGGAATAGCTACCACCACGCACCCACTAATGACCAAGCAGCAGTAATTAATAATGTTTTGCTGACATCATTTGAAGCTGAAGAAATATAAAAATTTATAGACACAGTGGTCAGTACAGTCGAATCAGTTCGAAGTTTCTGAACACTTTTTATCCTACTGATCATCCTCTACCATTCATGCCTCGAACCCACATCCCACACGAAAGTTTTGTGAAACTACGTCAGCTTTTTGGTATAAATTTTATGTTGTTTATAAGGATTTTTTTATAATTAAATATTTGAGGGGGTGAAAAACGGTTGAAAATTTTGTGGTTAATTATTTGTGTTTATTGAGGTACTTGAAACTTCGTTTATCGATCATAAAGGGAGAATGACATAGGACTGGCTTTTTCAGAGCTCTACACCGATGCTGGTACTACACCGGTCTTCTATCCAAATGTAGTATGCAAGCAAATTGTCTGTGTAAAATCGCCTTTTTAACGCTTATGGATCGAGAAAAATGGTAACCTACTTGGTTGGAAATTAAGAATGTGGTTTTTTACACAGGGCCACTTCTTCCAGGGCTCTACGCCAGTGTTGATCATATTCGAAAAAAACCTTGCAAGCTGCTTTGAATGGTTTGTTGTACTTCAGCGTTGACAGTTTTGAAAGTTTCAAACATAGATTTAATATATAAATCTATGGTTTCAAATGATATTGTACTTCATATTTCATGTAAATGCAAACAGATGTGGTGCGAGCTCGCTTGGACCACGGTTCGCTAGGAGAACTAACACCGGATCCCTAAATAGTTTAAATCGGCCCCTTTCATCCAACTATTGTATCAACGGGCCCCGGTAAGTCGACAACGACGTATCGGCTCCCACTAAGTGCCCACCACCACCTCGCCCGAGATAGGCACCCTCGGCACCGTAGGCAAAGGAAGTGGAGGAAAAGAGTGGAGGAGAGGGGGGCGAGTCGTGACGAAAACTTTGTAACAGATCAAAACCCACGCGTGCGAAGCCGCGGGCATCAGCTAGTTATTCCATATGAAAGTAAATATGAACTTCTTAGTAGCAAAATATTTTTTATTTGATTGTCTTGGGAATAACCATCCCTCTGCAAGGCTCTGATACGAACACAACTGTCATGTGAACTTGCCCAACACACTGCTGTCGCGGGGTTTTTAAAGACTTTATAGTTAGGAACTTTATCTGTTGTGTTAGCAATATTGAGGGTTCCGTTTTTTCCTTTTCAGGCACGGAACCCTAAAACATATTCACGAAAAGGACAGTCAACTTGTGCCCCATCGTAATCAATACATTTTTTAAAATGGCTTCGGTATTCGACATAGAATCTTTTGCATTGCTGTAATTGAAGGGTACATAATAAAACGAGAGTTCATTACACATACATTTAATACATTTATTAAAATCTATGGGTACGTAAAAAATGGCAGATCGTCATTTACTGACAGTGAAGATTGGCAAATTACAATTACTTTACGCGCTAGGATCACTAGAATGCCTAAGCTAAAAGATCTAGACTCGCTTACGGACTAGATTTCAGTAAATTCAGTACATTAGACTACTGTAGTCGACAATCATACAACTAAGTGCAAGAGGGGTTGGCATAGACTCAAAAAAAACTTTTACCTCTCACAGTCACAGTTTTCCTTTAATGTGAGTTGGTTATTTCCTGAAATTTATTGAATCGAGAATGTATTGTAGATTGTTCTTTATTGGTTTCCGTTTTTTGTCTCTTCCGTGTTAATGGCCGTGTGCAACGCAGAAATATCAGAAACTTTTAAAAACAAGATGCATAGAAGGTACAAAATATGGAAGCAACTAATTTATATGATCGTAAACCATGAAAGTTTAAATCAGTATTGCTTATAAGGATAGTTTTACCAATCTGTGACAATTTTAACTATGGCACAATGGCTTTTTTATACTAAAAACATTGACCATCGTATAGTTGCCCTCAGATATATTGGAGCAGACAAAGTGACCAAATACTTCTGAACAGTTGAAAATGTCAGTAAGTTCCATACACTACAAGTTACCATTAATATCTGAACATTCATTACTTCATTAATGTCTGAGCAGATGCTAGTCAATAACTTCTATACACACAACTAACCAATAATATCTGAACACTCATAGTGTCAAGTGTATCTACGCAGATGGTCTTAATGGGGGCTATCGCTAGTGAATTTGCCACTAGAGGCGCTAGTGTCGCGTGAGGTCCAATATCATTCACTTTGTACTGGTTTTAGCGGAATTTGTTGCATAAATTATAATTTCTTTAATTTACCTGCTGGAAAGTGATCTTCTTCGTAAAATATCGCAAATATGGATTATTTGGCGATTAATGTGAACGCTTTAAAAGCGGAATTAAGAAAAAGCGCAAAAATAGGCGGCTTCAAGAGCAACTATTTCAGAAGTTAGTTTGTTGATATCAAGATAGTTATTTATAAACAATATAACCTTAATTAGATTCAAGATATAACACTTAGTTTCGGCGCCAATCGCCTTTGACAGCTATACCACCGGACCTCAGTCTACAGTGGCGCCAACTGGTGAGCAAAGAAACGGTAGTCCCCATTGAGGAAAATTGCAGAAGGAAGTGCTTTTAACTTTAGGTACTATAAATACTATTTTAAAATAGGAACTCTATGTCGTGTCTCATTTACCCAGCTGCGTAAGATACACTTGACGTTATGAGTGTTAAGATATTATTGGTTAGTTGTGTGTATAGAAGTTAGACTAGCGTCTGCTCAGACATTAATGAAGTAATGAATGTTCAGATATTAATGGTAACTTGTAGTGTATGGAACTTATTGACATTTTCAACTGTTCAGAAGTATTTGGTCACTTTGTCTGCTCCAATATATTATCTGACGGCGACTGTACATAATCGTTGCCATTCGTTAGAATCGCAGCTTGTGGATTTGAATAAGTGTAGTACCTTTACTTTAATTAAGACATCGAAAGAAATAATCGTATAAAGTTAGGTTAAAGTTTTTCAGGAGTTTTATGTTCGCTTTAACAATTCATGAGCGTGTTCATTAAAAAATCTACTGAAATCACATCCTTAATAACCACTAGGTAATTGAAGCAAACGTTTTACATTATTTAGAGTGTGACCCTGCTTTTGGATGAGTGCTCGAATGAGATCATTATCATTAAATATTCACTTTAAAATATAATAAGAAAATACAGATTTTTTTTATATGCGAAGATAGAGAATGATACAGGTAAATAATTTGTTTAGAACATTTAAGATAATTCTGTAAGTGTAGTGAAGACAGTTCATGATGATATTTTGTACTTCAAATTCTTAGTAGAACCGTTTATACAGGGTGCCTGAGGTATTCACGCCAAACTGAAATATTATAAGGAGAATAATCTAGTGCGCCTATCTCCCTTATTACATTAAGAAAACTATTTTTTGCTGTTAATTTCTTCAGCGGATTATCAACTAAAAATCGAATGAATTAATTTATAAAAATACGTTTCACTTGTGCAGTTGATTGATAAGAATAGATTAATAAGTAATTAAGAATAGATTAATTAAAAATTATGACCAAAAAGTAAATAATTGTTATAGTTTTTTGGACGTTTACTATCTCAAACTTGGCGAGTTTCCAAACACCCTGTATAACTATAATAATTGTTTTTCAGTCATGACTCTATCGAAAGCATTCAGTATAGATGAATTAATTGAAAACTTATTAACACTAATATTGCTGATGTATGAATACTTCAATTCGTTGGGGTCATGACTCAAAAATCTTGATCTTATAATAGAATGTATGATGAGATGAAAGAAATGGTACACAGTGGGCTTTCATAAATTAGAATTTATGAAAAGAAAATACTACATGTAATTTGCTAAAATGACTCTGTTTTTTTCTTGATTTTGTTTAGAAGTAATAAAATTAAAACAATAGGGGCTATCGCTAGTGAATTGGCCACTAGAGGCGCTTGTTTCGCGTGAGGTCCAATAACATTCACTTTTCACTGGTTTTAGCGGGCTTCGTTACATAAATTATAATTTCTTTAATTTGCCTGCTAGAAAGTGATCTCCTTCGTAAAATTATCGCAAATATGGATTATTTGACGATTAATGTGAACGCTTTGAAAGCGAAAATAAGAAAAAGCGCAAAAATAGGCGGCCTCAAAGAGCAACTATTTCAGAAGTTAGTTTTTTGATATCAAGATAGTTATTTATGAATAATAAACTTTAATTAGATTCAAGATTTTACACTTTGTTTCGGCGCCGATCGCCTTTGACAGCTATACCTCCGGACCTCAGTCTACAGTGGCGCCAACTGGTGAGCAAAGAAACGGTAGTCCCCATCGGGGGCATCGCTTAGCTCTAGTAGTAACCTTATGGTAAAACATAGATAGTCACTATGCAAACAAGTTAAAATCTTTAAACCTTTTCAGCATTGTTACACTCACGAAACAAATTAAAATTGAAAATTTTCAAATTAAAAACACTTAAAAATAACTTAATTGTACTCATTTGCTGGTACAAGAATTCAATTAAAATTACAATATAAATAAAATTACATCTATAATATTAAAAATACATGTTGCGTGCGTTCAAATACTAAAAACAATATATAGTTAGTAGTTTTCAAAGCAAGCATAGCAATTTTAGATTTACATTTTTCTGGTTTTAAGTCGCTCAGAATATGAAATGTTAGAATACTTAAACTGGTGTTATAGATCACTTACGGCCATTTCCAATAACCTATCTATCTTCAGTTTTGGCATATCGGAGATAGAAAACAACTTCTGTCTTTGTTTCTCTGGACGGCAAAAACAGAGATAGAAACTGTTTTCTATCTCCGATATGCCAAAACTGAAGATAGATACGTTATTGGAAATGGCCGTTAGTAGATACTATCCGGTGTATACGTCACCGTAAAATTGTGAGATCTGTCAGTTTACAAAACAACGCGTGAGATAAACCAACGGTAGGTTAGGTTAGGTTAGATTGTAATCCATCGAGGTTCAATTACGAACTGACGAAGTTTACAATTTTACGGTGACATATACATAGCACACGGCTGATCTTTAAGGCAGCGTTTATAGGTACAAAAGTGAAGCTGGGCCAATGGCTGGCTTGACCATGGTGAAATCTGAGTAAATTTCAATCTTTGTTTTGTATTGTAATGTAATTCACCTATTATCATTCACCAATTGTAATATCAGTATTTCAACTTCTCGCATACCGGGCCCGGTATGAAGTCTGAGGAGCAGAGATGCTGGTTCGAGTCCCGCCTGAGACACTTTCATAATTTTTCAAGTTTAAATTACTGATAATTATAAACCCGAAATGTTCGAAAATTCGAAACTTTATGACCCGACCCGGGTAAAACCCAGGACACCGAGATATTGTCCCAAAACTTTAACCAGTAGACTAGAGAATTGTGACCATACCTTTGTGATTGGTCATAATTTACAGTCCGCTACTCTCCGCATATCTCCGCTTCTGAAACGTAGCCTTAATAGGCAGCGATGCGCGTTGTGTATAATGTGACTTTGGTGCAATATTAAATATATACCACAAAAAAAAGTGATGGTGCATTACTCTTCGTTAAACCATTTCATGCTACTGCGTATAAAAGGAATAACTTACACTTTCCCACGATCGCCAATAGATGGCGCTATCTGCACAATTGCTTATGCTACATCAATGGTTTTAATTATTTATTCATACATTAACAAATTAAAAGGTCTGTTCGACAGCCTTCACTAGCGTAACTTATCATTTTCAAGCCAACAACTAACATTAAATTACGTACCCGTTATTTCACTTCCAACAATATTATTTCTAACGCCCAAATTGTTAGTACAGTTAGCAAAACAAATTAACTTAAAATAAAAAGGTGACAGCAGCATAATCATCGCACTGCAGAGCAAATTCCTCCATCATTGAATTCAAGTTACTACGCGAGACCAATGCGGCGTCAAAATGAACATGAATCATTCATGGTAATGGTTTCTTGAATTCACGCGAACACTATAGGTACATTGAAATGAAATATCAATTTATGGATTTAATTCGCGTTTTATGAGGGTCTCAAATTATATTTTGGTTTATCCTGACGTTTCGAGCACACACCACGAACGCTGGTGTTCGAAACATCGAGATAAACCACTAATAAACGGAAGTTGATTCCACAAAATCGTTCTTCTACATTCGTAATAAATCTATTTATATGTGAATGTCCAATTTCGACTAAACACATAAACAGGGTAAAATAGGAAAAATCGATGAAATTTTAATTGAGTAACTACTCGCTCTCGAGCTAAGCGGGCAGACAGCTAATCCTATTTATTGAATACATAATTTTTTCTTGTTTTGCTAACCGTACTTTCAACGCGTGGTTTGACCATATGGATCACAGTTCAGATAAAAAACCTATCACAGTCTACGATTCTTTTAATTTAAGCATCAATTTCACTTCACACATTACTTTCTTGGCCATATTATAAATAGGTATAAATCTTTTTTGATATTTAAAAAAGATATAAAAAATGAACTCTGGCCACTTTAACTTTATATTTTAAACTGGAAAAAAGTAAGCCAGCATATGAAGATAGTAACTCTTTTGCAAAAAGAATAATATATCATTTGCGCGCCTTAATTAAACTAATAATACTATCGAATTATACATAAGTAAATTACGAAATTACTAAGGTTTTTTTTAATCCTTTGCATTCATTTCTTGATGATAAGTGATAACGAACACAGTAATCCGCTAACCAAAAGAAATAATTAGTTAATAAGTATTTAAATCGAAAGAAGTTTTGCCTTACTTAACTTAGCAGAAACCAGAAACGCTATTTTATCAGATGGATTGAAATTTGTAATTGCTTCCAAGACCAACCCATCTTCAAAACTAACGGATTATAGAGCGACTTTATTCCATAGCATTAATTTACGCTTAAAAACTAACGAAACAACACTTACTTATGAAAATTAAACACCGTTTTACGAGTTACTTATCTTATAATACTATATTCAAGCACCAAGCTAAAACCTACCTTCGCGGGTGGGCATAGAGCGCATTTTAGCTCGCAACAACAAGGCCCCAAAATGCTATTTCAATATAGTCTAATTAAATTCCAATCCGCATTGTTAATTTGGTTTGTTTTATTCTTTACAATTGACAGTAATTGCAGGTCCATCATAAGACAGACATGACTTGTAGCAGTTTCTTACTATAACATATTTGGACAACAACACATGCATTGTTCTGATCTCAAATTAAGTAGTGTGGAAATCAGAAGCATTTTTTTTACATTAGCCGCCCGGGAATCGAACCCTTAACCTCGGAGCAGACGAAACCTTGAAAACCAGTGTGTACTCCGCTCCACTCCACCACGGATGTCGTCATATCATCCTACTGGTATTGATAATAAAAACGCCTCCAGGGGCCTATTTGCAGAAATAAAACTGATTTACTGATTTTACTGATGTAAGTAATACAGGATGAAATTTTGACCACTTTCCAATTATTAATACAGCTATCTACGAGAAAAAAAACAAATGACGTATTTTTTCTTTTTATATAGCCCAGTACAAAAATGGCAAGATAAAGCACTTAGAAAATCTAAAATTTTTGATACAGCCTCCTAGCAACACTTTTTTTACGCGATGCGCATCTCATTCAATCATTACGATACTATCCATAAGTTTTGTTTTTATCCTTATACCTTAACAGGCTTAGGACCGTAAAAATTTAAATCCGCGTTGCGAAAAATATTTTCGGGTGATAACTTGACCTACGTTTTTTACTTCATAAATGGGCTTTAAATACTATACTGAACGGCTATAAAAAATTTGGAAAGTGGTTAAAATTTCATCCTGTATAAGAACTAGATATACAACTAGCGTCAAAAAGTGTTTCAACTAAAAGTGCACCCATTCGATAGAAGGGTCCACTTTCGAAACAACCTATATCAATGGGGGCTATCGCTAGTGAATTTGCCACTAGAGGCGCTAGTGTCGCGTGAGGTCCAATAACATTAACTTTTCACTGGTTTTAGCGGGCTTCGTTACGTTAATTATAATTTCTTTAATTTATCTGCTGGAAAGTGATCTCCTTTGTGAAATTATCGCAAATATGGATTATTTGGCGATTAATCTAAACGCTTTGAAAGCGGAATTAAGAAAAAGCGCAAAAATAGGCGGAATCAAAGAGCAATTATTTAAGAAGTTAGTTTGTTGATATCAAGATAGTTATTTATAAATAATAAACTTAATTAGATTCAAGATTTAACACTTTGTTTCGGCGCCGTGCGCCTTTTACAGCTATACCTCCGGACCTCAGTCTACAGTGGCGCCAACTGGTGAGCAAAGTAACGGTAGTCCCCATTGATTAAATATGGTATTATTAAATGACAAAAATATCCATACTTTTGCATGTCGACATAATTTGGCCGGGTTATAAAGTTGACACTGACATAAAACTAACGTGAATCATTTAATCGAGGACAGTTTTAGGTTTCACTTTTGTATCGGACTTTGTATCTAGTTCTTATATGATATTAATGCATACTGGCTATCATACATACTACATGCATACTATTAGTATCCGGAGACTATATTTGTTCAGAGTCGTAGTCTACATGCACAAAATAGCCATCAACTTGCTAGAGCAGGGTGGGTCCAGCAAAAGAGTCTTTAGACTCCAAACTTCTATCCTAAAAACAAAACAGATTCAAAGCATTTCTTTTCCCTCGCATTTATAATAAGTTCATTGGCTTATGTAATTTGAAGTACGTCTAACTATATGAAGCCAGGAGGCATGTCCAAAACCTTCTGCTGTCTTGGAGTTATGAGGAGACTGAAGATGTTCTCAAAGTTTCAGTTAAGACATTTCCACCCACTCGCACCCTCAAGCACACGCGCACATACATACATAAAACACTCATAATCGCAAATACACGCACATACACTCATTAACACGAACATATATACACACACAATGGCTTCTTTAATTTAATTTTAGTTTTTGTTTAAAATAATATATATGTATAATAGTATGAATTTAATTATAATGTTAGAAAATTTTGATCTAAATGAAAAATTACTAGATTTTTTGTGAGTGAATTCAATGTGATTCTTACGAATCAGGCCTAGCCTAGTGTAGGAATCACAGGTAAACTGTTTATGATTCGGCAATAAAAACATTCTTTTCTATTCTATTCTATTCTAAATATAGCCAGTATGCATTAATATCTTTTAAGAACTAGAACTTACTAACTTAAAGAACTTATTGATGAATTTTCTCTTGAAAACTAGTTTTAACCAGTCATCGGCAATGTGTTTTGTAGGGTTATTTATTATATATCTAGCATATTGACACAGTTGATATAGCAATAATTGGGCACCAAGAACTTTCACAGCTTGTTAATAACAATAGAGGCACATGTTTTAATCCCGAACGCAAACACTTAATGATCTTTATGTCATAGTGACAAGGTTTAGTTTTAAATAAAGCGCATTTCGTGGACAAATGAGCGTTGCTAATAATATTTTGTTGATGAGACTTATTTATTAGGATATTGTTCTTACATTTTGAGAGTGCGTGTAACTATTTTATAGTTAAGATGTGTATTTAATTAATTTTGTAGTACTTACAGAAGACAGCAAATCACTGGGGCATCTTATGCAGTTCAAATAAGTGCTATTTTACAGCAAAAATGTATAGATTGATGTACAGGCCACTGCACTTTGTATTAATCGGAAAGCTTTTAATATAATCATACTTAATCAAGACAGCCAAAACTAAAGCAAGAAATTCAATTCTCAAAAAAAAAAAACACGCGAATGCCAAAATGCAAGAACTATACAAATTAAAAATATACTTAACTTACTAATTAGATTTTAAGGGATGAAAATTGGTTTATATTACAGTGTGAAAATACTTAACTACTTCATTGCAAACTCATTTATACCGTTATCATATAAATGATTCACCGTTTTACTAATTTAAGAGGTATTCTATTAAGAGGAACAAATAAATCACAGATTAAAACTAAATTGCTGTGCGATCTCTGCTTCAATCAATAACAAAACAACCTCTTTTATTTAAAAAAAAAATGTGTTAAATAAATAGACAAGTACAAAGCAACAGTATAGACAAATTTTTAAAGGATTTAGACAGGTTACCAAAGCCAAGAGGCCACCTGTTGGCAGAAATATGCACTTCTTCTCCTTTATTAAGGAGACACAATAAACTGTATTTACAGAGAAATAAAGGTTAGAATTGCAATTCGCGACAGCATTGTTTCCCTCTCGCTTGCTTTATACTGTGAGAACGAGAGATGACTAGACAGTTCGCTTAAATCTGATAGTTGCTATTATTGATCGAAGCATATTCTTATCACACAATCTCTTTCTAAAAACCATCAATGTATTGTAAGATAAGTCTTAATCTAGAAGTTGAAGTTAGCTTATTAATATTAATAGATCTATATTACATTGTCATAGTTAATTGTAAATATTCTTCCAGGCGTAAGGTAGTAAATTCATTGTAACAGTCGATAGGTTCGAAATGTATTGTCGAATACTAAATGAAATGTTCTAGACACAGATTTCATAGAGCGTATGTGGCTCTCTTTCTTTCGCAAAAGTATAATCTTGCTATCTCGTTTTACTACTAGTGACGTTTGTAAGTTCATGTATTTATAAACCTATCTTATTTATGTATAGCGGTAGTAATCAAACTCAACTTAACCTGATTACATTCATTAAAAATTAATTACTTGATTAAAAACATAGCATCAGTGTTATGGGTAAGAAAAGCAGAGTTCTGTAATTTGAGTAGTTCGCAAAAAATGGGACGTTCTAATCATTTGCGAGCTCAACACAGATATCATAAACTCAACCTTTTTTTCCTGAAAATCAATTTCTGTAGATTATAAAGTAAACCAGGATTAAAAAATGGTTTCATTCCTTTGATATTTTGCTATCAAACACACTGTTTTCTTTAAATATTGATCTTGAGATCCATCTTATCTAAACTTTTGAATGTGAGATCGGTGTATAAGTACTTACAGGTTTTGTGTGTGAGTGACGTAAATAAAGACAATGTAATATGGACCCTAAACAGCAGTCAATAGAGTGCAATGTTCTAACCATTAAGTGTAGACGTGGAAAAGTATGAGTATGGTAAGGATAGTGCTCATAAAACACATTGATACTGGTAACAGCACCGCGAATCGGAGAGACCTGAAAACAATTAAATAAAAAAAAGAATAATACACGTATTTTGTATCGGTATATAAGCTACTTAATGTTATCTTAATTAAGTTGTCTGATCAGTGGTGTCATGTCTATGTCTCAGTTATCACCAGTAACGCAAGCGCGAAGCTAGCTTGAATACATCATACCTCTCTGATCTATGGTCTGATGTCTATGCCGCACTTACCTCCAGTAAGGTAAGCGCAAAGCAGTTTAAAGTACATACATCTATGGTCAATGGTCTAATGATGAAGCCGTTTACCTCCAGTAAGGCAAGAACAAAGCTAGTATTAAATACATCTCTGATATAATATATCATCGATAGTCATCAGGCCAAAGAGTCTGATGTGTATGCCATCCTTATCTCCAGGCCCCCAACTTTGCTAATTCACAAATGGCTCAATGGGGGCTATCGCTAGTGAATTTGCCACTAGTGTCGCGTGAGGTCCAATATCATTCACTTTGTACTGGTTTTAGCGGAATTTGTTGCATAAATTATAATTTCTTTAATTTAGCTGCTGGAAAGTGATCTCCTTCGTAAAATATCGCAAATATGGATTATTTGGCGATTAATGTGAACGCTTTAAAAGCGGAATTAAGAAAAAGCGCAAAAATAGGCGGCCTCGAGAGCAACTATTTCAGAAGTTAGTTTGTTGATATCAAGATAGTTATTTATAAACAATATAACCTTTATTAGATTCAAGATATAACACTTTGATTCGGCGCCAATCGCCTCTGATAGCTATACCTCCGGACCTCAGTCTACAGTAGCGCCAACTGGTGAGCAAAGAAACGGTAGTCCCCATTGAGCCATTTGTAAATTAGCAGAATTGGGGGCCTTTAAGCAAGGCAAGGCTAGTGCAAAATACATCTCATATTAATGGTTTAATGATGAAGACTCACCTCCAGTAAGGTAAGTGCCAAGCTAGTCTTAAGGGGACTACTAGGGCTAAGTGCTGCTCCCAATTGATTTAATGTTATTACTTCTAAACAAAATCAATTCTCTAAAAACTAGAATAGTATCATTTTAGCAAATTACCTCTAGTATTTATAGAATCACAGTAAACTTTTTATTTAGTTGTTTACAAAGTCGAATTTGTCGCTAACGCCAAAAGCGGCCGCTTTTAGCAATAATGTACAATACGAAAGAATGCCAGAATGAAAAGCAGTTAACAGTGATTCAATAAATATAACAGGTAATTTGCTAAAATGATACTGTTCTAGTTTTTAGAGAATTGATTTTGTTTAGAAGTAATAAAATAAAATCAATCGGGGAGAGTACTTAGCTCTAGTAGTCCCCTTAAATACATCCCTGTGCCCGCAGACAAGTGGCTATCTAATATCGTTTACGCTAGACGAATAGATAATAGATATACTTTATTTGATACTTTAGCAACTTAATTGCACTTATAATATCAGTATATAAACTTGAAAAATTTTGTCTCAGGCGGGACTCGAACCCGGATCTCCTCGCATGCCGGGCGGGCGCCATACAATTAGGCCACCGAGACACTGCGACACGGCGCGAATTTTTCAAGCATATTCTTACGCTGTAAGCCAGCGTTGCTTCATCAAATGTTAGGAGTTTGCACTCTTTACACCCGAAAGAAACATCTTTGTAGATGTTTGACAGTCAGTTAAGATGAAACAGCTATTTATAGACTTTATTTGATATTTTAGCAAGGCGGCATGCGAGGAGATTCGGGTTCGAGTCCCGCATGAGACAAAATTTTTCAAGTTTAAATACTGATAGATAATAGATATATGAAAATGACATTAACAAACGATCAAACGATCGTAAGCTTATGTCATTTTCATACATTTGACATCAGATGATAGATTCTATTCGTCTAGCGTAAACGATATTAGAAAGCCACTTGTCTAACGGCCGGTCCCAATAATCTATCTATCGCCAGTTTTGACATTTCGGAGATAGGAAACAGTTTCTACTCGTATCTCTGATTTTGCCGTCCAGAGAAACAAAGACAGAAGTTGTTTTCTATCTCCGATATGCCAAAACCGAAGATAGATAGGTTATTAGGACCGGCTGTAGGGGAGCTGATATGCGATCAACGGTTTACGGCCGGTCCCAATAACCTATCTATCTTCAGTTTTGGCATATCGGAGATAGAAAACAACTTCTGTCTCTGATTTTGGCGTCCCGAGAAACAAAAACAGAAGTTGTTTTAAATCTCCTAAATGCCATAACCGAAGATAGATAGGTTATTAGGACCGGCCGTAGGGGAGCTGATATGCGATCAAAGGTCTAATGATGAAGAAAGGTCGGCTGTTTTACGTGCCACACAACCGTACGCACGCCGGCGCGCGCGCGCCTCTCAGTCGGCTCGCTGATACATTTAATAAGACATTTTTGGAACTGGACATATTTGCAGACCCTGAGTCTAAATTCAAAAAACTAGCCGCTAATACTCTAGCAGCTTTAGCATAAGCATTGAAATTGTTTAATTATTATTTTTTCTTTTTCGTTTGTATTGTATCGCTATTAGTCGCATCAATAGAATGTAAAATACTTACACACTTAAGCAAAATGTATGCAACTGTAAATGTAAAATTTGATTAGAAAGTATTGGGCTAGCGAGTATCACTAGAACTAATCTGAGGATACTTACTTTACTTTTACAATTTAAGCTTCATTGTGATTGCTGTTTGTTATCCCAAATAAATAAAATAAAATAAAATAAAATAAAGACTGACCTCCAGTAAGGCAAGTGTCAGAGCGGCGCGACGGGCGGCGGGTGCGGCGCGGCGCCGCGGCACAGCGCCGTCGACGCGTCCGCGCCCGGCTCAGACGAGCGGCGGACTTTGCCTATCATACATATATTAGGGGTTAAAGTATGAAATTGCCGTTTTGTATGGACGAAATCGAGAAAAGTCATTTTTCCATACTAACAATTTTTTTGTTTTTTTTTTAAATCGCCTGATCCGTTTTCGATGCAACCAAAGGTGAAAGTTAGATGGTTATAAAGCTACGCATTATAGTATTTAAATTTCTGAAAATCAAAGTATTTAATACAAATATACTTAATTGAAGCAAGAAGGTCAGCTGACACAATGTAAGGGGACTTTTCAACGACTTCCTTTGAAGTAATAGGCACTAGTATTGCATTTTTTTTTTAGTCAAAAGTTACTTTATTTAGTTTTTGATACAATACAAAAAGAATTACGCAATAATATTACTATACTTAAGAGCTATAAACAAAATAAAAAGTGGGAAAATAATCGGCAATTTCATACTTTAACCCCTATTGTATCAGATTATTTCTTTATTTATGGGGACTACTATTCGAAATAATATATTGTGCTGCTCTACACCGTGCATTATCGATAGATAGATACGGCTAAGAAGTATTTATTCTCATAAGAAATATTATTTCACTTACATTAAAACTAATTTGTAAATATTATGTTCTGTACGCGAACTTATAATATAAATACATACTTTATTTGATATTTTAGCAACTTAATTGCACTTATAATATCAGTATATGAACTTGAAAAATTTTGTCTCAGGCGGGACTCGAACCCGCATCTCCTGCATGCGCATCACCCGCCCGGCATGCGAGGAGATGCGGGTTCGAGTCCCGCCTGAGACAAAATTTTTCAAGTTTATATACTGATAATATAAATACAGTTAAAAAAAACTTAATAAATCATGAATTTATGACAAGAACCACATAAGAAGAAATTTAGTAATTAGTGGGTAGGTAGGTATCATTTCAACAAGACGACACCTTGTTTTTGACATTAAGAAACAATCCTTAACAGGAAACACTACGGGCGAGAGAATTGAAAAATAGGTATTTGTAAAATCTATTGCTGTCGCTCAGTGCCAAACGCCTTCACCGCAGAGTGTGATAGAGACAACTGCTTCTTGGACCGAAAATACCTACTAAAAGCACACCAAATCAACGTTTCGTAGTCCCCCGATTACTTTTCCAAAACTAGACCTATTTAAATACTTTTTTAATTAAAAATTAAAGAAAGGCTTTGGCCGTGTTCGTATGTTTTCCTTTTTTCTAAAATTTAGCCAAATTTGTTTTCTGGATGTTTAAACACAGCAGAAAATCTGGCGCATTTTTCGAATTTTGAGGGCTCATATCTTTTTTATAAATTAATTTATGAAAAAACGGAAAACATAGAAACATGCTAAAAGTGCCCATATATTTTTGTAATAAAAATTATTTCTCTACTGGCTTTATCCAGGGAGGAAATAGGGGCCTACGTTTGAATGGAAAAACGGCCCTTTTATTTCCTCTTAATATAATATAAAAAGCTAGACACACATTTAGAGTCAAAAATGTGTCAAAGAAAATGTGCACCTATTTGACATAAGGGTGCATATTTAGTACAAACATACAACCTATATCAAGCGATTGGATACGACATGACATTAAATATCCATACTATTGCATGTCGACATAATTTGTCCGGGTTATAAAATTCACTCTGACAAAATCAATGTCAACCTACCCACTGAACGTTTGGGTGATTTTTTAGCCTTCGTTGCGTTTTTTTCGATGTAAGGTTGAATTTGTATTGCGCTGTGTGTGTTTGTGTGAGAGAGTGTGAGTAAGTGTGTACGCGCGTGGGCGTATGTGTGTGTATGATTGTGTGTGTGTGTCCAGTGCTCTGTTGTAGGCAGATGATGAAGATGATAAAGATTATGATGTCTTACAGTCGTCGTAACGGAAGAGTTCGATAATGATTCTCACAGAATATGCCCAGCATTGGACATCAATTGCCAAAACAAAATATTCCTTTTTTTTAATATCTAACTATACTTACTAGTAAAACATAGACAGCCAGTCTGTTGCGTGGCTTGCACTGATGTAGTGGGGCGGAGTTCTTTCTGCTCTTTGGTCTGCTCTGTCACACACTTCTGATAGTAGTCGTATTCTTTAACATACCTAAAACAAATTAATTACTATTAAACATATATTTTAAATAAATCATTTGAGAACAAAAATTGTTTAGCTTGAAATCCATTCATTTCAGTAATGTATTTTTAAATACATATAAATATTTCAGAAATCTTTGGTAAGTCTGATAGCAAGTGACGTCATGTTTCACTATTTTTAGGATTTTTTTTACTATCTTCTTCTGTATCTGTTTCTTATTATATTGAAAAGAGATGTCCCGTAACAGGCCCAGACATTGTACAGTATTCTAAAAAATCAAGAAAAATATACTGACTTTAGAAAAAATACAAATAACTGTATATAACGTAAAATTTAGCGGCTCAAAAATAAATACAATCTAATAAATATCGCTCTCAATCAGGTATACATGATGGCGTTTGACGAAAAAAAAAGATAAACCATAAACTCTAAATGTCAGTCTGTAGCTGTCAGATTCCTTTGTCAATATTTGACATTTAACCGTTCTTTTCAAGTTTTTGCAACTCGTCATAATCTCACGTGAAAAGTTATTATTATATCTTATTAGTACAACAAGCACAAGTAAGCAAACAATATCACTTGTTTGAATCGATATAAGCGATTTTGGAATTATCAAAACTTACAGATGTCATTAAAGTGTCATCTTCCGCCATGATAGTTTTTGTTGTTTAGTATTGCTATTCTAATAAGTTTATTTTTGTTTGAGCCATTAAACGAAGCATTTTTAAAGAATTTGGATAATAACAAAGTGTTCTAGGTACATTGCCCTAACTTTTGGCTATGTGTACAGGTTCTGGGCCTAGCCTCCATACAATTTGGGACAACTCCTTTGTGACTTTTCCTGGATATGACAACTTCTGCTAGTCCCACTAGTTTCATACAAAATACTTATATGTATATGACAAGACCATGTATGTTTTTGGCAGCATATACAGCAGAAAGTTTATTTCTAAGGCTACCAACACTACATTCAATCTATGGTGTGGTGTTTCTTTTTAAATTGATGCTGCTAGGTTAATGTTAGTATCTTACCACACCGGAGGCCAGCGGTTGTCTGCCAAGTATTCTCGCGAAGCTTGGCTTAGATGCTTGGCGCGGCAAACGCGGTCATACGCGCCGCACAACCGCCAAGTGCACCATTCCGCCAAGTTGTGGGCGTTGTGCAACTGTAATAGTATTATATAAATACTTTTATTAATTATCTTCATTAAAATACTTGTGAATTTAAACTCTTCATAAGATAGTTGATTAAAATGTTTTGACGATAACGTTTTGAGCATAAACTATGAGTCCTATGTTTTTTTTAATTACTACATCTTAGTACTTTGTTTTAAGTATTTTAGTCTTTATCGTCACCATCATCAGACTTCATCAGTCCATTTCTGGACGAAGGCCTTACCGGCAGGAGGATTTTTGTCAAAATATCTTAATTTCTGTCCTGTCTAATTTTAACTTATGTAATTCCTATTATTGATACTTTTGGTCACGTGATCCTCTTTCGTTTAATGTATTTGGGTTTGTAGTTGTATGTGTATATGTTATGTATGTATATTTAGTGTATAGTTTATGTAGTTTATTATGCATGTATGTAATACTGTATTTTAATGTTATTTATGTAGTTTACTATGCGTGTAATATTGGATATATTTCAGATTGTAATTTTACATCTCTTTTATTACTTTTCTTTACGTGTACTTTTGAATACTCTCCGCCGCCTTCCCCTTTCAAATCTGTTTCATCTTTCCTCTACCTGAAGGTTGTCTGGTATAGATCGCTGCAAGCGATAAGACCGCCTAAATTGTACTAATCTAAATCTTACTCATGTGTTATTTTTCAATTTTATGGTGTGCAATAAAGTGTATCTATCTATCTATCTATATCTATGCTGACGGACGCTATAGCGATTGAAAACGCTACCGTTTCCCGCGCAAATTTATGTCATGTAGGCAATGCTTATTGGTTGGGTGTAATCTATTTATATTTTTTTATAGAAGTTTTACGGTGGGAAAAGTGGTAGTACTATTCAAGATACCTTTTACGACAATCATAGGACAACTCGTATACTTTGTACAACTTCTAGATTGAGCGGGCAAATGATACCCATTAAGTAACTGTAATGTAACTTTATAATTTCAAGTAAATTAGTACAAGTATCAATACCTTAACAGGTTCTAACAGAGATAGCGCGATTTCCACCACTTGATCATCGTCGCCACATACTCTGTAAATAAATTTAAAAAATACATTTTTATTATAAAATGGTTGCGGTTTCAAATCTTGCTAGACACAATTTTTTGTATGTGTATGGTAGTGCGATGGTCCGCCTACTACGTAAAGGCCACGGGTGCGATTCCCGGTGGGGTTTTTTTTTGTTATATGTTGGCATGGGTCTGGAACGTATGGAGGATTATATTATTATTCGGAAGGCACGTTAAGCCGATAGCCCAGGCTTTTGTCGCAAGACGGAAGTAGTAAAAACAAGCCAAGTCAGAGGTATAAAATAGGCAGCTTGTAAAACTCTGATTATATCCTATCCTAAAAAGATAGTCCTACGGAAGATGTCAAAACTGTTAATTTTTTTTCCATCTTATTTGAATATCGTCAAAGGTGTGGATTCCAAATTCAAAAAAACCTATATAATTTCTTGCGTAGACACATCATCTTAGTATACTATTGCCATCGCACCTGTCCTGATGTTGCAGCTGGTCAATGACCCTAGCTTCGACCAAGTTGACCAGTCGATTCATACACAGCCTATTGGCGAGTTCCAACAACTCTAGACATCTCGCCGGTTCCACCTTAGGTATTTTGTCCGAGTATATGTAGCATAGAAGAATGTGGAATTCGTACATCTTTATTCCGGGGAAGGAGATCTGAAAGGTCAAGGTCATGGTTAAATTAAAAAAAATCTAAACGTTTTTGTACCTAGACTAGAATATAATATTGTCTTTAAAAGCTTGTAAAGTAACTTTAAAACATGGCTTACATCAGATCCAGTTTTTATAGTATTGCTTATAAGCGAACTCTAAACTCTAACCCCAAGATGACCATAGATTTTTGTGTCTACTATGAAGATGGAAGTATATGTTGACGGTAAATAATGAAAACACAATTCCTTGAGTAAAAATTTCAATTTACAGTAACAATTTCATTGCTTAGCAGAGGAACTAAACACAGTTAAAATTTTATTGTTTAAATGTCACCGGTGACCTCCATGGCCCTTAATGTGTTAAGGCCTTGACGACCAGTTGAAACCTTGACCAAGGTTCAGTGGTAGTGAACGCTGCTTCTGAGCAAGGGTCGCGGGTTCGATCCCCTTATTTGTGTGCATTATGTAGATGGCCAAAGGCCCAAGTTAAGAGGCTAAGTGCGGAAAATTTAAGTCCAACTAACTAACTATGTAGATAGCTCTGTGTGGTCCAGTGTAGCATGTCTTAAAAAAGTATATATGGCCACAAGAAAGTTACAATTATTATTAGAACTCACCATTCGAGACGTGCTTTCCCTGAAGTGACCTTGGAACATAGCTTTCATGGGGTCACATCTCGCCATGAGTATCGCCCGGTGCGCGAGGTGAATGCCGTCGTCAAGGTCAAAGGTCACGTCCGCGAAAAGGTTCCGTTCTACGTACATATCTCGAAGCCTTTGAGGTAGGGGCTGTAGAAAAAAAAAAGATTATTTGAGTATACATTTAATATTTAAGATGGATCAAGCTGTATTTAAAAGTGTATTCTTTGTACACAGAATACTGAATTTCATTTACTGTAGAACATAAGGTTTGCATTAAAATGTTCTTCCCACAATTTTTGAACGGCAAATTAACCCTTAAAGGTAGTTCAATAGAGTTGCAATGTTTGACTACGGTGTCTATGTGCCGACACAAAATTTATTCCAACTTATTTTATCGTTTTCTTTAATATACTTAATTTTAATGTAAGTTTTTAGCTGTATAACTATTGAAAAATATGTAAATGTATTCAGATTTATGGATTTTTAAATGTCTTACTTTCATTTTTGTTTCTATTATTTATAATAAGTTTAAATAATAAGTTTGTGTACAATTCATTTTTTATTAATGGGTTGGATAGTAAAATTCATGCAATCTTTAAACTCGAATTGCCATGTGTACAGTCAGTATTATAAACCGTTGAATACTTTAGTACCATGTCGAAGAAACAATTTGTTCATTACTCTCTTTAGAAAACTCTTGCAAACTAACAAACCTGTTAATTTGACATAGAGCTAACTTATTCATCTACACAAAATAAATTGGATACTGATAAAAATATATTGCAATACGAAAGATTACAAATAAATTAACTCACAGTATGAAACGGCAGCATAAAACCCTTATCGAAGAGGAGGTGCTGGTCCAATATGAACTGGCTTAGTTTCGTCAGCTCGTGGAAGCCGAGCAACTCAGCGGCCTGCCGGATCTCCTGTCATCATCACCTTACATTTGTACATTTAGGCTAAGTGTACCTTAAGGGTATAACTGTTAATGTAACCTAACGTACCTTACCTACCTACCTTACACTGTCAGGTACTTACGATTAAGGCTATAAGTAATCTACATAAATATAGAAAAGTAGGAAAGGAAAAAGTCACAGAGTGTTTAATCAAGGCTGTGACTATTTTTTTTTTTATCGTTCTGTATGTTATTTTTTTATAATTATGTATATTACTTTTAACTTCCCTCGTGCATTATTTCACACAGTCAATAGTGCGTCAACTTACCCTTCAATGTTACAGTTCTATACTAGGAAAAAAAAGTTTATTATTGAATCGCTATTTAATAATAAACCTTATTTCTATATGACCACTAAAATGTAACCTTATTCAAGAGCAAATAAATCATTTTATTTCACGACTATAACCGGCCCAATGGGGGCTATCGCTAGTGAATTTGCCACTAGAGGCGCTAGTGTCGCGTGAGGTCCAATATCATTCACTTTGTACTGGTTTTAGCGGAATTTGTTGCATAAATTATAATTTCTTTAATTTACCTGCTGAAAAGTGATCTCCATCGTAAAATATCGCAAATATGGATTATTTGGCGATTAATGTGAACGCTTTAAAAGCGGAATTAAGAAAAAGCGCAAAAATAGGCGGCCTCAAGAGCAACTATTTCGGAAGTTAGTTTGTTGATATCAAGATAATTATTTATAAACAATATAATCTTAATTAGATTCAAGATATAACGCTTTGTTTCGGCGCCAATCGCCTTTGACAGCTATACCTCCGGACCTCAGTCTACAGTGGCGCCAACTCGTGAGCAAAGAAACGGTAGTCCCCATTGGCTCGGGTCTGTAAAGTACCTTTTAGATTTGATTTTAGAAAAGACAACTACCGGGAGAATATAAATAATGTGTTAACCCCAATAAACTGGATCAGAGCGCAAGTGCGCCAAATAAAGTTAAAAGTGCTATTGATTACAATTATCAAACTTGTTACTAACACCCAATGAATGTGCTATATAATTTATTAGATTTACAACATAAACTTTCAAATTAATTTCAATGGTAAGTGCAAAAATCGATGTTTAAAATTATATCGCTTATACCCGAGTTCACCAATTCTTAAACAGCCGGTAAACATAGATTGACCATTAATTTGACACAATTCCCATACAAAATATGTCAAATAATATTTTAAACGCTGTTTAAAACTTAAACGGCTGTTGGTGAACTCTACCCTCAAAATGTTATAATTACTTAACATTTAAAATAAAAATATAGTAGTATAGAATAATATAGTTATTTTTCCGTGATCATGGCGCTTGTAACAGTGTCGAAATATAGGAAACTCATAAAAAATAAGGTAAAAAGTATAAACCTAGGGTCAATTAACTCTAGTGATGGTTACTATGAAAGTCTAAATTCGTTAAATTAAATTCCACCCTAGGCAGTAAAAAATTGTCTTACAAGAATAATATTTCAAATAAAAACTAGGTATGTTATGAACCGCAAAATACTAAATTAGCTGTAACAGCGTCTATTTTTATAGTGTCATTATAAGCATGATGTGATCGTAATAAATAAACTAATCAATGAAACACTACACAAAAATAAATACTAAAATAGCGTGTGCGATAAATTTACTTAGTAAAAATAATGATAGAAATTAATAATTATGATTTTATGCGTTTTTATTATTATAATAGTGAAATTTACCAGTAGTAATCCAATAGCAGCGGACTGCAGAAGACATTATACAATTATTTTTGTTGTTACACTAATTATTAATTTATTATTATTATTTTATATTAATTTTGATTAAATTATTAGCTCAATTGTCGATATTGAGCTACAGATCCGTGATCGTGAGTTCGAATTCCAGTATGAACCTCTGGATTTTTTGGATAATTTTATAGATGTCCACTACAGTTGATCGGAGGCGAGGAATCCAATACAATAGTATATTAAAATAATTCGTCACTTATCTTGTACAGCGTTACCTATTCAAGCATATTTTAATTTCCTCTACAGAAAAAAAATCTAAAGAGGTCTTTTAATTAGTAATATTTTGTTACCTTGTCTTTAATAAAAAAGAGGTATGGGATAGGTTTAAATTTAAGATGTAACTTAAAGTCTTGGTCAGTTTATACCGCAATATACTAGTAGATAAAAATCAATGTGGCAGGGGATAGACTTTACATACTATTTTTATATACATATATAGGCCCAGCAAAACTTTCAAAAATTAAATAATAATTAAGTAACATTACAAAAGCGGAAATTGTGAATATTTATCAGAGAAATAGTATAGTAGTAAGAAAATTAAAATTAATTACTTATTATTATTTGTAATTATAAAAAAAGCTAATGCGAATTATAATATCTAGATTATCTACGATTACTTTAGAGCGTAAAAGTAGAAGAGAACACACAGAAAAATAATAATCAAAAAATAGATATATCAAATTGTGTTGTGAATAGCATTAAAATATAATAATTTCCAAGAGAAAAACATTATCACGTATTAACCGTTATTTTTATTATTAATAAAAACTACAAAGCAACAAGCTGGATAAGCAGCATCAAGTGTTTATTATTCGTATATTTTTCTTCAATTATTAAAGCCAATTATTATTATTATTATTATTAAATAATATAATTAATAAAAGTCGTCTTCTGAAAAATTCTTATCATAACAAGATTTCTAATAAACTCTATAAACTTAATGCTTCATCGAAAAAATAACTACAAAATCTCAAATAGATTAAGAATCGAGAAGCGATGGATAAGAATAATCGATTAAATATACCTGTTGTTTGAAGGCAGCGCTGTCCAATTGTCCGGTGTATACGAAGTTAATGATTTCTTGCATCACAGCTTGAGAGATCAGCTTACTCATTGTGACAATAGTTTGAGTCTGTGAAGTGGCATGTTGGATTTTTTCGCACTGTAAGAAAATTAAAAGTATTTTATGCACAAAAAATGTATTTGAAATTGTTTATGATAAGCCACTAAGCTCGGATCTCAACTAGGGCTGTCATCCAAAAGGTACAGACACAGCAGGTCAACCCAAAAAGTGAAAGGTCATTGAATTGATTTTCAACTTTAAGTCCAACAAGTAGAGATCAATATCAATTGAGAAAATTTAACGTTTTGTGGTAGGTTGACGTGCTGTTGTCTGTACTATGTGCTAAAAAAATGATTTTACAACGGCTATAAGTTCATAATTATACATTAGTATAAAATGGTTCTTAGGACTAATACTATTAATGTATATGTTTGTTACCTTGACAACTCTAATAGAGATAATGGCGGGGTGGTTGACCTCCCTGTAAAGGTCTGGAGGCTTCTTACAGCTGTCACTTAGCGGGAGAATCTGACAGGACGATCGACGCTTGATTTGATCCCACACTCTGTAATAATATGACAATAGAATTACCTTTACTTTACTTTTAAAGGAACCTGTCATTTTGTAGATTCATCAAACTTACTCGTTTTTTTTTGTCGTATTTTTAATAATAAATTGTAAATAATAAGACCCTTACCTCATTTGTTTAGCTTGATCCTGTCTGATCAGATATTCAGTGTCTTCATTGAAGTCACCTGTGGTAGCCTCGCCCATACTGCTTACCTAACAACAACATTTTTGTGTGTACTGATTTTATCTACTGATCAAAAATGTTTGTATGCCTACCAAAATTATGTTCGTAGCCAACAATTGTTACTGAATTTCATCATAAGTCAATCATAATAAGAAATTCTGAAATCCAGGCGGATGAAGTCGCGGGAAAAAATTTGTTCCTTTATCAATTATTATGTTTGCATAATAAATCATATGCTCATCATGATAATCATGATGACATATGATTTTTGTAACAAACTAGCAGAGCCATCTATCGTGTTCCATCTATCTATTTGATGACTACACCATAGTATTTATATGCATGAACCAACAATTGTAACTGAATTTAATCATAAATCAATCATAATAAGAAATTCTGAACTCCAGGCGGACGGAGTCGCGGAAAAAATTTCGTTCCTCTATCAATTATTGTTTGTCTAAAAAAATCATATCGTGTTACCATATGATTTTTAGACCAGCAGAGCCATCTATCGTGATCCATCTGTCTATTTGATTTCTGACTTCACCATAATATTCATAAATGCATATGTGAACATAGGTTAGTTTCAACTTGTTATATACCATTTACCTTAGAATAATAACACCTAGAAGCCGCGTCTGAACCAAAACGTAAGCATAAACGCGTGCCATTTAATTATCCTTGTGTGCGTAAGCTGAATAAATCTACGCTCTTCTAACGCACACAAATATGGCTTCAGTGTTACCATCATCGGGCGTTTACCCACAAAAAATGGGAAAACGTGTTGTTTTGTTATACGACGATTTGCCATGTGTTTGGTATGATCTTTAAATACATAAGAAAATATGATTACATTCATAAGTATATTACATATTTATTAATCTAATGATGAATGCACCCGTTCAATGTGTTTAAATTTAAATGCCTGTATGGTTGTATAAATTCACATCAAGAAATTATTTTCATAGAATTAATAACACCAACATTTAGTCTAAACAGTATCAAATAGCAGTTATGGCAAATTCAATATTTTTCTCAATATTAAAAACCAACTAAACAAACTGTGTGCATTTTTTTCCCACAACTAGCAACACTGATGTTGATAGGTTTTGTGTTTCAAATTATTCGTTTTTAATTCGATTTACGTACAGAAAATGTATAAAATGTAAATACTTACTTGTGAAATGAAACTTTATCACTTTCTTTTTGTTTCTCTGATATGCTAGAACACTTCTTCATAGTGCAAACAGTCATTTTAAATTATTTTTCGCGAGCTGTGTTTAAACGAAGTAAGCCAGATATGGCTAAGTTTTAGTTGCGCGTTTTTCGTGCTTATATTCGGTTTTTAGGTGTTATTATTCTAAGCCATTTACCTAACACCCTGTAAACTTTATATAGCCATAAGTTGTTTTCTTACCATGCTACTTTCACTCGAGCTCCGGGCCAATTCCGCGGAAAGACTGACGCAATCAGTCGTCAGAAGGCGATGGAAAGCCTCACAGGCAGCCGCCATCATGAAGCGATGCACCGGAAACCCTTTCGCTCCGCATATGATAACCATATCCGAGAAATACTGGTGAAAAAACGAAATAAATAATTAAATTGGTTTTCGTAAAAGACGGTAAAGTAAACACATTAGAAGACAGTTTTGATTGCAAAAATTTATAGTATACTAGCTGTTGCCCGCGACTTCGTCCGCGTCAATTTCTGTTATTATGATCGCGATAAATATCAATAATTTTTCCCGTTTTTGAAACATTTTTCACTGATGCTTCGCTGCTATTAGTCTAGTTAGTAATGTTATATAGTTTAAAGCCTTCCTCGATAAATGGACTATCCAACACACAAATAATTTTTCAATTCGAACCAGTACTTCCGGAGATTAGCGCGTTCAAACAAACAAACAAACAAACAAACAAACAAACTCTTCAGCTTTATTATATTAGTATTTATAGTACCTATATGATTGATATTTAAAAAAAACACTTTTATTAAGAAAGATAAACAAGCCGAAGTATTTAGACAAATATTATTATTATACAGGATGAAATTTCAACCACTTTCCAAATTTTAATATAGCAATCTACGAGACAAAAATCAATACGTATTTTTTCTTTTGGTATAGCCCAGTACAAAAATGTCAAGACAAAGCACTTAGAAAAGGTCCGCCAAAAATTTTAAATCCTAGCAACACTTTAATTTTAAAACTTTAAAATTAATAAAATAGAGATGTCAATTAATAGGTAACTAATAAATAAATCATACATAAAAATAAAAAATATTTATTCTGGTCCCAAAGTAAAGTGTTATTTACAACTAATATTGAGTCTCTTCAAAATTTACTAGGATACAAAAAAGTATTTTCCTAAAAAAGGTACTAGCTCATAATATTTCTTGTTGTATGGTCTTGTATAAATCCTGTTTAGAGCAAAGTTTATAGATTACCTGCTGTCGCAGCAGAGTAGTTGTGTTCTCCAAGAAAACGCTGTTCACTACCACTGCTTCCGGCTCTAAAGGTCTCGGTGGGCGGAATGGAGCCTACGGGAAAGAGACAGATAAGACCTAGAGATTATTTAAATTTGAATAAGAAAAAATGACTTAATTTCCGAATAGCTTCTTGGAGAACATTTGTTAGGTTGCAATAAGAAATTAATAATATTTGGAAGCAGTAAGCCCCCTGAAGCAGGCTTCAGTCGTAGCTGCAAAACAGGGCCCTGCAGTTGAATAATAAGGCTATATTTTGGTCACAACAGCGGTAATATTCAGTAAAAGGTAGGCGTGACATTGGATATTGGATTGAGTTCGGCATTAGTTTCGTATATGCCGCTTCCACGCCAATATGCAACACACACGCACTGTAAACTTGTAAATATATTTTTTTGTGCTGCTGGATGAAACATTTTTTTTGTTTTTTTGGGATTTGTCTTCATCCGGATAAAAAGTAGTAAAACTAAGATGTTTAGCAAAAAAAAAACACTTTTCTTCCACCAACCCTTAATAAATACAGGAAAAAAACGTTTGCCAGGTAAGTTAGTTAAAAAAAATTGACCTGCAACAAAGGTCGCTGAACTCTCTTCAGATTCGTCATCCAGAACCTCTGCTGTCGCCTCGCTATGAGCGCCGCACGGATCGCGTTCTCGAATACTTCGTTCACTCCGTAGTATGTGAACACGGAAGTTTCATAGTAATATATTCCGAATTCGTGCGCCAACGCACGGCCTTGGTCTGGCATTACTAGATCGCATTTTCTTGGTGCTCTATAGGGAAAAAGATTAATTTAAGAGAGGCAAGAAGGGAAAAGGTGTAGGAATAGCCGAGGCACAGTGTGAGTTCACCCGTGTGTAAATTACACTAATAAAGGACTAGTAATTTCTTTGCGCAACTAATAGATGGCGCTGGCTGTATCTACTAAATCATGGTTTCGAGTCGTATTTCTAAAAGTATTAAACTCGTTAATTCTTCGAAATAAAAATCTGGAATCTCACCTGATAAAAGGACTGCGATCTTTGCAAAAATTCAAGTAGGTCTCATCCCTGTACATATAACGAAGATCGTTCTTACAACCGACTAGCAAAATAGGAGTGTTAGGGCAGAACCGTCTGAAAAAAAAATTGCGGTATTAGTGATTGATTGGCAATCAACAATTTCAAACATGTAATAAAATGCAATTTAAAAAACAACTAGAAATGTCATTAATGAAGACATTGAAAAGCAGGGGGCCTAACTGTGACCCCTGTGGTACGCCCGATGATATTTTGCAGTAAGCGCTATTGAACCCATTACGTACAACATAGAATCTTCGGTGTAAATAAGATCCTAGCCAAGCCAACAATGAACCAGAACGCACCTAGTTTAGACGATAGGACATTATGTGGTACTCTATTGAATGCCTTACTAAAATCAGTGTAAATAACATCGGACTCCATGCCGCAATCCAGGGCTTCTCCTATGGTTTCAGTAAATAAGTTCAAACTTTTTACCCAACGTTGATAAGATCGATATGGATCTGTAATTTTTTACAAGTTCATCGTTTTTAGCTTTGTGGATGGGCACTACTTTCGCTAATTTCAGACATCTGGAAATACCCCAGTATGCAGTGATTTTTCATGTATTAAGGATATGGGTGTTATTAGTTGATCTGCAAAATAATGAATATCGGAGGACCGCCATCCCGACCCGCACCTTTGTTGGGATCCAGGGACTTAAGACTCCTCTATGTCCGGTCCCTATGTATTTTTTTATGATACAGATAAAACTCATTATTTACCAGACAAACATAAATCTTACAGGTCATCATCACAACCAGAAACCAGAGACTACTAAAAGAGTACTGCCTGAAGAAGACGGGTATCAGGGTCTTTTCTCTACCATTGGCTCTGCGATCGCCAACCCTTGTGGTTGAAATAGGTGCGATTTTACGACAGAAATGTATGACTTAATTTGCAGGCCCTTAGTGCAGACCCTGACTGAGAAAAAAGCTAACCGGAAAGTTACAAAACCCTCAAAAGTGTTTTACGATATAAAAGGGGTGAATTAAAGTTATAGATTACCTTATCTCTGGATACCACATGGCCCCACAGTTTCTTAACGATATCGGATTCGTTATGGAGAAGCATAGAAGTACTACGTCGGATCTGAAACGATTCCAAACCGACTGAAGTTTAGTAATCCTTACCTACTACCTTCTTCCGTTGCATATTATTAACTTCTTTGTGACATAATACGTTGACTATCTTAATTGGTTTTTAGAATAAAGGCCCACTGCGTTCCAAATTAAAAATACAGAAAACGCGGCGCTCTAAGGAATCTTGAAAGTCACGTGACATTTTTTGCGCGACCAATCACATGCAAGTTTTATCAATAACCGTCAGTATTTTATTATAATTTGATGTAGTTCGTTTGCGTTAAAGGAACGAAATTAAAACGGTAGTTACTTTCTAATGGAATAATTATTGCCCATTAATAATAATAAATATAAACCAGTCTAGTATCAAAGCGATACCTTATTATTTCTTAATAAGAGATATTAAATGATAGTTAGTGTATATCACTTTAATTGAATTACCTGCCATAAGCGAAACGTCTATCCTTCTCGTGGTCACCAAATGTGTCCCATAGGCGCAGTGATACATTGACACCGTCCACAACTTCCCAGGATCTTTCTAGTACCTATGCGAAGTGATATACAGAGTGTTAGAAGAAGTATCAATTTTAAAGCAGACTAAATATTTTTAGGTAAAAATTTTAAATCAAGAATATAATAATACAGCTAAGTAATCTGACTAGTAAGCCAGTATAATTTTATACCAGCCTAATGAATCTCTAATTTGTACTTGTTTATCTGAAATTAAGATCAGAAGGTGGTTTCATATTTTGGCTAGTTGTTGTTTTATTTTCTTAATATTTATTTTACAAGAGACTTTAACTACTAACCAGAATTGGTATAAACTGATTTGGGTCTTGGGATACTACCAGTTTTGGTATAAACAGAAGTGGGGTACTACCAGAATTGGTACAAACAGAAGTTGGATACTACCAGAATTGGTATAAACTGATTTGGGTCTTGGGATACTACCATATTTAGTATAAACGGAAGTGGAATACTACCAGAAATAGTATAAAAACAAAAGTTGGATATTACCAGAATTGGTATAAACTGATTTGGGTCTTGGGATTCTACCAGGTTTGATATAAACGGAATTGGAATACTACCAGAATAGTATAAACAGAAGTGGGGTACTACAAGAATTGGTATAAACAGAAGTTGGATACTACCAGAATTGGTATAAACAGAAGTTGGATACTACCAGAATTGGTAGTAACAGATTTGGGATACGACCAAAGTTGGTATAAACAGAAGTGGAATACTACCAGAAGTGACAAATTTAATTTAATTTATCTTATTCAGAAGCGGAACACCACAAGATGTGAGATTTAAACAGAAGTGGTATAACACCAAAAAATAATAATATATGACAATCTAACTTTAAGTATTACATAAGCAGTTAGATAACTACATCACTTACGTCTTTATAGATCCGGTACTGGTCGATTGCCCAGACGGTGGGCACGTGCGTGGTCATCAGCTGGGACAGCGACACGTGCTTGTTGCACGCGCGTGCGCATATCAGCCGGGTCTTGCCGACCGCCGTGTCTCCGACCACCACGCATTTCACCAGCTCTTGGTGGGGTTGCTCGTTGTCCATGGCCTGATGGTCAGAAGATAACATTGTATTCCAATTCCAAAAAAAACATAAGGCGACTAAAACAAGATATGTACATAGAGGCAGGAGGACAATAGACAAGGCCACAGAAGCATTACAAATAAGATATTGTCATCAATAACACATGTGGCGCACAATAAGGCGGTAATAGTAAGTTAGTAAAATGTTGACCACCAAAAGAAGTTGTACAATTTTTTATCAGTTTCATCACTGAAACCGACTTAAAGACTTTTGAGAGCTGTCTGTCTGGCTTAAAAGAAAGGGTACAAATTGTTAAAATACAAAAAATGATAAATTTCAATACAAGAATAACATTAAACTTAAGAACCTACAGCCCAAGAATTTAATCGCTTAGTATATTTAAAGGTGATGCCAGCAACTTTGCCTGTGTAAAATTGATGTTACTTGAAGCACTAATTACACATTATTTATCTATAACTTGAGAAATCATAGGTCTTACTAACTTTTGTAACCTGCTTCAATCAGTTTTATTTTAGCTAAAACAGTAAAAAGAAGTAATATGACTAAACATTGTGTTAGCAGTTTAGTCGCAAACACAATAGGCAAAACAGTAGCTCTTGCTATTTTAACATAGGTATAGAAATATATAATTATTGCTAGGAGTGGACGTAAAAAAAGTTCAGAAAAGTTAAAACACTAACTAGGAAATTGGTGGAATTAGACATGAACATCTCTGATAAAATAAGCCTTTGACTGCTACCACTGTTATTTGAATATGTGTAAGAAATAGGCAGGTATGCATCTTTTGTATATGTATAACTGAGTATTGTATTGCCATCGTCCTACTTTATATTGAGCTCATCAAGGCATACATTGAGGCGTAAACATTGTGTTTTGTCAGTAAGTAGGTAGTATGGGCAAGCTGATGATAATTCACTACATACATTTTAGGTACTTGAAAAATTATTAAATAAGGGAGCACTTGCAATAGGAATATTTAATAATCTATAAAGAGGATACAGTACTTATACATTACAATTGAAATTAATTGTTATCGTGGCACCCGAGTGCCTCCTGGGGGTTGAGGGATTAAAATTAATTGTCTTAACAATTTTTTTTAAATGGATAATGTTTTTGACATAAAAACTACACATTAAACTTACAATTTAAATTCACAAAAAATAAAATCTTAATTATTAGCATTTAATTGCTAAAAACATTTTACAACTTTTATTAGTAGTTATGCAATGTATGTATGCACATTTCTGTAATTGATTTTTATTTATTAAACTTTGTGTCTCTTGTGATTTTTTTTTCTTTCAAAATCAAGGTTAATGTTGAAATTTATTGCATACACTATATACCTACTATCTTTTTGTATGCATCCATATAATAGCTTGGTATGATGATCAAGAAATAGTACCTAACCTTCTGCACCCTGACAAAAAGTTATTATTTGATTAAAGCTACTTACAGTTACTGTTA
The DNA here is from genome assembly GCA_949315895.1 of Anania crocealis. NCBI lineage: Eukaryota > Metazoa > Arthropoda > Insecta > Lepidoptera > Crambidae > Anania > Anania crocealis. The sequence goes on along the minus strand of OX438861.1, from coordinate 4,341,444 downwards.
TAGCATGACAACTTTGAATTACACCACCCAAATTGGAATGTAGTGGGTTAATAATAACTGTAATGACAACCTCCGTGGCGGAGTGGCGCACACACCGGTTTTCAAGGTGTCGCTTGCTCCGAGGTCCCGGGTTCGATTCCCGGACGGGCCAATGTAGAAAAAAAGGGTTTTTCTACATTTTCACGGGTCTGGGTGTTTGTGGTACCTTCATTGTTTCTGGTTTCCGAAATACGAGTGCTTTAAATAGTTATTCAAATTAGGATCAGAACATGTATGTGATGTTGTCCACATTCATAAAAATTGGTATATTTGTTTAAATTAAACAATTTGACTATTTTAATTAAAAAAGGGGATAAAGTTTAGGACATGGACCAGACTTGTGGGTTTCCGCAATTTTGTGGCAAAAAGGTTTTAAAAAAAAATACCCCGCATGCCGCTGACTTCGTTGGGAGTTCCTCACCTCCCCCTTCACCGCCCCTTGACTCTATGGTCCAAGTCCTAAACAAACTTTTACCAAAAAAAATAATAATAAGCAACAGTTCGAGGGTGGCTTTGCCAAAAAACACTCAAAAGATAAAAATGTTTATAATATAACAAAACGGTATTAATTACACGAATAAATATTGAAGTAGCCGTGAGTTTCCCCAGTGACTAAGAATTGCAATTCATCGAGATTATGCTGCCAGCAATTTGGAAATTAAGTTAGATATGAATCGGAAATATTTACAATTCTAATTTATTAATAAATAACTATAGCATAAAAGCATACCCTTGCATGAAGAAATATCCATTATTTTATTTTATTCTAAATAAAAAACAATTAAACACACAAAATTACTGACTAAGTTTTAGCAAATACTACCAATAAAATAATTACCAAAACAAACAAAGACCAAGCAAACTTATGAAACTGTCAAAAATTTAGAAAACTGACAGTCATTTGACAGTCCGGTCCGAAATCAAGCATGCACGATTATTAACAATCATTTTTTATTTCCAGCGAATGACTGACTTCAGTCAGACATTATTTTATTTAATAAATATTTATTATTACCTAAACTCGCACAGATATTGCTGTTATAAAAGATATAAAATATGATCTGAGTACACGTTATTCCCTTAACCGTGGCAGAATGATACCCGTTGTCATTGTATAACTCACAAAGCACAGAATTGAATAGCTGTCCGAGATTCTATAGTACTTCTCAACAAAGAAAAACACATTAATGGTTGCAAAGGCACTAGCTACGACAAAAAAACTAAAAAAGTTACTGAGACTTTTAGATCTAGAGAATCTTTTTATAATGTTTAATTCACTTACGATTTCTCTTGGTTAAATAATTGTATCTTATTCTCCTAGGACCTCTGGATTAGTTTTATTAGAGATCACCTTAACATTTTTACCATTTCACTTTTATGAACTTTCACAATTACTTATCACAGGACATTATCTGCATTCCAAGCAAATAATTGAAATTAAGATAATCTTTTCACGATATCCACAGCTACGGAGTGAAGTTGATTTTGTAGCAATGCAGCGTTGTGCGCATGTTTTATGAATGAACACCTTGCGCAGATCCGCAGACCAAGCAAACAGGGCAAGTTCGTTTTAATTTTCTTATTGACAATTTTCATGCGTCAATGAACTTTGAATGGGGTCTGCGTATCAACTTCTGGGTACCCTTGTCTTGTTGTTTTTGTATTCAACTGTAATTACAGTCCATTAATGTAATCGTCGTCTTCCTTCTAAAGTTCCGAACGCGTTCCGTTTTACAGAGTTCACTTCACACCTACTAGCCGTATTCGAAATGTATTATTTTAACTACCACGCACAGGTCTTTATAAATACCTTTTTAAAGTAGTTTTAATTTTCTAGCAATAAGTCAAACAACGGGGCAACGCACTATCGTCTGTCCGTCACAGAGGTCTACTTCGGTCATTCACAGGAACGCCTTGAAAGATTGACATGGCAACAGTGTAGATAGAACTTTGCCACTTTAATTGCGTAAGGTAAAACACCCAATTATCGACACTTTAACGTCGAGATTCGAGCATTTTTTAAATATCTGGTATCTTTATGATAATACACAATTCTTTAATGCACTGGGTAAAATTTTAGGGTTCATTCTATATTGTTTTAAAGTAAAAAGAAGTATAATAGTAATAACTTAGGAAAAAAAACAAGATAGATTTAGGCTCTTTTTAGCCTAGTTATCGACTGCAAAATTCCATATATCGACACCCAGTAATCGACATGTTCTAATAATCGTGATCTACGAGGGCGGGTCAATAAGTCCGTTACTTTTGGAATAAAACACAGATTTTTTGATAAACAAACCATTTTATTTTTCAACGTAGTCTCCCTTGAGCTCTATACACTTTGTCCAACGCTTCTCCAATTTTTTTATCCCTTCCAAAAAATATGATTTGTCGAGGTCCTCAAAATAGGCCTTTGTTTGCGAGATGACTTCATCATTGGAGTCAAATCTTTTTCCACCAAGCCATTTCTTCAGGTTTGGGAACAAAAAGTAGTCACTCGGAGCCAAATCTGGAGAATCGTGTAAAGTAATTCTTGGTACACCAAGCTTTTGTGCAGCAGTGGCAATTTTCTCACCTTTTCTAACTGCTTCTACCGCCTGTGCCATTTGAAGAGGCGTGTAATTCTTTTTAGGCACCATGCCTGCAAAAAATGTCGGTTACTGGAACATGTACATGACTAACGTATAGAATATCCAATCATCGACACAACGGCTGTCGGTTATTGGAACGTATAGGATATCCAATCATCGACACGGCTGTCGATCATTGGAAGCAGTTTAAATTTTTAAATAAAAGACCTATAAATTGAGAGTGCTGAACAAGCTTAGCTGAATAATACAATAAAGTGCACAAAATAAAATAAAAAACGTTTCGACATTTGACGAAGATTGGAAAAACAAAAAAAAAATTCTCCAATTACCGACAGGCGTGTTTTGGCATTTTAATATAACCTCAAACTTCTAATGAAATTAATAAAAAGTTGTGAATGTCTATCCTAATTGTATAAATAACTAACATTTTCGATAAAGCAAAACAATCAAAAGTTATGGGCCTAAAACCTTACTCACCTCCTTAGCGATGTCACTAATAAAACTGGATTTCGTTGGAGATATGACCGCGGTCTAAACATGTCTTTACGCCATTTTGCACAAAATGGCCGAATGTATGAAACGTCATCCGCAATGACAGCTGGATAATCCTCGTCCATTGTTTATGCTTCAAATGCGTTCAGAAATTAGAAACTACTGTTATTTTCTTTTGTAAACTTTTTTAATGTCGGACAATGGTGCCTTGTCGAAGATTGGGTGTTTTACCTTAGGAACTTATTAATCGACTTTTCGGTTAGGAAAATAGTAAAAGTGTTTCAATAATTAATACAAAAAGCTGTAGGTACTTAATGTAGGAAAATTTCTGGTTAAATGGTTAGTGCTGAATGAGCATGTATTAAGCTCGGACATGCTATTTTTAATCTTCAGCATACTTATAAAAACATTGAGTTGCTCAGCGGGACTACTTAACATGAAAAGAAAATAAGATAATAGGCTGATCTTCCCTAGTATGACCTCAATTGGTAAACTCTTTGTTTTACTTTTTTATACATTAATGTCAGCGGCGCTCTTTAAAAAAATCGGCACTATGTAAATCTATCTTGACACTTGACAATTTCAACAAAATACAATAACACTGAGCAAGTAATCACTACGTTTACAATAATTTTGCGCTACTTATATTTAGCGTTTGTTTGTGATGGATTATTATATAACTTAACTCTGCTATTAGCGCAGCTATTATGATGACTTACAAGACTAAATAAAAATAAATAAATAAAATGTCATACTTCGCCCTCCTGTGGAAGGCGAGGACCATAGAAAAATACAGACGAAATTATGAATCTGAGAAAATTAAATCAATCATGTCAGCCAACACTCAAATGCCAAAACAGTCGCTGTCCCAGAGATGGAGATATTATAGATATGACACTCAAAAGCGAATTTCAAGGACTTTCAGAAAGTGGTATCCTGAAGGATCATCTCTCTCAAATCTCTTTGTCTACCTCAAAACTGACCAAACATTTCCAAACTTTGTCTTGAAGAGTGTACTGGGATTCTTCGGAGGCATTATCTTGACGTATTTGTGTTTCATGTTTTTTGTATTTCAGCTTGCGATATCGTTAATTCATGCTACTATTATGAGCTCAATCATAGGTGTTCTGCTTACATTGGGTTTAGCATTCAGCTATAGGATCCGGTAAGTGTTTATCCAAGCCTTACTAATGTTATGAATATGAGAGTAACTGAGTAACTATATCTTTCTCTCTGTCTGTTCCGCTTTTACGTCTAGCTACTAAACCGAATTTAATAAAATTTGGTTAAAAGATAGATTATACCTTGAGAAAGCACGTAAGCTTTTTGTAGCCCACACTGGTCCACAGCTGGGCACAAGTTTCCGCAGTTTCGCACGAGCGATCTAGATTGTAGTTCACGAGAACAGAGTCGTAGGGAATCCAGGCGCACTGCTGGTTATCATCCCTTCCTAGTTGATATACCGCGATCGCGTACCAAGCGCTTTTCCTCTTCCTTTGTGAATTTTATGATGCGTACCGCCAAGGAGTGGAATGCTCTGCCCGCGTCTGTTTTCCCGAAAAATTATAACTCTAAAATTTTTAAAGCAAGATAATGAATAGGCTGGTTCTGGGTAAGCTCGCTCGATCTTAGGCTTCTTCTTAACCGTAAAATATGAAGTCAAGAGCAAGCCCATTGAATTAAAGAAAAACCTTCAAGAATATCTGTACGAAATTTCATGAGGATTAGTTTTAATAGTTTTCGTGTGTTTCACATTAAAATATAAATAAAATTATAAAAAGGATAAGGAAAGACATTCATTATTTTTATTTCCTTCTAAACCCAATTTCAAGCCAAGAACCAACAAGTTCTCAGGCAAAAGCTACTTTCAAATACAGCGACGGCAGCAACTTATAGAAGCTTTGTTGTATACCTACTTACCTCCAAAGCGCACAACGAGTATAATATTACGTAATAAAATGGAAGCCACCAAATTGCTAATCGCTGGTGATAATGGTAGACGAACGAACGGAACATGTCTTTCTTGCAGTTGTCTGGTATTCCTGCTGATTCCCCAGTTCTTCTCCCGTGTCGGAAGGTATACCCTGACTTGTTATGCTCTGGTACTGATACTGACTGGACCAGCTACGAATACCCTCAAGAACTCTGAAGTGCTCTCTGAGTCTTTGGCATGTGGACAGGTGAGTACCTAATACATATACAGCATAGGCACAGATACTTTTAGTGTTTTTTTAGGATAAGTGCTTATTTGGTGGGATTATTATTTAATAATAGGAGTTAAAGTATGAAATTGCCGATTTGTACTGAAAATCAAAATTGTTAATTTTTTAAAATTTAACAAATTTATTTAATCAAAATAGTTACCATTATTATCTATACATTGCTGCCATCTAATAGGAAGGTCATTTATGCCTTTGTGATAGAACTCTGAGGATCTAGACTGCACAAACTGTGTGAAAGCATTTTGTACTGCCTCCTGGGAAGAAAACTTCTTGTCACGTAGATAATTGTCCAAATCACGAAAAAAATGGTAGTCCGTTGGAGCAAGGTCTGGCGAATACGGAGGATGTCGAATGGTTTCTAATTGCAGTTCCTGAAGGGTCAAAACGGTTTCTCGTGCTGTATGAGGTCTCGCGTTGTCATGGAGCAATAATGGTGAAGATCAATTCATGAGTCGGGGCTGTTTTACTGCTAGTTTTGCCAACATTGTTCGGAGTTCGGCACAATAGACATCTGCCGTTATTGATTGACCAGATCTGAGAAAACTATAGTGAATAACACCATGCTAAGACCACCAAACAGTTACCATTACCTTTTTATTGGTAAGTTTTGCTTTAGGACACTGTTGTGGCGTTTGACCTGGGGTCAGCCATTGCATTTTTCTTTTACGGTTATCATAAAGAATCCACTTTTCATCACATGTCACAATTCGATTTAATATTCCTTCATTTCTGTACCGATTCAACAAGGCAACACAAGTTTTAACACGCGTTTCTTTCTGCACATCAGTCAAATCATGAGGCACCCATTTTTCGTATTTTTTTATTTTATTGATTTGACGCAAATGAGTCAATATTATGGGTAAGGTTACGTTAAACCATGCCGCTAATTCCTGGGTAGTTTGACTAGGATCGGCTTCCACCATCTCTCTTAATGATCGTGATTAACGATGAATTTGTTAATCACCTGTGTGGGCGGTCTTCCTCGTGGCTCGTACTTCAAGTCGAAGTTTCCATCACGAAAGCGTTTAAACTAAAATCGCACGGTGCGTTCATTAGCAGATCCCTCTCCAAACGCAACATTGATATTGCGGGCTGTTTCTGCCGCGTTACTTCCGCGTCGGAACTCGTATTCAAAAATCATGTACCATGTAAAAAAAGTTTCATTCGAAAACCTCAAACCATGAAGATTCTATGTCAATTCAAAGAACCTATTACAATAAAACGGCAATTTCATATTTTAACCCCTAATATTTTTCCACTCAGTGTTGTCTTTATGTTTAGTCAAGGCACAGATAATATAATACGGCTTTAGAGGCATTTGTATGTATTATTTTTGGATAGATTCATTCTATTCCAGCCCGTTATAAATCAATCTGCTTGTCAAATTTCGTTTAGATCTGTTTCGCCGTTCTGGCACGCATCTATACTAATATTATAAAGCTGAAGAGTTTGTTTGTTTGTTTGAACGCGCTAATCTCTGGAACTACTGGTTCGAATTGGTGAATTATTTTTGTGTTGGATATTCCATTTATCGAGGAAGACTTTAAGCTATAAGTATTCTTTTTAAAACTTCTTAATCGCGATCATAATAACAGAGATTGACGCGGACGAAGTCGTGGTCAACAGCTAGTCTTTTATAAGTATGTAGTATAGTAAGAGGTTTCGGGTGTTAAGGGTGCAAACTCCTAACATTTGATGAAACAACGCTGGCTTACAGCGATTTAAGAATATGCTTGAAAAATTGACGCCTATGACGTAGTGTCTCAGTGGCTAAATGGTTAAAGCGCCGCGCCCGGCATGCGAGGAGATGCAGGTTCGAGTCCCGCCTGAGATATAATTTTTAAGTTTAAATACTGATATTGTAATTGCAATTTAATTGCTTAAAATATCTTATAAAGTATTATGTAGTAAGATTAATAAGATAACATAAAACGTATTAAGAGATTTGTGTGTAATAGTTAAAAAAAACTGTGTTGCGAAAACTTCGTTTCTTGGCACCATGAGTCCAAGGGTGGCAAGGTGATCCAACCAATATCCATAAAAAATCTTTATCGTATAATTTAATGACCTACAGGGCTCACTAACTGGGTCTTCCTTTTTAGTAGTGTAGGTAACTATTTAGTTCAAATTTTTCTTGACATTACTGGTTTGTTTCATAATTTTGAATATAATGCTTATTATACTACATAATATTATTTGTATACCACCCACCTAACTAATTCAAGACGTTAAAAATACAGCCTACTGTCAATACAAAATAGGTAAGCTAACATTAACACAAAAATACTTTTGACTTATTTAATTTGTAAAATTTTCCTTTCAAAATATGATAAATGTTTAATGTTTCATGTCTGAGAAAACAATATAAAATTGATACTTACCATAATTAAAAGCTCAAATTCGACCACTTAAGTATCACAATAAAATCACAATAATGGAGACAAATACTACATAATATAGATATAGGTACCTATGTACTAAAAATGTACTAAAAATGACATGTTTTAGTTTGCACCTATTTACTTCGTATCAGTTAGTGGGTTTTTATGAGGAGGGAGCATAAAGCGTGCTGCCAGGAGAAATCGGGCCGCAGCGTCTTCAAGCCGTCCGCGTCATAATGGCTAAACTGCGATTGCCAGCCCGCCTCCCAAGCTTGGCGATCATAGCAAATTATTTTCCTCCTTCCTTCCTTTCCTCCTGATATAGGCTGGTAATGATGATGATGACTAAGTAACTAAACTACATCATAGGAAAAGAACTTTCTTTCCCTATGACTAGTATGACTACATGCTATTTCTGAACAATTATAGAGGAACAGACTCATGCTTAGATAAGATAAGATAAGATAAGATAAGATAATTTATTTATTTACGAAAACATGTGTGAGATATACATTGCATGGGCAGAGATATACTGGTATTAGTGTCGTTAGTATCAACATGCCTTACCGATATTCGGTGTGTAAAATTTATAGTGTTAAATTTGTTAGATTTTATTTAACATTAGCCTATCAATATTACAAAGTCAGTTAAATTATTACATTACCTACATCAAAGCATTACATACACAGCCACAATTTGAAATAGAATATTTAGAAAAAAATATTACTCATTATTACATTACTTATTATTGCATGTAAAATTTTATTAATTTGAATATAATATTATAGAAATTAACATTGATTATTACATTATTATTATTGTATGTCAAAATTTATCGTTAAAGAAGTCAGTTATAGTATAGTAGCATTTTTCAATTAAAAGATTTTTAAATTTATTTTTAAACTGATTGTCGTTAAGTAATTTATATGTCTGAGGAATTTTATTATAAATTTTAGGAGCCATGCATACTACACATTTTTTAAGCAGAGCCGTTTTTGCTCGTTGCGAGCACAGCTTGCTTTGATCTCGACGGTTGCGTGTAACTATGTCAGATAACCGAGGAAAGAGGTGAGGATTGGCTCTGACAAAAAGAGCCACCTCCATTATATATAAGGACGGAAGTGTCAGAATCCTGTGCTTTATAAAATATGGCATGCAGCTATCGGTGGTCTGAAGACCAAACATAGCGCGGATACATCGTTTTTGACTTGTAAACGCTACCTCTCTGTCAGTTGAGTTACCCCAGAAGATAATTCCGTATCTAAGAACAGATTCCACCAGTCCATAATAAGCTGTTAGAAGTGCGTCAATATTGACTGTAGCAGAAAGTTTATACAAAGCATAAGCCGAGCTACTTGTTTTTTTAGTTAGTGCTTGTATATGGGCTTTCCAATTTAATTTTTGGTCAATTTGTAAGCCGAGAAATCGGGTCGTATCTACTTCAGAAATGATAGTATCGTTGAAATTTACTTGAATGCCAGATGGGGTTACTGGTCTTTGGTTAAAGTGCATAACATATGTCTTATTTAAGTTTATTTTTAAATTATTGTTATTGAGCCAGGTAATTATTGATGTCAATGATTGATTTATGTCATTTTTATAAGAATTGATGTCATTACAGTTTACAGTTATAGTACTATCGTCAGCGAATAAGGTCATAGGTTGCTTAGTGGCATTTGGTAAGTCATTTATATAAATTATAAATAATAGAGGCCCTAATACACTGCCCTGCGGGACCCCGTATTTCACTAAGCGCTCTGTCGATGAGCTTATGTCCTCAGATTTAGTACCCATATTTAGCCTACATATTTCTGTTTTTTGTCGACGATTAGTGAGATAACACTGGAGCAAGCTCAATACATTGCCTCTAATGCCATACGCCTCCAGTTTGCTAAATAATATTTTATGGTCTACATAGTCAAACGCCTGAGTCATGTCACAATATAATGAACATACCGGCGTTCTGCTATCAACGTGTGTTATTACATTTTTTTAAAAATCATAAATTGCCATATTTATAGTTTTGCTTTTGCGAAAGCCCTTTTGCTGTGTACAGAAAATGTCATTTTTTTCGAAATAATTGTTCATTTCATTGTATAAGTATTTTTCAAAAATTTTCGAGAATATAGGTATTAATGCTATGGGTCTATAATTTTCCATTGATTCTTTGTCAGCTTTTTTAAAAACAGGTTTTACAATAGCTACTTTAAGCTCATCAGGAAAAGATCCCTTTTCTATGCTTAGATTGATGATGTAGCTCAGATGATGGCAAATTTCTTTATTTACAGACTTGATTATTTTTGTAGCAATATCATCATGCCCTACGCTATTTGTATTTCTCAATGTTTTAATAATATTAAATATTTGTAGTGGTAGACTTGGAGCCAAGAACATGGAGCTAAGCATTTGTTTAAGGTTTTTGGCCGGACTTTTTCCATATCTTTCCAATGGTTTAATTTTGTCAACAAAGTAGTTGTTAAATGCCTCTGCAATTTGATGAGGGCTACTTATATGTTCACAGCCTATCCTTATTTTTGATATGGTCTGGGTAGGTATATTTTGTCTTACTTTATTAATTATTTGCCATGTCGTTTTAGATTTATTATCACTTGTCTTCATAAACGTATACCAACTGTATTCATTATAATTATTATAAAGTAGATTTACAAATATTTATAAATAGATATCTAAAAACTAAGTTGCGTGGTCCCCTAGCAACTTGTCACGAAGGAAGCGGTGCGGAGAGCGGAGCTGGGCATAACGCTGACCCACGCCCGCTATCTTCGTGAATGAAAAAAATTAAACATAAAATAAAATAAAATAATTTATTTCAGGCAATGCCTATATTATAATGTTAAATAAGTAATTACAAACTATGTTAGTCTAAAAAACTAATCAAAAAATTTAAATAATGAATGCGAGTGTCTTTGACTGGGTGGACGTGCGTCCAATGCTGCATTATAGCACTGTCCACGTCCAACATCGCCGCAACACTCTGTAGGAGGTTGTTGGAGCTGCCCCGCACACGGTAAATCAGGGATGCTATGCGCTTTCGTACACTAGCCCCAAAGCTGTCGACTCCAGCTTCTGCTAGCATCCTCGAAGCACTGCAGTAACATCGCAGCCCCATCAACATCCTGAATGCATCTTTATATTGGGTGCGCAGGACCCTGTATGCTCTTTGGGTGTAATGTGTCCACAAGCTGCAAGTGTACAAAGAGTTACAGAAGGCTTTAAAAAGAGTAATTTTAACCTGTTTAGTACAGCGAGCCCTAACGCACAGCGCTCTAAGCTCCCGCTCCAGATCCAGGTCATCCTTGAGCGACTCGGTGACCCAATGTCCCAAGTACTTGAAACTCTGAACTTGTTTGAGAGGAGTGCAATTAAGCCTAACAGTAGGGACTTTGTAGGTTTTGTTTTTCGCTTTAAAAACTAGCACCTCACTCTTTTGTGTTGTTCCTGAGACCGTGGGCATCCGCATTTCGCTCACAGATGGCTATTAATTTATAATATGTGGGTTTCCTTTTTAGCACTGATTGTTCTTCCTGTTTTTATATTGCATCACTAGTGAAGTAGACCGCTCCTCGTAGGATCTGCTCCAGTAGGCCCGTTTACAAATCACGTTTCATTTAAGTTATTTATAGCTCCAATATCACTTAACAAGGAATGAACTCCTCTAACAATTTTCTTGATTAATTCCCACATCTCACCGCACTTGTCTGCAGACGGTACAGTCGGAGTCAAAGATTTGAGATTAAACTTTTGTTTGTCATAAATCCTAATACAGTAAGACCTGTTTGGCTTAGATATAGCTTTTAGCCACTCTATTACTCTTGCTAGAGTACTCTGTTAAGGTTCTAGAGTCTACGACTTTTATTACTACCGGGGTCGATTCCCGGTTGGATCAATTTAGGATAGTAGGTACCTACTATCTTTTCTAAACGGGTTTGGAAAAGGGTTATAGTTGCTCTTCGGAAGGTACGTTAAGTGTTGTTCCCGGCTTCAATTATGTCGCAAGCAAAATGGACGTCGTAAAAACAAGTCATGTCTGCTTTGAAAATTCGATCTTTTCCTTTCTTATTTTTCGCTTATTTTTGCAACATTTTTCACTGATGCTTCGCTCCTATTGGTCGCAGCGTGATGTTCTATAGCCTAGAGCCTTCCTCGATAAATGGACTATCCAACACAAAAATAATTTTTCAAATCGGACCAGTACTTCCTGAGATTAGCGCGTTCAAACAAACAAACAAACAAACTCTTCAGCTTTATAATATTAGTATAGATTAGTAAAAGGTAAACATTACAAAAGCGCACATTAGTATACACATCGGTAAGAGGCAAAATTTTTTTAAAGTAAATTAAAAATATGAATATTTACACACACAGAGACACACACAGCTATACCACAGTATATGAACCATACAGTCGTTCGACGCCTTTGATCTCATGGAAAATGCCAACAACGCCTAGACAGTATCGTGACGGCCAGGGTTGTCAAAAGTAAACAATATATAAAAATATTTATTTATTGCAGATAAACACTCGTAATCAGAACCTCAAAAGTGACACACATATCAAATTATAAAAAAATACGTCCGCCATCTTGGATTTTAAAAATGATGGCATTTTGGTAATCGGCACCCCTATGAACCTCAAAATTGACACCCATATCAAATTATAAAAAAATACGTCCGCCATCTTGGATTTTAAAAAGGATGGCATTTTCGTAATCAGTACCCTAATGAATCTCAAAATTGAAACCCATATCAAATTATAAAACAATACGTCCGCCATCTTGGATTTTAAAAAGGATGGCATATTCGAAGCACCCCACTGAACCTCAAAATTGACACTCATATCAAATTAAAAAAAATTACGTCCGCCATCCTGAATTTAAAAAAGGATAGCATTTTCGTAATCAGCAGCCCAATTAACCTCGAAATTGACAACTATTTATCTTATTAAAAAAAATATGTTCACCATCTCGAATCATTCGATATCAGCATTCCAATAAATTCCAACAAACAAATATAAAATAATTTAAAACACAAACATTTGTTAGCCCTGAATGCTGTGTCCCGAACTGCTAACATCGTTTTGTTCGCAGTTCGGGCTCGGCCTTCCCGCGTCTCGCCCCTCACACCCCGCACAATTGCCCTGTCTAGACGTCTTCGTCGAACGACTGTATGGTTCATAGACTGTGGCTATACTCCTTTGCTTATAATTAATTATATTAAATTATACATATCGTCGGTGCGCTTGCCAATCCTGGTATGTGTAAAATGACAACTTTTCAGGAGGAACAAAAAACTGTTTTTCTCGTGAACTGTTTTGATTTTTATAATCATAAATATGTTATATGATAGAGAAAAATACAACGCTTTAGATAGTGTACCATTTATTAACTACGAAACAAAGCTTTAGTCTCTATAATTTTTTTTTCCATTTTTGTGCACATATCATATTTGGTGTGCCTAAAGTTTGTTCCTGCATATTAGCGTATGTGCAAAATGTATCACATAGAAGTATTGTAATGGTTCAGTTTTTTAATTTCCACTGCTGTTATGTGCTTAAACATAAAATTAACATTAATAAAATGTGCAAAGACAATAATCCAACTGTATTATTCAGTTATAAATATTCATTCCTCAAGATACCTAAGTTAGGAAAACACTAAAGCAATATTAAATATTTTTATTAGTTTGTTTAATTCTACATGGCGCTCTCCTTATTAAATAAGGTAACTTTTACGACATATTCCTACATTATGTACTATAGAACATCCTACATTAATTTCACAACGTAATCTCAGGAAATAATTTCCTTTCCTATAATAGTTCTACATCTATTTTTGTTTACCATCTATGGTACCATCTACAGACCGTGTAGTGCCGGCACATAAAAAGCATAGCACTACCCCCTCTCTTCCCGTGGGTGTCGTAAGAGCCGACAGAGGGAAAACTGCCATCAGGAGATGGGCAGCAGCGTCTCCTCACAACAGCAGGCCATACTGCGATCGCCAACCCGCCTGCCAAGCGTGGCGATTATGGCAAACCCCCCCATATGAATACACCGCAAATAAGACGGCCCCCAGTCCCCGGCGGCCCCGCTAGTCCTAGCTATGGCAGCGGCTATGGTAACGGCGGGGCAGGGGGTGCTAAGAATCCCCGGGTAAGATCCGGCTGCTAACAACGACGACTCGACCTGGCAACATATAACACGCGCACACTGAGGCTCGACGCGAAGCTCGTAGAGTTGGAAGAGGCAATTGGTAAGTTACATTGGGATATCATTGGGCTATCTGAAGTCCTAAGAGAGGGGGAGGACTCGATAACCCTGCAATCCGGTAACTTACTATACTACCGGGAGGGCAACCAACAGTCCCTAGGTGGTGTCGGTTTCATCGTCCACAAGTCCCTTGTCAACAACGTGATTACTATCGGAAGTGTTTCGAGCAGGGTAGCGTACCTGATACTCAGAATATCGAAACGATATTCGCTGAATGTCATTCAGGTTTACGCTCCGACCTCGAAACACGACGATGTTGAAGTGGAGGCTATGTATGAGGAGATCTCTAAAGCCATGCATAGCTTTAAAACCCACTACACGGTTGTGATGTGGGATTTCAATGCGAAGTTGGGGCAACGTTGCGGTGATGAGTTGAGAATGGGCAAATTTGGATTTGGGCAACGTAACAAAAGGGGCCAGACGCTGGCAGACTTCATTGAGAGGGAGAACCACTTTATGATGAACTCCTTCTTCAAGAAGCCCGTAAGCCGCAAATGGACCTGGATCAGCCCGGACGGTAAAGTCAAAAATGAGATCGATTTTATCATGTCAACTAAGAAGCACATATTCGATGATGTCGCTGTGATCAATGATGTTAAGACAGGAAGCGACCTTCGTCAATTTAATACCCGACGTAGAGGCCATTGAGCGGAACAAAGGCTCCAAAGTGTTCGCCAGAGATCTGTCTTTTGGGCAAAGCCAATTTACGAGGCTGAAAACTGAGACAGGTAGTATCATTGCGTCAACACCTGAAATCCTGAGGGAGATTGAGAGTTTCTATGGACAGTTATATTCCACGAAAACAACTGTTGAAAGCAAGGCTAAAGACCCTAGAGCCAAGTTTACCCGACGCTATTCTGAAGATATCACGGACGTCAGTCTGGCAAGCTGTGCAATGCGAGTGTTGAGCCCCCCGACCCAACTCCAAAAATCCTGCTATGTGCTACACACATATTAAAAAATAAAAGGGATTCGAAAAATTTAATCTGACATGTGTCACTGGACATACTTTTCAAAACTGATATATGACTTTACTACACATACCAAATTTTAAAGTAACTGTCGTTAGATTAAAGTGTACTTAAGTAATTTGGCAACGCTGTTTCTATACGGAATATGCACAAACGGGCTTTTGCATCAGTACGGCGTTTGAAAACTAGTGACATCTAGCGAATAAAAAAAAAATAAAAAAAAATCACATGTAAGGTTTGGCAGGCGCACCGACGATATGTAGGTATATAACTTACAAGAAAACATAAACATATAAATTATGTTTTTTTTGACGTGTTAACTAAAAGAAAGAAAGAAAAGAAAGAAAAAAATATTACTATGTTTATGAAGGTAGGTACTCATACATACCTTCCTTCATTTGAATGTAGGTATAAGTACAATTGGTATCTTATTTGTAGCAAAACGTATATTTGTGAACTAGGGCAATTTTGCATACGCCGCTGACTATACTAAAACCTTAGCAAATTCAATTTGGTTCGGCCTCTGAACCCTACACCCCGTAACGTCTGGAATGAATGAAAACCAAAAAAGCAAACAACTGCCCTATTAGGGTCTATTCAAATATGATCGTTAATATTTAGCATTAAAGGTATTTTTTCTTTGTTCAGTACAGTAATACAATACACAGTACAAGTCTATGTAGTTTTCATGAAAATTTTGGTAGAAAGATACTTAGGTACAGTGACTCGTTTAGAAGAAAATTAATAACAAAAGACCGTACCTACTGTATTGGAAAGCGCCGGAAAACCTTACACGAGAGCAGTTCAAACTTTGTAATACAGGATGACTTCTTCATCATCTTCAAAAATTTTTATAGTATCGTTTTTAGAGCCCATAAGTAAAAAATGTAAATCAAATTATCACCCGAAAATTTTTTCGCAGCATATTTTCCACCAAGCCATTTCTTCAGGTTTGGGAACAAAAAGTAGTCACTCGGAGCCAAATCTGGAGAATAGGGCGGATGAGGGAGCAATTCATAGCCCAATTCATGGATTTTTGCCATGGCAACTGCACATGCGTGCACCCTTGCATTGTCTTGGTGGAAAAGAACTTTTTTCTTGGCCAAATGAGGTCGGTTTTTTTTCAAATCGTCATTGAAGCGGTCTAATAAGTTGGCATAATATTCCCCATTGATTGTTCTTCCCTTTTGAAGGTAGTCAATGTGGACTATCCCACGTGCATCCCAAAAAACAGTCGCCATAACTTTACATATTATCAGCTATATTTTTGATAGAACGCAGGTTAAGGTTGTCCCATACAAAATAAACGCAAAGATGCCAAGACAATACAATTCGTTTAAAATCGAGATACCTAAGACTAAGTTAGCTCTTTTCTTAGAGGACAGTTTCTGGCCGGAGGGTATCACCTTTAGGAAGTTTATTGACTTCAAAAAGAAATCAGATGGGGGACACATCGATAAGAAATAATAGTGATGGAACATGTATTAATATGGTAACATTTAATTGTAAGTCGATTAAAAGATCAATTGACGGAGTTAAGGCGCTATGTGGAACGGCGGATATTGTCGCGCTTCAGGAGACCTGGCTGTTTCCCCACGACCTGCCGTACCTGGGGACGGTGGATAGTGACTTCGGTAGCGCGGGAACATCAGCTGTGGATACCGGCGCCGGCATTATTGCGGGACGGCCCTACGGAGGGGTAGCCCTGTTGTGGAGAACGAGCATCTTCCCGTGCGTGACAGTCATTGAGTGTTCTAATCCACGTATGTGTGCAATTAAAATAGCCCTTAGTGACAAACCGATCGTTGTGTGCAGTGTATACATGCCCACCGACAGTCGGGATAACTTGGCTGAATTTACCGATTGTCTTAGTGCGATGAGTGCAATTATTGATGAGAGTGGTGTTGAATCCGTTTTTATGCTAGGGGATTATAACGCTCATCCACACGAGTTATTTTTCAGTGAGTTACAAAATTTTTGTTTAGAACAGTCGTGGATTTGTGCCGATGTACGTAAGTTAGGTATCCTATCTCAGACTTTTACGTACGTTAGTGATGCGCACGGTAGCGGAAGGTGGTTGGATCACTGTGTAGTAACTGAGGCTGCATGGCAGTGTGTCAAAAGTACTACAGTTAAATATGATGCATATTGGTCCGATCATCTTCCGCTAACCATAAATTGTAATTTAAATATAATTAAAGTAAAAGTTGCTCTTAATCATAGATTTATCAACAAAGTTAAGTGGGGAGAACGAACTAGGGATCAGTCAGATTGTTATTTTAATATTTGTAATAACCAGCTTAAACATGTTGACTTTCCAACTGAGTTCCAAAACTGTTGTAATGAAATCTGCCTTAATAAAAATCATAGATGTATTATAGATAATTTGTACGATCGCGTGGTGTCAGCATTATCCCAAGCGGCAACAGTATCATATGATATGAAGGGTGTCAATCCGAATACTCGTTTGCCAAATAGACTTAGAGGATGGAATGCTCATGTAAGTAGCGCGCATAGGGAGGCCAGGTCTAAGTTTCTTATGTGGGTTTGGTACGGTAAACCTAAAAGTGGCACTTTGTACGATGATATGGTAGCTAGTCGTAAAATCTTCAAGGGCAGACTAAAATGGTGTCAAAACCACCAGGAACAAATTAAGATGGACGCGCTTGCGATCCATCACGGAAAGGGTGATTTTAGAGAATTCTGGAAATCCACGAATAAATTGAATTCTAGACCTGGCCTGCCGGCGGTCATTGATGGTGTTGGTGAGCCCAAAGCTATAGCGGACCTGTTTAAGGATCTTTTTGCTGTGCAATCCCTACTGCGATCTGCGGGGGCGGTGCCCGATGCTGAGACTGAATTTATACATAACAACACATTGGTGACTGGTAAAACTGTCGCTAAAATTATACATCATATCAGCCGAACGACGCCCACTGCTGGGCATAGGCCTCCCCCAAGGATCTCCACAACGATCGGTCCTGTGCTGTCCGCATCCAGCGGCTTCCCGCGACCTTGATCAGATCGTCGGTCCACCTTGTAGGGGGCCTGCCCACGGAACGTCGTCCGGTACGCGGTCGCCGTTCGAGAACCTTTCCGCCCCAACGGCCATCGATTCTCCGCGCTATGTGTCCCGCCCACTGCCACTTCAACGATGCAATCCTTCGAGCGATGTCGGTTGTTTTAGTTCTCCTGCGGATCTCATCATTTCTGATTCGATCGAGTAGGAAAATACCAAGCATCGCTCTCTCCATTGCTCGCTGGGTGATCTTGAGCCTTCTTATGAGACCCATAGTAAACGACCACGTCTCACTCCCATAGGTCATTACTGGCAACACACACTGGTCAAAGACTTTCGTCTTGAGACACTGAGGTATTTCGGACGCGAATATATGCCGGAGCTTCCCGAACGCTGCCCATCCGAGCTGGATTCGACGAGAGATCTCTTTCTCGAAGTTGGACTTACCTAACTGGACTATCTGTCCCAGGTATAAAATTATACAGTCGATGACAAAAGGCAAATCACCAGGTCATGATGGTCTCAGCATCGAGCATCTTCAATTTGCAGGACCTCAACTTCCTAGAGTGCTTGCATTAATTTTTAATCTGTGTATTGCGCATTCTTACTTGCCGCGGGACTTGATGAGGACGGTTGTGGTACCGATTATTAAGAACAAAACGGGTGATGTGGCGAGCAGATTGAACTATAGGCCTATTTCATTGGCAACAGTCATAGCCAAGGTGCTTGATGGTGTGCTGAACTCACAGTTAGATTGTTACTTAGATATTCACGACCTTCAATTTGGATTCAGGACACAGTTATCCACGGAAAGTGCGATCCTGTGTCTGAAGCGCGCTGTCAGGTACTACACAGACAGAAGCACTCCTGTGTATGCCTGCTTCTTGGATCTGTCTAAAGCGTTCGATCTAGTCGTGTACAATATCCTTTGGAAGAAGCTAGAGCAAATTGGAATGCCCCCAGAGCTGATTGCCTTGATCAAATACTGGTACGGCAATCAATTAAACACCGTGAAATGGGCAAACGAGTACTCGGAGCCATATAGGTTGGAATGCGGTGTGAGGCAAGGGGGGTTAAGCTCACCTAAACTTTTCAACCTCTATATCAACGAGTTGATTGAGGGGCTCAGCAGTATGAGGGTCGGATGCCACATCGGTAACGTATGTTATAACAATATCAGTTACGCGGACGACATGGTGCTGCTGGCCCCCTCCGTCAGTGCCGTCAGGAGAATGCTGGCTTTTTGTGAGTCATATGCTGATGCTCATGGGTTGGCGTACAATAACAAGAAAAGTGAATACCTAGTTTTTAAGTCTGGCAATAGACTTCCTGAAGTAGTTCCCCCAATTAAGCTGTATGGATCGCCTCTTGTTAGTGTACGCCAATTTAAGTACTTAGGTCACATTGTTACAGACGACCTGAGGGACGATGCTGACATTGAGCGAGAACGCAGGGCGTTGTCGATTAGGGCGAACATGCTGGCTCGCAGATTTTCTCGTTGCTCGACTGCAGTAAAGGTCACGCTTTTTAAAGCTTACTGCACCTCTTTCTACGCGAGCAGTCTGTTGGTCAGCTATACTCAAAAGTCGTATAACGCCCTGCGTATACAGTACAATAATGCGTTCAGGGCATTGTTGGGGCTGCCACGATACTGCAGTGACTCGAGCATGTTCGCGCACGCAGAGGTCGACAGTTTCCCGGCCATACTGCGCAAAAAAGCCGGCTCTCTTTTGCGTCGAGTACGTGGCAGCCGCAACAATGTTCTGAAGGCCATCGCTGACAGTGGGGACTGTCCACTAGTCGAGCACCTATGCAGGCTTACTCGATCCCTTTTAGTTATTAAGTACTAACACTAGTGATTAAGTTTTAAGGTTACTAACACATATGAATCTACGTTGTCCGATAAATAAATATTTATATTTTTTTTTATTTTTATTGGCTGACAAACCCACCTTGGCCTTCTTTGGCGCCGATTCACCCTTAGAAACCCACTGTTTTGACTGTTGTTTGGTCTCTGGTGTGTTGTGATGGATCCATGTTTCGTCCACGGTTACAAAACGGCGCAAAAACTCCTCCATATTGCGATTAAACAACGCCAAACCTTCCTGTGAAGTTGTTACACGATTGCGTTTGTGGTCGACTGTGAGCAAACGCGGCACCCATCTTGCGGAAAGCTTTCTCATACCCAAGTGATCTTTCAAAATTGAAACCACTGAGCCATGCGAGATCCCTACGGCTTCCAAAATCTCTTGCACTTTCAATCTTCGGTCGGCCAACACCATATCGTGAATTTTTTCGATTGTTTCGCGTGTAGAGACCTCAACTGGGCGTCCAGGACGTTCGGCATCTTCAGTGCTTTTACGGCCACAACGAAATTCAGTAAACCACTTTTTTACCATTGAAATCGATGGTGCAGAGTCCCCATAGTGTTTATCAAGCTTAGCCTTGGTCTCGGTAATGGTTTTTTTTCGCAAAAAATAATGCTTAATAAGCACACGAAATTCACCTTTTTCCATTTTTTCCTTAAATTACTGGGTAGTCTGATAAAAATAGCTGTCAAACACAAACTGACTGACGCAGCAAGTTCAAATTTTAATAGGAATCAACTGACAGATACCTGTTGACAGGAGTAGTGTTGCTTTTTCAGTAAAGAGGTCAGAAATTCAAAAAGTCACGGACTTATTGACCCGCCCTCGTGTTTAAGTGTTTTTGAATAAATAATATTTCCATTTTCATTTTCATCTTTATGCATTCTACCTACCTACGTACATTTTATTATATTGGGATGGAGAAAAACCCTGTCCGATCTTTAAAGTGTTTGTTTATGATAGTATTCTTTTGTTAATTTTGTTATTCTTCTAATAAAATCACGAATTCACGTCGTTAAAAATGCTCAAAGAATACAACTGTATCCATCTTAAGCAACAAACAACTTAAGTTGCTAAAATATCATACAAAGTTTGTATCCATCTTATCTTATAACTAGCTCTTGCCTGCGACTTCGTCCGCGTTGGTTTCTGTTATTTCTTGGGTATTCATTTTTTGGGTAACTTGAACCGTCTACGCAGGACGCAACGGATACCTTCAAACATGAATAATTTCCCCCGTTTTTGTATCATTTCTCACTGATGCTTCGCTCCTATTGGTCGCAGCGTGACGTTATATAGCCTAAAGCCTTTCTCGATAAATGGACTATCCAACACAAAAAGATTTTTTTTTATTTCGAACCAGTCCTTTTGAGATTAGCGCGTTCAAACAAACAAACAAACTCTTCAGCTTTATAATATTAGTATAGATTACTACTTATCCTACCCACTAATGTCATATTATACATACATGTAAAATAATTTTGAATGCATGTTTGTTACTCAACCACGCCAGAATGACTAAGGGGATCTGGATGAAAAAGCCTAATTATTTTCAGATCCGCTTAGCAAGTGACATGTGATTCTAACACCCGTATTTATAAATAAGTAATTACTTATTGCTTAAGAAAGTCATAACTTAAAGTGTTCATACCTAGTGCTTAAGTGAAAGAAATTGATCACCATTAATAATCATATTATTTGGCTGAAAATGCTAACTTTTGGTAGTTAAGTATAACTTCTAGTAATTTCTTGATTAAGGCATACAAATTGTTTCTCAAGTAATTACTTTTGGTCAAGTAATTACTTTTACTTGTTTATAAATACGGGGGTAGCGTCACTAAAACAAAATCACTCCGTGTTTTATCATTTTTACCACAGAACATGGAAAGAGGTTAGAAAGACTGTCTTGCTCCATTTGTATAAGAAACGATGTCGCCGCTAGCACCCCACTACTACTTGTGCACAATATAATAAACACAAGCTTTCGCACACATAAACGAGTTAAAAGAACGCTAATCAATCAAGCGAATTATTTGACATCGGGTGACCAATAGGGTTGTAAAGTAAAAAGTAAAGTAACAGCCTATAATCATCCCACTGCAGGGAAAAGGCCTCCATCATTGAATTCAAGTTACCACTGCAATGATGGGTGTACTGGCATAATCACCACGCTTGCCAAATGCGGGTTGGTGATCACAAACCCGAGCAACGTTCGAAAAATGGAAACTTTTTTTTGTCGCCCGACCCGGGATTCGAACCTGGGACCCCGAGATCTTGGCCCGGTATTTAAACCATTAGACCAAGGGGGCTATAGGGTTGCGCGACGTCAAAAGAAACCAATCACAGCGCTCTCTTACATTCATGTTTGGGCAGAAGTATGAGTACTTGCTCATAACCTCTGTGGCGCGCCTGCCCCGCCTACATCGCTTTATAACGTTTTTTCCGTGTTCTGTGATTTTTACCCACCACCGAACGGAGAAGGTATATGCGTTTGGGGTTGTGTGTTTTAGCACACAAAAGAATGTTCTCATCTATCTCCAGAACGGCTTGACCGATTGACGTGCAGTTTCCTGCAGTGGATAAATATGGAGATGGTTCTTAGATAGTCATTATAGTATTAGCCCGCCAGGGGGCGCTGCAGTTACCATTTTTCTTCAGAACCTCTTTAGATGCAGTTTTTTTGTACCTAAAGGGTTTGTAGGTATACCATCGAGGGTTTTTTTCAATATTTTTAATATTATTTTTACTTGTTATAGGAAGAAATAAAGACAAGCGTAAACAAAATCAAAACTCTAACAACAAAACCACTGAATAGCCTGAAAGACTCGATCACGCTGATGATAGACCGACTGAGAGAAGTTGCTTGGAAGATGAAGCAGCTTACTTTGAAGATTAACAGACTGGTTCTGACAATTGGTACGGACAAGAGATCTGGGATAGTTAAGACCATAGTGACAGTGGCTTACCCAGGGTTGGAGGAGGGTTTAAAGCCTCCTGCCCCCTCCACACTGGGAATAGAAATGACTGATTCTGCATACCAATTGGGAATAGAAACCGTTTTCTGCTTATGTATCTATCGGACTTAAATTTAAAGTTGTTTAAATGTAATAGGGGTTAAAGTATGAAATTACCGATTATTTTCCCACTTTTTATTTTGTTTATAGCTCTTAAGTATAGTCATATTATTGCGTAATTCTTTTTGTATTGTATCAAAAACTAAATAAAGTAACTTTTGACTAAAAAAAAATGCAATACTAGTGCCCATTAATTCAACGGAAGTCTTTGAAAAGACCCCTTACAATGTGTCAGCTGACCTTCTTGCTTCAATTAAGTATATTTGTATTATATACTTTGATTTTCAGAAATTTAAATACTATAATGCGTAGCTTTATAACCATCTAACTTTCACCTTTAATTGCATCGAAAACGGTTCAGGCGTTTTAAAAAAACTAAAAAATTGTTAGTATGGAAAAATGACTTTTCTCAATTTCGTCCATACAAAACGGCAATTTCATACTTTAACCCCTAATATTTAAAATACATTTGAACAACTAGTCAACTTAGCTTGATAGTCAAACATCCCCGGTCTCCTAATTTATTTTATTGTTATTTAAAAAAAAAGCCTGTCATAATAGGTTTCGCCTATTTAACACACATTATGACCTTACCTTACTTATTACCATGCCCAAATCCAAAAAGATGTAACTCAAGGAACAGTAAAAAAAGTACCGTCTACTGTTTCACTAAGGTATGGTAACATTGTGTTAACGGTTGTTGTTTTTAGTGTCACCTACATTTAGCCTTATTTTAGTTTCGTTACATATTGTTGAGAGGGTGCTCCGTATGTATGTGGCGTAAGTAGGTAAGTAAGCCAAGAAGATCCAAATAGTAATAATTTTATTTGCCAATTGACCTACTTATATACAAAATTAGAGTATTTGCTGGACCGAGATGCATTATATATCTATTACATACAACATGAAAACAAAACCAGGGTAATTATTCTAGACAAGGAAAACAAACATAATATATCTATCTCACACAACTTAGGAAAACACAAATAATAGGGTGGACGAATATAAATATTTTAAATGCTACCGACACAAACCGAATTTACAAAACGTTATACTAGGGACAAAACAACTTTACAGTTTGGTCGAGGTCTCGATGAGATGCAGACGTATGATGTCGCCACACATATAATTATGTAAAAATACGGCGCTTTCCAATCATTATTTTGGTAGATTATGATATATTTAACTGTTTAAATTTTTTTAATGCATTAAGTTAGTTTTTAAACTATACAAATTAATTTATTAACCTACAGTCGGTAAGCGAAAAGCGTATTCCCACAGTCAGTTAATCGATAGACCTTGATAACCTATTAGGTACTTGCTCATTGAGGATTCAATGATACATAGATTTTCATGGTCACATGGCCGCTTAACACTTTGCCCTAACCTGCCTGCTATATTTTATGAATTTACATAGCTTCATTAAAATCAGTAAGAACAGTCTTATTTCTGCAAATGGGCCCCAGGAAGCGCTTTTACACGTCCCAATATTTTTAATACCACTGCTTCGGTAACTTAGTATGTACAGACAACAGCACGTCAACCTACCACAAAACGTCAAATTTTCTCAATTGATATTGATCTCTACTTGTTGCACTTAAAGTTGAAAATCAATTCAATGACCTTTAACTTTTTGGGTAGGTTGACGAGCCGTTGTCTGTACAAGTTGGGGCTAGTGCCGATAAAAAAGTAGCGCAAACTCTGTCGTTATTTTTAGCATCATTATTTACGTTTACAAAAAGATCTATGCTAGTGCGGGTTAGGACAATGTAATGTAAGTTAAGTTACGATTTTAAGCAAAAACTACTTAACCGATCATCATGAAATATAAGTATTCTTGGGGATATTAGATATTATTATATAGATAAGCTATTTGGTATCCCACTGCTGGGCATAAGTTTTTTCCACGCGATAAAACATGTAGTGAACGCGGGTAAAAAGCTAGTAATTTTATTTTTCACTAGTTGTTTCCGTAATTTTGATTTTAAAACTATCAATAAAAAGATGTCCACGAGTTCCGTCCCTTTTTCCGGGATTAAGATACGGAAAGCACGAAGTTTTGATGGATATTTATGAACTGCTGAAGACATCGTGATGAAATTTCGCACGTTGACAGTTTTAAGGGTGGATTAGCATAAGCTATAATGTACAATTCCCATGGGATAGTCTTTAATTCAAAATTTTCCATGTGCGAGGTCAGAAGTACAACTGCTTTTTCATAAGTTACAAACTTTTTCTTTTTGAGAACAAGCTCAATTCACAGAACCGATAGGTCTGTGAAATTGAAAAATTAAATGTATGCTTACTTTTTTCTAGCCCAAGTGATCCAGTCAGGATTTCTTTGGCTAAACTCCCTCTCCTCTATCTGCAATAAGAAACTCGTTAGACCTTACCAAAGAAGCAGCAAATTTTACAAAGACACTACACCCATTGACTTGAAAGAAATTTTTAGTGCAAATGCTTCAAAGTTCAATGTTAAGGCAACGATGTGTTCCGAATTGAAATTTGGTGTCATCTGCGTGTTTTTGGAACATCTGAACGGAGATATTGTGCCGATTATTAAAAAGAGTAAGATTTTGTTAAGATATTATCATTTTACTAAAATTTATCGTCAAATCTCGTCTAACTTTTACGGATTTGGTTGGTTTCGTTAGTTTTTTGAGTTTGTTCGATACTGTATTAATATAAAAAAAACTTCTGTTTTATAGATATTTCATAACTTTATGAACTGAAACTGCTGAATTTTTATTATCAACGAGTTGCCTCATAGTCAAAGTAATACAAATACTAAGATAGAGATGTTAAGTGAATGGTTTTACAAACAGAAACAAGTCTATGTTAACATATTGGATGGCAAATATTTGTTTTCAAAGTGATGATAGACTTTTTTTACTTTAATATCGACTAGTTTCTGATTGTAATTACCTGGCATTCTATAAAACTGCCTATTAACAAACAAGAGTAAACGACGATCTTCATGCACTGATTCAAAATAGTTTCTACGTTTTGGCTTTTCCCATATCCTTTATACTCCCGTTATGTAAAGCGGTGGTATTCAATCAGATAAAATATTTCAGGACTAAGAAACTATTCTGACCGCATAGCAAACATGTTGTCAATGCGTGTCCACGTTCACCACTCCTACTCGTTCAGCAGTAACGACAGCCGATCTGCCAGCCAAGCGGCCGCTGGCATTGTCACTGAAATCAGGAAACGCGCTGATCCTCTACTGACCTGGCTTTCCTGGAGCTCCTGTGTTACTAGCCTCTTCCTCCTTCTAATTATATTCCGGTTAGAGGTCATTTGTAGACACCTTGATCACACCATCATCACCATCATCATCAGCCCCTATTAATCCATTGCTGAAAGTAGGCTTATCGAAACGGAGGATTTCGACATATTCGTCATTCTTGGCAAGGGGATTGGCGATTGCAGGTGGCCAATATTGGTTAGAATTCACTGCTGCGTCGTCTTCTGTCTGAATTTCTCTAATCGCCTCTTTCCACGTCCATAGGATGAGAAGGGGGCGTCACCCTACTGTCACAATTATTTTGTTTATCTCTTTTTAGTATCTTAAAAACGAATGTATTACTGTTTCGCTGAATAGAAAAAATTGCAATGAAATAGCCAACTAATAAGTTAGGATAATTCAAATATTAATATACATAAGCCTTACCTAACAGGAAGAAATTAAAATTTATCTGGCTACCACACAACCGCCTAGGACATGGCGCCAGTCTAATATGATGACAGCTTTTGTAGCATTTCAGAAATCGAAAACAAAAAGTTCAGATTTTACCTAGTACCTTCAATGATCAAGTTTGGTTTCAGAGCAAAGTACTACCAGCATATGTTTGATACTAAGTCTCGTTTTGACAATCGGTACATCACGAAAGAGATACGGGATCTGGATTTGAAGAGGCTGAGAGAAGGAAGAGAGACTATACTACCGTTAAATAGGAGAGAAAGGGCTAAATATGTTACGGTAAAACACAGATAAGATATAAAATTAACCTTCATAAATATTTGTCTTTCCGTTTTACATTGATGTTTTTTTCATTTTCAGACCACCTCCTTTAGACTAGTAGCATCAGAAAAAGTATATCTGAATCGATCAGTCGTGTTCATGTCTATAACCACATTCAAGTTGCTAATTCATATGGTCGCAGATTACAGTCTTTACTGGGTTTTGATGACCATTAGGTACCATGGGAGGTTACAGACGCTTATTCCTCGTAAGTATACGTTCAGTCAGATAATTGAATTGTTTATCAGGGCTGAGAAAATTCGATGGATTATACTAACAGATCATACGACTGATATGTAGCAAAATTGAAACTACTTGAATCTGCTAAATATTTGAGTATATTATATTCTGTGAATATACAAACTTGTGCCGTGTGGTTACGACTTCAAGTAAAAACTAGGGTCAGAATGTATTATATCTTTTCTAATCTTGTTTTTGACGTGACAACGTCTTAAATTAGGTTGCGGCTGGGAGTCACTTATGAAAAAGTGTAACGCTCGGTAACGTTACGATGAGTCACCGAACGAGAGAGAGGCCCGCCGAATGCCTTGCGTCTCTCTCCCACTCAACTATGATCGGTCTGCCGCGCGCGCAGCACTAGAGAATTAGGCGCATTTTAAAATTTGTGCAATTCTTATTTTCATTCAATTCCTTGTTCCTATTGTGCAATTTAATTATATTCATATCAATAAATATTCTACCGAGAAAAAGACGTTGTCACGTAAAATCTTCGCCCGTAAAACCGACTTTACAGGCAACCATTTTTTTCTTCTTTTCCTATTTCTTAAATTCTAGCTTCTTAACAAAAAAAATGTGCTACCTTAACCTTCCCCGTCCTTACTTAAGGACTACTGCCAGAAGAAGACGTCAGCGAGTGTGTCCACCATTAGCTGAATGCGATCACCAACATGCTGGACAAGCATGGCAATTACGGCAGAATTATCTTTTTGTAGAGGCCTATATTGATGTGGGCTAACGATGTTGATGATGATACGTAAAAAGATAAAAAAGGATTTACTCGTCACCATCAACCACTATGCAATGTTACTACTTTAATCTATTAAATCATAAGGAACACATAGGTCAAACCATTTCAGCTGGATATCCTTCTGCTGGAGCGCACATATCAGGGTCAGGCCCAACAGCAGATTTCCTCAAATCTATACTGGCCTCAATAGGAGTTCTCCTGCAATTGCCTGCTTCAAGTCCTGTGTCGTGTCTTCCTAATCCCCATCCGCCAGACTTCAAACGATACACACAAATTGGTAAGTACGTATAGCTAGTAGCTATTAGCTACCCTTCGAGCGTGGGTTATTCCAGAATTTCCAGACACAATTAAAATCAATCGTTATCGCGACAGCCGGCTTTCGCTTAGGGTTCGAAGAGTTAATATGAACTAAAAACTACCTCTAACTTTTTACCAGTCTTGAACTTGTTTTGTTTGTAGAAGCAATATTTTGGTATGGTAATTGCTTATTAAAATAAATATATACCTACCTACGTTTTATATTTTTTTTATTAAAGAGGTATTAGATAAGAAGAGATAATCCTCTTGTCATTAGCTCTTAGCTGACATCTGCTACTACTTTGCCTTGTAAAATGATGAAGTTTTGCGACTACCCAATGTCGGTCATTCGTTTTTTATTTTCAATAATGATAATTAGTAATGAAGGAGACATGCCTCAGGACTTCGATTGTTTATAATTTTCAGGTGTCCTTATAATCTTGCTATGGTTCTTCGCTATGTTCGAGCCTTATGGTCTCCGATTACGCCATGTGGTAATGGGGCACTATCAGCCAGAACGCGCAAAGGCTCGGGCTGATTGGCTTTACAGTCATATCTTGAGGACTAGAGGTAGCCTAGACTTAATCATAGCCTTTCATCAGACACTAAACTTTACAATCATCCAATTAACCAAAGTAATTTCTCTTTAGTCATCAGATAGTTTTTAATCCCTCGATCGTGAGTTATTCCAGACACAATTGAAATCAATTGTTATCATGGCACCCGATGACCCGAGTGCCTCCTGGGGGTTGAGGGATTAAGATATTTTCATGTTGACTAAACCCCTTTAGCTACAAAATTTAATTAATCTATGAATAATACAGGAATTTATTGTAGTATGTAGGCAGGCACCAAGTTTTAAAATAACAAAGCAACAGATTTTGTAACACTAAAGCCGCGTCCCACACTATGTCGTAAGAAATATTAGACCATTGGAGTGTCTAGCTGTTCCCACTATGACCATATATAACCCCTCGATTGTGAGTTATTCCAGACACAATTGAAATTAATTGTTATCACGACCACCGGCTCTTAAAATCCTGTAGGGTTAATCATGACGTCTAATGTGTGAACACATATTATTATAATGGACAAGTCACGCCGATGCTTAGTTATAACTGTACGACTATCTCTGGTCACGTCTCACTGCAAAGTGGGAGCGCGATAAAGCATTTGATAATGTGGCTGAATATAAGCATTATTTCATCAAGGAACATAACAAACTTTGATATGACGCACCAAATCATTTGTAAATTGCTAGAATCGATGTGTGATAATAACTAATTGGAAAAGAGCAAAGTCTAAAGACTAACTCTTACAAGTGTGATTTCTGTGAAACTTCTTTAAACCATTGTTTCCCCTTACCTTCCTAATTAGAATATAGTTCGCCACATTGTATGCAGATTTTAACAGTTGAAATTATTTTTATTAATCTCTGTAGTTACATACTTATGTTTTATTTTTGTATTAGGAGGTTTCATGAAATTCGCTAGAAGAAAATTGCATCGGATGTACAAATACAGAACAGAGGAAAGGCTGACTTTTAGAAAATGGATTAACAACCTTATACCGTTAGTTATTGACACATTATATTTATTCATTACTTGACTCATTGTTTCCTTAAATTTGCATGAAATATGGTAATCTTCATACTTTTTCCATTTTTCGATGTGCCGTATTATTGTTAAATTTGCATTTAGGAGTGTTTTGAATGTACTGTCATTGTCAAAGTCATTTAGGAATAGTTTCTCTTATTTGAAAAATAATATGAGCAATGTTTATGAGATATGATATGAGATTATCATTTATTTTGCCTAATATTAGCTAACGATATTTTTTTTTGTTACATGTAGAATTTGATTTTCCATATTTCTGTTGTAAATTGCTTACATGTTTTATTATAATTTCCACGATTGAAAGTGTGCTACTTAAGTCATCATTCAATTTTGGAATTTACTAAAATATCACTTTTTTTCTAGATCTTCTTGCTTGCGGTATTTACTGGGCACTTGTTCTGAAGAACTGCATTGTCTGCTATGCGGAACAACCCACTATGCCCAGCAATCTGACACTGAGCTCGTAAGGTTGGTTAAATTAATTAATTTTTGTTTGACATTTAAACGGGTTACCCAGACCTAAAAAGAATAACTAACCCAAATTGACAGATGATTGCAGAGCTTTTTGTTGAGG
This sequence comes from Anania crocealis, assembly GCA_949315895.1. Classification (NCBI taxonomy): domain Eukaryota; kingdom Metazoa; phylum Arthropoda; class Insecta; order Lepidoptera; family Crambidae; genus Anania; species Anania crocealis. The sequence continues at coordinate 4,310,997 of OX438861.1, read as the reverse complement.
GTGTTAGGGCTGTCTTTTGCATAATGAATAAGATCCGTTGCTTCTACTCGGCACTAGCCCATAACGAGGAATGTTACCAATTTTAGTTAAAAATATAGTTTTAATGTCTTTAATAAAACAATAAGTGTAAGTAATCAGATTTACAATACGATAAGATTTTCCGAGTTATACAATATCAAATTTTGAAAATCTTTAATGGTACAAACAAATTGGTGTGGTATTACGTCATATTCTTCTCTGCTTACGTTAAAAATAGTTTGTGATATTGCTTTAATAGGTTATTTGAAAATTAGTCTATTGTCGATGCGTTATTATAAATTCTGTGTCCAATTAAGACATCAGTGACATTCCTCATTATCTCAAAGTGGTGATGCGTTAAATTTTGGAACGTGTTAAACCACGTTCTGTTTTAATGAAAAAACAGTTTTTACAAAAATATTTACAAAAACCGTGAAATTTAAGCCACCAAATCATTAAGAACCTACTCAAAATTGGTGGCTTATTTTACACTTAGTATTGTCCCAACAATTTTATGAAAAAAGTTTTATATCAAATGAAAATTTCTCATAAACTATCTTAATTAATATGGTTTCTTTTTTAAGATGTAGAACATCGAATTGTCCTGGCGTGTACTGCACAAGTTGTTTCGATGATATTGGCGAGCTATGTACGATTTGCTTATCCCCAAAGGATTATGGAGATTTTAGTGATGTTAGCCTGGAAAAGTTAGTAACCCAACCTAACCTACTCGTAGATAATTAAAATAAACGCTAAATTCTTTTCCTCAATTTCTTTTGTGGCTAAAAATAAGAGGGAACAAAATGTGTTTACATTTTCGGTCGCGCCATACTCCGAGGTCGCTCTGAATTTGTTGGCAAATTTTTTTCATGCAGATTTTTCTATCATAATGACATAAGTGTCCACATTGTGCTGAAGTTATTTTATTGCTGCCTGTAGAGCACAAAATGTATGTAATTTATGATATCCTTTGTTTCTACGATATTTTAGAGGATCATCCGATGAAAGCGAGAACGATGATGATGAAACATCTCTCTTTGCACGAAAACAAATAAGTTCTGTAAGTACAAGCTTATTGTTATCAATTTTACAGACGTTCATTAAATTAAAATTAAAGCATTTTTTTTTCGATAGTGTTTTAGTATATGTGAAACTCGGACCAGTAATGCCTCCTTGGCTAATGATGCTGAGGAGCGTAAATACGTTAAGAATACAAATGAAGAAGATAATGCACCCCTGTTACCTAAATCGTATAGTGGAGTTCAAAATTATTCTGAACATAATAACATAACCATCATCAAGAGAGCTTTGTTAGTAAGGCATTTGAAACATAGCGTGGATGTAAGGCAATCTCCAAAAGACGAAAGCCTCTTTATATATTGCGAACATTTTAACAAACAAAATGTTTGTCATCTTAATAATTTTCTGATAAAATCAAAAGTTAAAGAGAGATTATTAGATATCAATAGATTATCGCCTAAATACAATACAATTGAGAGAAGTGTTCTTAATGATTTAATAACAAAAAGCACTAAAATAAATCGACCAAGGAAAAAGCTATATACTGAAAATGACAAAAGTATGAATGTCATGAAAAGCGTTAAGAAAAGGAACAAATCTAAAAATAAAACATCTCACAACAGCAAATTAAGGCACCGTAAAGCCAAAGTATTAAGCAATTTTACAAAAAGAGTCCAAAAAATTGTACCAAAATCTAGTGTTTATAATATTAGTAGAAAAGGTTCATATATCAATGTAGAAAAGATTTCACAACTATCTAAGAGAGAAGGTAAAATTAAGACAAATCGCAAAGAAATTTCTGAAAATGGAAAACACAATTCCAGGGAACCTGATTGGAAGAAGAAGAAAAAGCAGAATAATTCAAACAGGAAAAGTAATGACGATGGAGACAACGAAAAACAGGAAATAATCACAGACAAATCAACAAAAAGCACTTGCTGCTGCTTTAGAAAATTTCGTAATTTATTGTCTGGTTTTATCAAAGAACCAAAAATACACAAAAGTTCGGATTATATCACCAATGATGCTATTAAAACTACGAAACCATTATCAAAAGATAAAACAAATCACAAGCGTAGAAAAAAGAAAAAAATTAGAAGTAGCAAATCAGAAGACGTTAATCTTAAAAGTGAAGACATTCTTGTTGATGTCACTAGAAAGTACAGAATCTCAGCATATTTAGCTGAACAAGATTGGATTAAAAGACAATGTAATAAGAAAGCTAATGATAAAACAAAAATAACAGAAATAAGTGATGCTGCAGCTGTGATAAATAGTACTTCAAAATATAAAACCGTAAGAAATTTAAAGCCAACACTATTTTTCTTTGTTATGCTTTGTTTAATTAATTAACGATAGTATGTTTTTAGAATAAAAAAGGATATCGTAAAGAAATAAATCTTAATATTGTTAATAAAAGACTAGGCACTTTTTACCCTGAAGATAAAACTAAAACAGATCGTGGCGGTAAGTGCATATAATCAAAATAAAACCTACTCATTATTACAATCTGGAACATAATCGTCTCTTTCTTTCGATACCATTATTATGGGTAGAGGTAAGAAATATTTCCGGAATATTGTTACAGGTAAAAATATCAAGGTTCAAATGACGTTTAGCGATTTGTGGAAAAGAATTGGCTTTAAATTGCTGAGTGGTTCGTCAACATCGTCTTTTATGGAAAACATATTTAGAGCAAGTCATGAAATATTTTTTAGGGACAGTGGTAAATATTTCCTTCACCCCATTTCCGTAATTTCACGGCGGCGTACACACCGGTTTTCAAGGTGTCGCCTGCTCCGTGATACCGGGTTTGATTCCCGTTTATTGTTTCTGATTTCCAAAATACGAGTGCTTTAAATAGTCACTAAAATTGGGCATGCATGTGATGCTTTCCAAATGTTTTTTTTTAAATAGCGAATACCTACTTATAATATAGGAATTCCGTGTTTCACGATTTGATAAATAATATCAGAACTCATAAATTAGTAACTTACAAGCATAATTTATTTGTTCTGAGTATTTATTCTTTCGAATTGTAATTTTTCAGAAAAATATAGTTCATCAAATATAGAAAGAAGGTTACAATTCTACGGATCTTTGGGAAACGATGATTTTAAAAAACTTGAAAAGTGAGTGTGACTCGATCTTTCTTGGTAATATTACTCATTCCAAACATTTTGAAATTCATAATCATATTTCAGCTTTAAAGATGACCTCGTTTGGGGAATGGAATCAGATCGTGTAAGCCATTGTTACTTTATTTATCTAAATTAGCTTTTCTTATTATGTTGACTTCTACTAAAGTGGGTTACCTACTTTCTTTTAAAAATATTAAATTAAAGCCGCTATTTTCAATACGATATCGCAACTTTACACACGAGTAGAAATTATCTCCAGAAATCGAATAACATTGAAAGAAACTCACTCGAAAAAACATTTTCTTTTAAATATTTTGAATCTATTAAAACAGTAGCATTTTGTTAAATTATATTAAATTTAATGTTTTTTTATAATTATTCAACAGAAAGAAAACAAAAGTAGCAACAGTATCAAGAAATATCCTAGCCAGGACCACGATCTAAATCATGGTATCTTATCAATGATAAATAATAGTAATTTAATATTTTTGCACAATGTCAATCATAAAAATAAAAATCCATTAACAGATGCATCGCACTGCAGCACTTGCACTGAAGATTATCGTTTATGTTTCGACAAATATTTCGCCAGCACTTATGAGAGTAATTCTAAAAAAAAATTAAGAAAAATTAAAAGGTAGGCATGGGCGTTTTACTTGTATTTTGACTTCTGTGATTACAAAATTCTTAGTTTTACAATCATTGCAGATTGATTAAAGAATACTTTTTCAATGTTTACAGAGTTTTATCGGACCGTGTTCGTTCTGGGTAGGTATATTTATTCTCTAAATAATAAAAAAAATAAGTTATAAAATTTTGACAAATACAAAGAAGGGGTTGTTCAAGGAGCAGAGCTAAAACCTCTTTTTTTATATCCAAATTGAATAATAATTGTGAAAATTTAAGCTCTGTAAAATTTCTTTCCAGGTATCAAAGTTCAATTTCGTACTTAGGAAACTTAATTTGTAATAGGTCCAAAGAAAAGGTTAAAAAAGATGTTCATGTCCAAAATTCATCCAGAAAACTAGGTATGTAGCTGTGTTAACAACATCGATAGTTGTATATTACCTTAAAGTAATTTCTGATATTATTTTAGTAGACAAAAACGTTAATACTACGACTACTCACGGAAACAGAGAAGGAGAAAGCAAAGCACGGAGAAATTGTAAGTAACAAAATAGACAAGTACTCATAAAAAATACAGAACTTCTGGAGTATAAAATTAGTTCAGTAGTACAGACAGATTGACAGACAGAATTAGTTACTTTCTTAATTTATTTATTTATTTATTTATTTATATACGGTACACCAACAGCAATATATATATACTAATTTACTTTTAAGTATAAATTTATAATAGTTATGTTCTTATATATATGCCAATTATAGGTATACACATCTTTGTTGAAAACAATTAACATACAATATATATATTTATATAGAGTTATCTCACAATTTCTTTAGTATTAAAATTGAAACAAAACTTGGAACAATATTTAAAACAAAATTTAAAATTATTTTGTTGAAAATAGCTTCAGCAGTTTAGCTTTTGTAACTTGTAGTGAATCGTTAAAAATATCCAGTTCTGGTTGTTTTGTAGACAAGAAATTATATTGCGATGATATTCTAGATAGAGGATAATGAAAACCTAGATTAGTTCGACACTGAGGAATGCCAAATAAGTTGTTAATGCGAGATCTGGGATATCGATAGGTTAATGATCATACGTTAATGTATTATTTGTTTTCTAAATTTTTAGTAAAAGACGAAGCTAAATCTGGATTAAATGATTATGGTAAGTATTTAGTTATAGCCGAATGTAGGTTGGTCATAATAGTCATAAAGCTAATCGAGTAACAACTTATTGTTTTACTTTTAGATTCCTATACTTGCCTCGATCCTAAAGGAGTATCTCAACACAGTTCAGCGAAGAATCCTTTGGTTTTGTTAGTTGCATCGCAGCATTCTGAGAAAAATGCAAATAAATTATCAACTAAAATTACAACAGGATCGAACGAAGCTTCTAAAAAAGGTTAACTGAGACCTAATTTAATCATTTATTTTTAGTGATATTATTTGAAATGAAATAATAATCGTGTACGTATAGTTTTTGTAATCTATCGTCCACGTAATTAGTTATTGTTCATGCGTATCAATGCTAAGAAAGATGCACCAACCATGTTAATACAACAGGATCGAACAAAGCTTTTAAAATCTCCTGATATTTAATGTTTAGAAATATAATATATAATATTTGGATAGGTAGGTACGACTTACGAAACGAACAACCAAAACTAAGCTGATAGTAAAATATAAATCTTTTCACAGATACAGAATCGTCTTGCCCTTGTCCAGTGCAGAAAAGACCTTCAACCTCTGAAAAGAACCTCAACGAAAATGCTGCTAATAACAGTGAGTAAATTAAAAATTTACATAATTAAGAATTGTCATTTGATAAGGTAACCATATCACTAGCCTTTAGAAATCTACTCTCAGCACACCCAATAATATACATAACCAACAACAACCAACTCTCAGACGTAATAGTATGTATGGCCAAAAGCTAGTATTCATTCGGCGAGCGGCTTGCCCACTTCAACTTCGACTTTGCAATACAAAGAATTTGACCGACATTAAAAACTCTGCAGTAGCAAAATTTTGCAGGATATATTTTCATTCTTTTCTTGAGTATTAATTTATTTCCTATTTAAAAAAATGTTCTGTTTTGTTTCTTGTTTTGGAAATGGAAATTCATCATTAAAAAAAAGACACCATGTAATTACAAACATACTTATTAATTGATGCGTAAAGAAAAACGACAGCATTATCTTTTCTCCATCGCTGTCGAAACTGCGACCGACAAGCCTGCCAAGCGTTGTAATAATTTCGAACTCCCCATTTTAAATCATATTATACTTAAATACATTAATATTATAAATGTGAAAAGTAAGATACAGAAGATACTAACTATTGGTAAAATTATCTCCTTGCAGGAACTGAACCTCCCTGTCCTTGTCTAGAGATAAGACCTCAAATCACTGAAAAGATCCCATATAAAAATACTATTGTCAGTAAGTCAAATTGATTCACTTTACGAAGTTTCCCAATTTTTTTCTTGAAATATTTCAGAGATCGTTGGTTCCTGAACTTAAGACTTTCGTAACCTCTCTATAAATCCTTGTAACTATAATGGACCCAAAAATCACAATGTTTGTCGTAATTCCAATAATCCATTTTTTTTAATCCATCAAAGAATTTGGATTATTTTACGACATATACAAAACTAAGAATACAAATGTCGAAAAATTTTATAAAATCTAAGATAAGAGCAATTTTAGGTCTCAAGCATGGCTATTGGCGTATAAAAAGAAAAGATTTTAGAATATAAGTTTATAAGCTTGAAATCAAATAGTAAAATTATAATTTCACAGAACCATCCTGCCCTTGCCTAGAATCAAAATCAAGACCTCCAAACACTGGAAGGAGCCCTGAAAAAAATAGCACCACTATCAGTAAGTAATTTCAAATTTGGTAGTAAGTAAATCTCTCGTAACTTTAAAAGTTATAATATAGACATTTCTCAACTCTCAAAAAGGTTTGAACAGATTTATTTTTCAGGAAAGTCTTGTTGTCTTTTAGCTTTCTACATAGATTAACTAGTTAGATATAATTATATCAACTCTGGTTCATAACCCACTTGGTCAAGTGATGCGAAGGGGAACGTTCTCAATTGGCGCGAGTCTAAAAAGGTGGGGAGGGGATTCCCGCCCCTTCCAGACCCGGCTGTAGTCAAGGTCAACCGTTGGGCTAGCTGTCTCACCGACTTCTGAAGCAACTTTAAAAATGAGGCACGGGAGATGCCTGCATTAAGGCGTCTTGGTAAACTTTGACCCCACACCACCCTTGATGGAAAAACAGAAAGAAAGAAGGCGAAGACTTTGTTTTACTTGTCATTCACATTCACGAAATATCTAGGTTCTGGAGGGCACCCACCGGCGGGTACCTAATTACCTACTTGCTAAAAACAAAGTGTAAACCCTGACGCAACGGTTTCTTCAAAAGATTGTGACTTTTGTTTCATTTTGACAAGTCAATGACAGGTTATGTTTATGTAGGAATACCTGTCACTGTCACGGACCACGGTCGACAGTCACCGACAAAAGCTAATGAATTGTCGTTTTTGTTTAAGGTGATGATTTACATACATTTATAAGTATTTTACTTGTAAATGGCTTCTAAAACAAACTGTTTATTCGAGATATTTCTAATAGGGATGATGTGACCAGCAATAAATTGACGTACTTTTTTGTAAAAGCATATTCCGATAAAATTTGTATCATAAAAATGCCATTCTCACTGAAACGAAGTCAAATCATATACATAAACCAAATCACCATTTCATTGACACCATTCCTTCAAAATTTCAAAGAAGGAATCCGGATATTCAAGAATATTCGTATTTTTAAAATCTTTAAAATCTAATTTTCAATAATGCTTTTATATTAATAAATACAATACGATAACTCGTGCCTCGTGGTATCGAACCGTCTCGATTATTGCACAAATATTACTATTTCTTCTAAGGTTTCAACTTGAAACCCATTTATTATTTTAACTATTACAGTTACGAACGATATGAAAACGGGATCAAATACAAGCATGAATAAAAAAGCAAGTAAGTATGATTTTATATTCAGAAACCTAATTGTCTAGCACCACTATTTATAATGACGTGTTTTTTATTATTATTTTCAGCCAGTGCCGAAGTGCAAACTGAGAAAAAAACAGGTGAATATAACACGTGACTAAATAGCTAGTTTATTATTTATTCCTTTATAACAGGTTCGTATGAATGTTTGTGTTCTTATGTCTATCTCCTGCCTGATTATTAGTACCTATATTATACAACTATATCTTCTATTGGTGCAAAACTGCACAACGAGGGCTACAAGATTGTGATAAAATTAGAAGCCGTTTCATATTTTTTGAATTTTATTTACTTCAATTAGTCTGCTCTTAACAACTACCTACCCGCATAGGCATCTTCTCCCATGATCATGGCGCTTGCAACAGTTCCGTAATTTTGGAAACTCGTACAAACTAAGGTACATGGTACAAACTCCGTATCAATTAACTCTAATTAACTATACCCTTTTTTATTTTTATAGGACCAACAAATACAAATATATTGAAGTTAACAGTTATTAATATTGATTGATTAGCATTTTTATTCTTCTAGGATTCATCTTACTAACTTCACAATTATTTTAAAATAAGAACAAAATGCGATTTTAATGTTGTATGTTATAATGAAGACAATATTTTATTTCTCTAACTATTGGAATATCTATCTATTCCAGAAAACGAAGATTGGGTTATTGCTGGTAAAACTGCAAATAGAACTTCAGGTAGGTAGGTTCCATAATTGTGATAGAAAATTGTAGAATAAAAATTGTTTGGAATGTAGAAAATAAGCAGAAACCTCCTTTAGATATTGAAAAAAAACATGTTTCCTCGAATTGACATGTTGTCTTCAATATTTAAGATAAATAAATAAATAATAAATGTGAACAACATCACATACATTGTTCTGATCCCAATTTGAATAACTATTCAAAGCATTCGTATTTTGGAAACCAGAAACAACGAAGGTACCACTAACACCCAGACCCGAGAAAATGTAGAAAAACACTTTTTTCTACATTGACCCGTCCGGGAATCGAACCCGGGACCTCGGAGCAGACGACACCTTGAAAACCGGTGTGTACGCCACTCCGCCACGGAGGTCGTCAAATCATCTTAGCCAAACGGCACCTACTGGCTGGACACGGGCCCTTTCTCAACGAGGATTCTGCCATAATCGCCACGCTTGGCAGGCGGGTTGGCGATCGCAGAGCCAATGGTAGAGAAAAGATCTTCTTCGGGCAGTACTACTTACTCCCTGGTTAAAACCCTTCGAGTTCAACTATTTCACATCAATGGTTAAAATCAAATGGGTATTGTACAGACAACGGCAGGTCAACCTACCCACAAAGTTAAAGGTTTTGTGGTAGTTTGACGTGCAGCCTGTTGTCTGTGCATAGATCAAGTATTTTTATACTTCTAAATATAACATACTTCTATGTATACTCCTTTCTGATAACTGTGGTACCGTACATATGGCATTAGTCACCTCTCTGACTTATTGTTTCCAGCCAAGGAAGATTTTAAAAATATAGTCAAGAAAAGCATCAGGAAAATGAAGTCAGGTAATACACCTCTCACCTCCGCTTCTGCAAATGCGGCGGAACATCCGCAACATGTAGTAGCTCCGCTTCCGCAAATATTAACGAAGGAAAAACGCATGCCTTTTTTCATTGCGTCTGATGAATTAATAAAGTAGCTAGTCAAAGTAACACTAAGTAAAGATATTTTAGTGATCATGTCTGTAGTATTATCACCGCTAATTTCTCATGCGTTTGACCACCATTTTGGTAAGGTTTTATTTTCAAACGATCCTTTTCTTATCTTATATAATTTTTTTTCCTGAATCCTTTTAACATTTTATTTACAATAAGCGTTATTAACATATAAGATAAGATGTTCATACTAAAAATAACATAAGTTTTTTAAATACTCATAGTTGCTGCTACTAAAATCCTAACTTAGCTTTACCGGTGTATTTTCCTTTCCAGCAAATAAAGAAATCCAAAATGTCCTGAGTAAAAGCATCACCAAATTGTCAGGTCAGTATTTTAAACGCTCTGTTCTCTACCTCGATACCAAAATAATTATTTGTTGTGTATTATAAAACCAGTGACCTATTAACTGGGCAACGACCTTTATAAGGCTGTAAGGCTTGCAAACGTAAATAATTTTCACCATGATTAACCCACGTCAGTTCACTACACGTACGACATAACATTCACTAAAATAAATAGATTTTTTTCATAATCGCCTCGCTTGGCATTCGGTTTGGCCAACAGTAAGGAGAAGTCGCTACTGGTGGGTGCCCAGTCCGTTATTTTTAAAAGACGATGCCTTAAAAACTTTCCTTTCAACAATTTTATTTTTTCAGCCCATGGGGGTTCTTCTAAACCGGTTGCTCGGAAAAGTTCCGTCAAGATTTCTGGTAAAAATAAATCTGTATTTACCATTCTGATCATAATAATACAATAGGAGGTGAAGTTCATACATAGACTCTCTAATTGTCTAATGATATTGGATTTATGGAGTACATAAAAAAAAATCCAAAAATTTATTTATTTTTACAATTTTGCTTTTTTCAGAGACGGCACATTTAAAGAGTACTAGCAACGAGAGCGTTAAGAAGATTCAAGGTAATTATATTCGCAGGTTCTTTTGACAGCTCAAATTACTTGCATGAAGGCCAGTCCAACTTTCAGTTGGGACCAGGCAGAGCTTCCTTGAAAACTTTGTTCAAACCTCCAGTGTGTGGTTAGTAGCTTGCACATTTGGCTTTAAAATTTCGATGCAAACTCGCAACTGTGTCAATCACTTTAAGTTTCCTAATGTGTTTCGTGATATGCTGCCGTCTGTAGGAAGGCCAAAAGTTGAAGCCTAGACTACAGAGCAGGCAGAACTGCAGTCAGGCTTCATTCTAGCGGGCTCGATATAGGAAGGCAGACGAAGAAAAGACATTAATCAATTTTAATTTAATTTTACCGTATTTATTGTTTTCTCAGATAATGTCGGAGCAAAATCCGGATCAAATAAGAGCATTTTAAAGAAATCGGGTAAGTTTTACCGGTCATATAAAAAGTTTTTATTTTTGGCGGACAGTTTCTAGGTGCTTTACATTTTTGTACTGGGCTATAAAGAAAAAAATTTACATTTATTTAAGTATTAAAATTTGGACGGTGATTAAAATTTCACCTGTATCTAGCATGAACCAACACATTCTATCTACATCGAAACACTTGTGACCATACAAGGAATACTATAAGTAATTAAAGGCTTTCATAGATTTCATAGGTTTCAGTGGTAGAGCATTTATTTGCATGGTCTTAAAGGTGAAGAGATAGGGTTGGATTCTCTGGGATTGGGAATCTCATATCGATCGTCTTTTTTTAAGTATCTTTTTCTGTTCTCTGTATTCTGTTCTAAGAGCAGAATACTGAAACTGAAATTAATATTTGTCAATTAATTAAAAAGATAATTGGCTTTCATTGAAGTTAGGTTTAAAAATATAATGATATATGATTTAGTTCAACTTTCAGGCACAGGGGAGGTTCCCATAGCTGTTGATAAGGCGCTAGCAACGGATCTAGGTAAGTAAATAGTCGTACTACCTCGGTTAATCACAGTACCACATTTTTCTATGAGTAAACTAAGTAAGTTTTGCATTCAAGTGTGTGTATGTTTGTAATTGAATGAATGTTTTGTTTACAGTCAGCGAGAAGCCTTCAAACTCTAAAGGCACACAACTTATTTGGTTAGTAACAAAACTACTTGGTACACGTTTACAAATAAAATTTTAAAAAATCGTAAACACTTGTGTGTATTACCAGATCAGACAAATTTTAGATCAGTTAGATTATGGTATATAATGCGTATGTTTAAATAGAACCAAGATGAACTATTAACATCACATAGTAACATGACACAGACTAAGCCATAACATTGTAAAAATAGATTGATCCAGGTACTCAAACTTAACACTTATCTATCCAACAAGGGTGGTAGTTAGGTGGCGTTGAAGATCTTAGCTACCTAGCAGTGTCATTAGTCATTCTTGCTCACTAATTATCAAAGATACCATTACACATCCTTTAACTTTGCAAAAACGTGCAACCTATTTTTAATCTTTTTTCAGTGGCTGCAAATCAGCTTTAGAACTTCTGAAGCGATTGCAAAACCAATCCATTCAGACAAAGGCATCAAAAGGTGATATTAAAGATACCAAATCTATGAAATCTGTAGCGATTGAAACAAAACTAAACAAAACATCGGATACTAAAGACGAGGAGCCTACTTCAACAGAAACTACTGATTCAAGTGAAGAGAAGTTAATAACAAAATTTATAACGCCCTCAAAAAAGTCTAAAACAAGTATACAGTCGCAATTTATCGAACCAAATATACGATCGAGCTCAACTAAATCTGTTCAATCTCAGAAATCCAAAGGTTCAGTGCACGGTATGAAGAAATTTAGTGATACTAAAAGACAATCAGTGCACAAGGTGGAATCTGATTGTCCGTGCAAGTGTGTTTGCAGTGAGTATGAAAATCAAGAATCTGCTACACACAATTTAGGAGTTTATTTTTAGTTAACTCATATGTAAATTTTGAATGAAATTCCGTGAATAACGCTCAGTTTGTATTAGTTTATCAAGCGATAAAAACTTAATTCCATTTTCTGACTTACGGCATGGGTTTTAAGTATTATATTGTGTAGAAGACGGAATTGAATTCATTTGAAAATATAATTGTATTTTTGATTTAGGTTTACTGTCGATTTTAAACGTTTTCTTTCTTTGTTTAGTGCAAATATCGAGTGTAGAATTACTAATAAGTACTCGTTTTTAAAGCTATGCTTCTGTTAACAGTAGTACGTACAAATGAGTTGTGACTATTGAAAATGTCGATTTAATAATCTGATTTCAGGTGAAGCAGAAGTATTAGATGTAGCGAAAGAAACTTGCACTTGTGCTACACAATATGATGTCTACTATAAAGATGAAAGTAAGTTGAAAATAATTAGACATATCAAAATGGTAGTGGCATCTTATTCTTTCCAATCATATTTCATCAATTGATTTAGAGGACATTATACTGACCAACTCGTAATATTTCTCGAACTGAATTTATGTACATAATCATCATTAAAACCATTAGAAAGTCCTACAGTCCTATCTTCTTATAATCTCAACAACAACGCTAAGTTCTGCCATGGTTTTTCAGACTTTATCATAATTATCTTTAACATTCTAGAATATCTACAAGAAATCTTCGGTTGCACCTCCAGCAGCTGCTCTGGTAGCGACGCATTTCTTAGTTCGTCCATAAGTGATCCCAGCATCACTGACTGCACAATATGCAGTCTGGCTTACGTAGACGACAAGCCGAAGAAGAGGAAGCGAAGAACAAGAATCAGTGTCATTACCAAGACCAATCAATCCACTGGCACAGATAAACCAAGACTTTGCGATGTCAGCACGTTAACTAAAGACTGGTGGAGTCCGCTTGTCGAGAAGAAGACGAATAAAGAGATAACATTTGATGGAAATGTTAAAGAGATATGCAGGAAGAATGATCAGAATTTTATTGGTGATCAAATGGGCTATGTGAAGAAAAAAGCTTTGAAAGCTGAGGGTAGGATTGTTACTTTTAGGAGCCAAGCACAAATAATTCCAGCGGGTAAGGTTGATATTAAAATAATTAGTATTATTATAATATCGATTCTTCAAAATTGTTGACTCTATAATAGAAATAATAAGGATTTGAGAACTCTTAACTCTCTTGTTTAAGCCTTAACGAGCATGCGTGTCTTTTGATCGTGTAAGGAGTATGGATCGTATAATGAGATCCCTTCAGTGCTCACCTTCAATTCCCGAGTAGCTTCCCATTCCTAATCATATTTATTACAATCCTAATGCCATTTTAGAAATGGACTAAAGCACATGATTATGGATGTAGATTATATGCCCATTTTGTATTATTAAAATTTTGCAGGCTTAGAAGACATCCTGTCTCCATCGCGGTATCTTTTAGAGGTAACACAAATTTTATCATCATAAATATTTTAAAGGCACATTTAATTGAATGTTATTTTTGTCAAATTATTCTATTTTTCAGTCTCAATGGTACTACAACGAATTGTTTTCTTCTAAATTCTACGCCCCTCATTTATTTCCGGTCAGTTTGGTTCAGGTATGTACCGTATTTTATTGTGTTGAAGTCGGAATTGTGGATAGATATCAATATGAAGATATTCCAAAAATATTTTTAGAAATTAATAGATTGATCTAAGAAACTCTTTCAGAGACCCAAAAACGGATCTAAAACTCGTTTTCCAAGTCAGCTTCACCATCACACTCGACGAAGTAAGTTATTTTCTCAAAGTTACGAGTAGTACAGCCAACCAAAATTTTAAGAATTAAAGCTACATCTAAATTATTTTTCTCAGTGACTTATTGACATTTTCAAAACAACACAGACCCAATTTTTTTTTTTAATATTTTTTTTACAAATTTGCAAGTGAGTACATTTATCTGTTACCTCTTCACCTATACACCACAACCGATTAAGATGAAATTTTGTATACATTTATCCTGGAAATCGTCTCCTAAGAGGCTGAAAATGTAAGTAGGTACTAGGAAATTTGTATGAATGAGGATAGGTATAAAGATCGCAAACAATGTAAAAAATTAAGAATCTTGTAATGAGCTCGATATAAAATTGCGATCGCATTATAATCGAGAGTGAGTGATGAATTTTAGGGTTTTATTCTGGAGCGCTAACATTAAACTCCATACGTTGAATTTCAAAATGTCATTTTTTAAAGGATGTTTATTTATTTAGGTTTGACTTGTTCTTAAATGGAACCCTATTCGTATCTATTTACATGATATTAGGTATTATTGCTATTATAATAGCTTCCATGTTTAAAAATTCTTACAGATCACAAGACTAAGCGACTTGACGAATGTTATTCTCCCCGTAAACAGGTCGGTATTACCTAGATGATGAATTTTTTACAAGTTATAATAATAGTTTTAAAAGAAAAGGTATTTCAGTCATCCAATGATCGTGCGTGGGTTTGGTTTATCATTCTAATTATTATATAAAGTGAGCGAGTGCCATCAGAAAAATAAAGGGTACCACGGAATAGAAGCCGTGGTGGGCGGTGCGCAATATAGGGATTTTAGGCTGTGAGGGAACAAAATTAATATTTGGATTACGTCAAGATGATAGAAGGGATAAATTTCGATTTTTAGTATGAGCTGATATACCAACACATACTGAGTGTACATTTATTTTTCAAATCAAGTTTATTCAATTTCCGAAAAATTTATTGCTCAAGTCGGTTTTCATTAAAAGTCACTATTTGATAGTCACTTTACTAGCGTATTATTAGTACTTACTTAAATTCTGTGCAAGTTTTCTTTAAACGATTTCGTTATCACTTAATAAAGCGATATAATTGGATTAGTACCAATGATATTTAAAAAGTAATAGATATGTTACATGCGCTCTCAATATGCGTCCCTAAAACGTCACAATTGTGACGTCTTCATACAATATGGATGCCAAGGCGAAAGAGAAATTTATTGTTCTTTTCACAAGTATGACAAGGACAAAATAAGAATTACGCATGTGTGCAGTTGTTCGGAAGCGGCACAGATATTTCGATAGTTTTGTAAGGGCATAACCTATCTATGCTTTTTAAATACGAGTATCATTGATTAGTACCTACTCACGAACCATCATATTTTGACGAGATGTAAAACTATATTCTCTTTTTTTTTTAATCAAAAGGATTTAATAGGGATTTTTGTACACATATGTGACGATGACAAGGTAGGAACTCTATTCTCTGTCGCTTATTTTTCGTAATGATAAATATTATATTATTTCAGATAAGTCCCAGAAAACAAACTACGAGCTATGAATGGATTCGAAGTAACGAAAATAAAAATAGATATCAACGGAAGATACTCCTTAAGTATGTAATAGATACTTTATTTTGTAGCATTAAGTATGGTAGGGAACTAAATACACCTCTTTAATCTAAACTAATATTATAAAACTGAAGAGTTTGTTTGTTTGTTTGTTTGAACGCGCTAATGTTTAAAATCTTTTTGTGTTGGATAGTCCATTTATCGAGAAAGGCTTTAGGCTATAATAATATAACATCACGCTGCGACCAATAGGAACGAAGCATCAGTGGAAAATGTTGCAAAAATAATCGCGATCATAATAACAGAAATTGACGCGGACGAAGTCGCGGGCAACAGCTAGTGAACGTATACTTGGTAACAGAAATAGCTTTTGCTGTGAAAACATTGTTAAGCGAAAGTCTACAAAAATATTTGACCCCTAGAAAAAGATCAGAGGTCGGAACATTCCATCAAGTGTTCAATATACATTCTAATCATCATTATCATCATCATCATAGGCCTCTCAATAGGGAGGTATTTGCCATAATCGCCACCCTTGGCAGGCAAGGCGAGTTGGCGATCGCAGTTTGGCCAATATTGGACAGTAGTGATTCTCGTCTTCTTTTCGTCTTCTGACAGTAGGTATTACTTTAATTAAATAAATGTGGACAATATCACATTTATATTGTTCTAATTTGAATAACTATTTTAACCACTCGTATTTTGGAAACCAGAAACAACGAAGGTACCACAAACACCCAGACCCGAGAAGATGTAGAAAAACACTTTTTTTCTTGACCCGTCTTGAATCGAACCCGGGACCTCGGAGCAGGCGTCACCTTGAAAACCGGCTTAAGAATAGAAGGGATATGGTGCTAGTATTTCTAAGTGCCGTCACCACACGGCACACAACATACATTGTTTTAAGTTTATTGCATGATTTTTTTAAATTAAGTAGTAAACTTAATTTTGGTTCTCATACAATCTTACCTTTTTACGCAGAACTAATACACGACCAAACAATGCAAAGAAACCCAAACGTTCGAATATGGAACTAGAGAAAATCTATGTTTCATGTGTAAGTATTTTAAAGTAATGTTACGCTCAAAGATCAAAAACGCTCATTGCGGAAAAATAGCTCACAACGCGTTGTGGTCACAATAAAACATCCACATAGCGAATTTCGTGTTATGGCTCTAATGAAAACGCGCACGACGCGTTGTGGCAATCAAAGAAAGACCAAATAGCGATATTCGTGTCGTGGCTTACATGCTATTCGATCTCAACGCGTTGTGGCAATGAAGAAAAGCCATGACGCGTGTGGAATACTATTTGATTACGACGCACACTACTTTCCGATATGGATCCTACTAGGCCTAGGCTGGAAACGTTTTGGTAGATGTCCTTAAGAAATATTTTTCATTTTATAAAATCACTCATCATTTTTATAATATTGAGCGTAACAGTAACAGTAAAACAGACGAAAGTCTGAACTTTCTGACTTAAGAACCATTTCCCAATAGAAACACTTCTCAACATGTCCACTTGCAAAACGGATACTTAGATATCCAATTCCCAGAACGTCCATTCATCAAAGCCAATTCTTGAAATGTCCACTGGTTCGATTCCCAAAAACTAGCGCGTATCTGGGAAACAAGAGAGACTTAATACATTGCGTCGAATTGCGTTGCGTTGCGTCGAATTTCTTTATGATTTAGCAATTAAGCACAACTAAAACTTTCAACCTTTAAATACATTATTAGAATTAAGAAGAACCATTCGTTTCAGAATGAAGAAAAACTCAGGTCAAACGATAGTGAGTACGGACGTGATGGTTAGTTAATTTTATTAAAGGTAGTGATACTTTACATGATATTTTAAGCATTTAAATTGCAATTATAATATCAGTATTTAAACTTGAAAAATTAGGTCTCAGGCGGGACTCGAACTCAAACTCGCCCGGCATGCGAGGAGATGCGAGATACTGAGGTAATGATAATATTCCGCAGACAAATTTTGGAATCAGACAGTTATTTTAATACACTTAATAAACTACTCGTTAAATAAGTAGGTAACTTATTCAATGTGTTGACTTGTTTTACGGAAAAAAATATTTGTCAAAAATGTGTAAGTATTAGCAGTCAAATAACTCATGTGTTAACAATACGCAGGCGTGCGTCTTACGGCCATTTCCAATAACCTATCTATCTTCAGTTTTGGCATATCGGAGATAGAAAACAACTTCTGTCTTTGTTTCTCTGGACGGCAAAAACAGAGATAGAAACTTTCCCTATCTCCGATATGCCAAAACTGAAGATAGATAGGTTATTGGAACCGGCCGTTAATGATATAAATTAGTAGATTATAAAAATAGCCTTGATAGTAAAAAAAGTTATTTCTAATTACAAAGTACGCTCTTCAAATCAATTAGAGCTAATATAAGTGATCACTTGTTTATCCATTTTAATAAAATTAATGTGAAAGTCACTTTACCTGCTTTTACATTCTTCCTTAAGGAGATAAAAAGAGGGATGGGAAACTGGAATTCAATGTCTTCTTAACTGGTACAAAAATAGCGATCGTGAAATCGTATTCCGCGTAATCGAAGTACAGCTTCTTATTATATTAGAGCTGGTTTTGGAAAAACATTAGTTAGCCTAGGCTTAAAAGCTACCATCCTGAAGTCCCAAAAACGTCACATAACTGAACTGTATCATCATACAGAACCATTTGATTACTAAGATTTTATTCTTATTCTATCTTCTCATTCTTAATATAAACGATCGATTGAGGAAATTTTGATTATCTGCTTGTCTCGTGGACTATCTTGGAGATAGGTAGAGCGTACTATACCCAATCTAGGTAAAACTTCTAGTTAGTCTAGACACATTTAATAGCCATTTAATCGAATGAAGGATGTAATCAGCTTTTTGTTTTTTATATACATTTTATACTTATTAAATTTATACATGAACAATATAAGTATCTTTCGTTTGTATTGATCCCATTAAATACGTACCTTTAATTTATTTTCAGACATCAGATTAGACGTTCGATGCAACTCCACCAGCAGTTTTATAAACTATTAATAATAATTACCTATACCTACACGTTTATTGAATTATGTATTTCGTAAACTTGAGGTCAAACGTTCTAAGTCCTCGCTAAGAAAAATTTAAAATGTATTTATTCTGTCTCTATTATACATGTTTATTTATTGTTTTGTTCCTTGTCTAATTAATTTTAATAATAAAAATAACTTTGTTCTTGTATAAAGTCTTATTATTTAATCAAATTAATCCCGGTTCCTATCCTAATAATATATCACTTATTGCATTGCCCTGAGACTCGAGGGTCTGATGACCTTAGGAGAACTGTTGGCAGCGGATGAATCGGGAAAGCCCAAGATAGACAATTGTGGCGTGACTTGAAGGAGGCCTATGTCCAGCAGTGGACAGACAATGGCTGTTGATTTGATTTGATTTATTGCATCGTCCTGTGTACAATCGTAGATAGTTTGAATTTTCTCACAGACTGCCTTAAGTATTTAACTTAACTTGCTTCATTTATAATTTTTCCTTTGACCCGTAGTTCATATTTTCAAATATTATTTATTCATAAATTCGGCCTTTTTCTTTTCCTATCCTTATGGATTGTCTATTCTTATGCACCAGGAGCATACATTTAACCTTAAAACCTTTTAGCAAAGTACTCAAGAACATTTCAGCTATTTAAATCATGTTTCTTGATCGTTTTGTTATATCTTTAAAAAAATATTTGTGAAAACACTCAACATAAATCAATGACCATGCCTAACAAAAGATATAGCAAACTAAAAATACGTAAACGTGATATGATTTAATACAGTTATACTGTTGTACAATCTTCGATACAATGATGTTATCTATTGAGTGAAGAATACGAAACTATTGATAAAGAGACAAGTACAGTCAATGATAAAAGCGAGACAAGTAAATTTTAACTGAACACCAACACAGGTTTATTGCACTTTTAATTTTTAAAGGTAAAATAGTACCTATATAACTTCCCGACTTTTCGCTTCGATTCCACGAAATCCCGTTTTAGTGTTAAGTTTTAAGTAAAACAGTGCAACAAACAATAAAGTTTAAAACCTAAGTAAATACAAGTCCCGTTTTTCTCATACTACTGTAACTACAAGCTGTAATCATGATCATTATAATAATAATTGTCATCATCGTCAATTATAAACATATAAGCCTCCTGAGGATTACCTCGAAGAACATTCCACAGCGCTGCCCGCTTCCAGCAAAATCAGAAAATTTATTTTATTTCTGCAAATTAACTCCAGGAGGCGCTTTGACACGTCCCAGTTACTCGTCTGTGGTGTCATTATTTAATTTTCTCGGTCGACGACCCGGTTGGTATAGGTTGATGCTCTGCCTATTAATTAAAGGTGGGTGTTTTCTATATATTATAAGTATATATTTACAAAAAAAAAAGTATATAAGTAAGTTTATCGGTAGTCTAGTACCCCATACGACAGGGTACTTAATAGTAGCTTAATTTGGGACTAGATGGCTCTGTGTGGCCCAGTGAGGCATGTCTTAAATATTAAAAAAAAAGGTCCCGGGTTCGATTCTCGGTCACCTCAGAGTCTAGAAGGGGTGTGGGTTAACATTTTGACCACAGAAGGCAGTTAAAGCTTTGGTCCGGGCCTCTATCGAAGGATAAAAGTCCTAAACATAACTTACGCCAAAGGCCTGTCATTGGCGGCCTGGCAATCTCTGACACTAGATCATCCTTTATGGATTATCACACCATGAGAAGAACTGCGTGACGACTCAAAATCCGTAGAGTCTACAGTACTTCTAACTCAAATCCGCTCTCTACTAAAACTAGTTATTTAAATTTACAATAGGTACCTAGGTACCTACTTCTTTCACTTAACCTTTTTTTATTTATTGCATATGGACGATTCTCATATTAATATTATGAAGTACCTTATCAAATCATTTGACGTAACTTAGGGTTGATGTTTTATTATGTATTTAAACAATTTTCACATTAATAATAAATCACTTGTTTTACTTTTTCATACATTCAGAACCTATGCCAAGGTCTTCTGCTTTTGTATTGGTTTTGCGTTTGGCGTTGGTATTTTTGCACACCTTTACCTAAATGGTTGGACATCAGTATTTTTTTCTATGTTATCTAATTCCATACACGTGCGTCAAATTTTTTTTTCATATTCTACATGACTGTACACTGTTTTGGGATGTACGCTTACGTCTCGGTACATTGTTGTGAGAACGACTTATT
Organism: Anania crocealis; assembly: GCA_949315895.1. Taxonomy (NCBI): domain Eukaryota; kingdom Metazoa; phylum Arthropoda; class Insecta; order Lepidoptera; family Crambidae; genus Anania; species Anania crocealis. The sequence goes on along the minus strand of OX438861.1, from coordinate 4,289,915 downwards.
GTTACGGCTTTAAATATTGTCATCAGCTGGATTTGGGCTAATCTCATGTCTCAGTCTTGGTAGTGTTTTAGTAACCATTCACTAAAATATTGTAGAATATGTAAAAAGAGAAAATGTCTTTCAATTTTGACCCGTCATTTGCAAGTCTTGTCAGTTGCTTTGAGGGTACTATATCAGAACTAAAAGTGAATCAAGAGTCGTGTTACAAAATTAAATGATACAATCTGACTCTCCCTATTCAAGCAACGTTGTGCTGTGATCGACGTGGAAAACTGAACTAGCCTATTACTTTTGGCAATAAATATTCTATTCTATTCTTTTCTGTTCTATTTAATTCCTTGAATCTGTAAATACATTGTACTTACATACATATTCATTTGAAAATGTATATTGTTCCTGTAAATTCAAGAACCCAATTCATATTTTTTAAAGTGGTTTTGGTCTACCATGGAGCCACTGCTTAGACACTGGTTTTGGATTCAATTTCCGGACGAGACGGGATGTCAGATACAAAAAATATAGAGAACCGATTTCATATATTTTCTTTTGGGTCTAGTTGTATAATAGTACCTTAGTTGTATCTAATTTATACTAAAACAAATGATTGAGCTACTTATTTTGGGATTAAAACAATGTAGGTATGTTATGTGTTGTTCACATTTATTTATTAAGGTTATTCAAAATCGATGTTATGATAACAGTTACAACTCTGTAAACCGTCTCTGGATTCATCTCGTACTTTGTACCAACAAGTTTGACACGAGAAGAAAGAGAAAATCATAATATTATACCTACCTTTAATTTATGCAGTCCTGTCATACCTTAAAAGTGAGACAGTGAAACCTGTGAAACACAAACAAGTCGATATAATGAGATGTATCTATTAAGACAGTGAATTACGAAATCTGTCCATCAAAATATGAATATTCTTTGCACGGTAGGGAATGACCCTGCTATATTGTGTGCGGTATTACAAGACTGTTATCAGTGTTAGAGCCGGTCGTCTCTGCGATGCATCGACTACTTCTGATATGGTAAGTGGTGATATAATATTTAATTTAATAAACTTGACTTTTCGTCTGGCTTTAGCAAAAAGTTTAGAGAAAATGATTTTAATTTAGCCTCTAAGCAAAATATGACACCTGAAAATTACAAGTGGCTTGTTTCTAAACGAGTAGTAATTAAAATTATTTAATTTAATTTCAATTGGTGTTGTGTGACGTAATTTTAGATTTCATAATATGTATGGTTTTACTATTTAATTTACAAGTAGTTTCCATTGTTATTCTGGTTGTGGTTGTGGTTCCAGTGTTGGTTCCCGACCAACGGCAACCTTCCATATTTTCTAATTAAAAATAGGTTACGACCTAATCTCGGACCTTCCAAATAAATAAACAGATTTTTTTCTCTGGTCAAATTGTTTCTGAGAAGTTTGCAAAACATTAAATATAAACCCTTATTTTAGTAAACACATAAATAGTTAACATTTAATAAGTTGTATTTTTTTCTGTTAATATTATAGGAGTTAGTACTCTGATAAATAATAATTGGTATACTATTTTAAATTTTTAGACCTTCAGGTTCATTTTTAAATCCTTGCAAAACATGTTGAGACTTTTATGGAAACCACATAAAGCTTTTGTTCTGTTTTTTTAATTACTTTTTTCCTAACTATTACTAAAATTACTTAGGTAATAATCTTCGCACTGTTTTATAATTTTAAATTCATAATATCAGGCTTTTGTCTTACTTTTAAGACAGAACTAAATCACAAACACTATACTTTAGCTTATTTCCGAAATAAAATTGTCTCACTGTTTCGCAGATTGATAAAAGGCATAACATTAAGTTGGTCAACATCTACCGATTGCTACGAGTATTGTATTTCAAGCAGTATCAAGATTTAGATAACAATTTAAGAGATAATACAATAAATAAATAAAACTCTTTAAATCAAGGTTTACATCAAAGGATTCCAATAAAGACCGAAAACATTGAAGCAAAAAACGTATAAAAGTAAAGTAACAGCCTATAATCATCCCACTGCAGGGAAAAGGCCTCCATCATTGAATTAAAGTTACCACAGCAATGATGGGAACTGGCATAATCACCACGCTTGCCAAATGCGGGTTGGTGATCACAAACCCGAGCAACGTTCGAAAATTCGAAACTATTTGTTTTACTATTGTTATTAACTGTTCGAACCTGGGACCCCGAGATCTTGGCCCGGTATTTAAACCACTAGACCAACGGAGCGTTAAAAACGTATATTCACTATAAATAATTAAATAACAGTGGGACAGACAGACTAAATATTAAGGCGTCTTCTAATCGTATTCCCTGCATAAATGTAAAACCTAGTAGTGAGTGAAATCTGGAAGCTACTTTGGCGTGTGTTAGTTATATTTTGCTGTTTCTCTCCCTAGTTAGTAAAGAAATTGAAAAATTTGTCGTAGGTGAATCACAGCCGAGCAAGCCAATTTACAACCATATTTTTATGGGTAACTCTAGCGAAGCCGGCAAGCAAACGTTGTTTTGCCATATATCTTTATTACGGCTTGGTGGTAGAATACAGATTTTTTTTACTGATGAATATCGTACTTATCCTACTCCGAACGCAGACAAATCCAAAACACATAAATCATAAAAATCGGTCCATTCTCGAGTTAAAATACTTTTTTTATACATACTTACAGGATGAGTTTTTCATCACCGTCAAAATTTCTTATAGGCGTTATATCGTATTTAGAGCTCATTTGTGAAATAAAAAATGCAGGTCAAGTTGTCACCCGTAAATATTTTTCGCAAAATAAGTAACTAATACTCGTAGTTTTCAATTTTTACGGTCAAAGTCCTAAGCCTGTGAAGGTATGAAGGGAAAATCAACAACTTATGAATAGTATCGTCGTAATGAATAAATGAGATGCGCATCGCGTAAAAAAAGTGTTGCGAGGAGGCCGTATCCAAAATTATAGATTTTTGGAGGACATTTGCTAGATGCTTTATTTTGACATTTTTGTACTGTGCTACGACGAGTATACCTAAAGAAAGAATAGGTACGTCATTTGTTTTTTGTCTCGTAGATTGTTGTATTAAAATTTGAATGGTGATTAAAATTTCACCTGTAGGTACAAAGATTTTGTAAAGGTTTTTTTTTTTACTCTGTCTTCAGTTTGCTACTTAGCTTAAGTGCTGGCGTTTGGAGCAAGAGGAAGGTTCGGAACTTCCCTGATGGTTTCCAGTTCGGCGCGTCCACTGCCGCTTACCAGATTGAGGGGGGATGGTACGAGGACGGTGAGTCATAATAAATACTTTTTGATTAAAAGAGAGCAACCAAAGGCTAAAAAAATAATTGACCTACATTTAAGTTCTATGACTTTCCTTGGTGTTTAATTATTTCGTCTTGACTCAGCCACAGTGGATGAGCCCCTATTTACCCACGAACAACTAACAAGTGCCATTTAGATCACATTAGACGTGCTATATGGGGCGAGAATAAAAATTAAAATGGATGACATAGAATAGTTTCAGTATTAATCTTCTATATATATAAAAATGAATCCCTATTTCCCTTGGTCATCGCATCACGCGTGAACGGCTGGACCGATTTCGCTAATTATTTTTTCGTTTTGTTTATAATTGTCAGGAGAATGTTCTTATGAAAGAAAAAAAATAAGAAAATTGCGCGTAAAATTAGAAAATTTAAGAAAACTTAATCACCATACTAAATTATTTGTAATGTTACCTTAGCGCTTTTGACAATTTAGATTTTTTTAAAGTAACATTATGGCGTTTGACATAACATTGACAGAATGCGTGCTGCAAACGGTTACAATTTCCAGTGCGGTTAGCATTTGCAATGTCGATAACAGGACCTTTTTTAAAAGATTTATATCAGAGCGCCAGCATGGTTTTGTTCGAGCAAGGTCAACATATACAAATCTTGTAGAGTTCAGTGAACAACTCATCAAAGCTATGGAAGCTAACAAACAGATTGATACAATCTATACAGACTTTAGCAAGGCTTTTGATAAAGTGTCACACAGCGTCCTACTATTGAAAATGAAGCACTACGGTTTTCACGGAGTCTTGCTACAATGGTTCAAATCTTACCTAACAAACAGGTCTTTTTATGTGGTCATAAATGGCAGCCAGTCATCCATACACCCCATAACGTCCGGGGTGCCTCAAGGCTCGCATTTAGGTCCAATTTTGTTTAACATGTTCATAAATGACTTGCCAGACAATTTCAGGCATTCCTTCTCTTCCTTGTTTGCGGACGATTTGAAACTGAGTCGAGTGATTGAGTCACCCCAAGACGTCACTCTGTTGCAGGAGGATATAAATGTATTGAGTGTCTGGTGTGGTGAAAACGGATTGGACCTTAATGTTAAAAAATGCTCCCATATTAAATTTACGCGTAAACTGTCTGTGATTAAATCTGTTTACAGAATCAACGGTATACCTGTTAAGGAAGTTGATCTTGTGAAAGACCTTGGTGTAGTCTTGGACATGAAATTTACCTTTGTGCCACACAGACAATGTGACAAAGAGGGCCTACAGGATGATGGGTTTTGTTATCAGGAACTCAAAAGTATTTCGCAACCATAAAACCAAGAAAATACTTTATAATAGCTTGGTAAGGAGTATACTAGAATACTGTAGCACGGTATGGCGCCCCCATTTCTCTAACCACTCACTCAAAATTGAGCGAATACAAAAACGGTTTGTACGTCACCTGTCATTTACAGTTGGCCTACACAACTGAAACATCAGCTATGCAGAACGGCGGAACAAATTAAATATGACTGAGCAGACCAAGCGTTTTGAGTTATTGGATCTTGTATTCCTGCACTAGTTGGTTGGCAATGGAATCGACTGCCCTTCGCTGTCGCAGCAGATCAAGCTCAAAGTCCCACGTTGACCACCACGAAACCCAATTAAGCCTTTGTTTACCCCCACAAGACGTACAGTTTATGGGAGAAACTCTTCTTTATCCCGTGTTTGTCGACTATACAATGAACACAGTAATAGCCTCGACGTCTTTGCTGGCTCTTTAGCCACCTTCCGAAAGGAGGTTAAAATTTTTCTTAATTTTCACTAGTTGTATGTTTCCGGTTGTTTGATTGTAACGAAAACAGTCACCTAGTCATATACTCATCGCCGGTTTTTTTTATTGTAATATGTTACTAACTTTATTCACTAATACTCTAAAACTTAATTTTTAAGATCTTTTTTCTAATTTATTGGGCAAGCTATGATCACCTATAATTGACTGTACATTTAGCAGATACTATAATTGTTATCTTTAATACCCAAGATATAATGTAACAGTTGTTGGTAATCTCAATAAAAAAAAAATTAAAAAAAACTGTTGATAAATAAATTTGTATCTGAAATATTTTATTATTTATTATACCAATTTGAAATCAATATTCATAGTTAAGACAGGACTACGTCTGTCGGGTCCGCTAGTGTGAAATTAAAAAAAAAAAGTGTCAAAGTATCGAAATGTTTCTTTTTTGCCGGCATGTAATTTAATTAGGTCATTATCAGGACCTAGCTGGTGCACCTGGCTCACACTCGTCCAAAGCACTTTAGTTAGAGGTTAGGTTCTAGATAGCGTATCTAAATTGCCGTGATATCGTCTTTTGCTAACAGTAATGGTACTATATTACTTAGCCGATTCTTACTAATATTATAAACTATCTTTTTACCTCGGCATCGTCCGCATTTACATCGAAAATTAAATGTTTTTTTTTCTTTCTTTCTTGATTCATGTTTGTTTAAATGACATGGTAATTGGTAACCAACCAGCAGCGCCATCGATCGTCTGTCTTTGTCACGTTTCACGACCTCATAATTATGATCTGAGGTCACGACGCGACGCTGGCTTGACACATAATAAACTGTTATGCCATGTTCCCGCGGTAACTACACGGGATGTTGGAATAATTAATAGCCTGATGGTTATTCTGATGTCTAAGCTACATCACTGGAAGGTTTCAATTAAATCGATTAAGTAGTTTTTGAGTGAAGGATTTAACAAACATCCATGTATACAAACTTTTGCGTTTATTATACGAGTATCATTCACTGTACCTACTTATGCAAAAGTTGGGATCGACGTTTGTTACTCAATCATGACATAGCGGATAAAATTATCTAGTTGATATTTGGCACGGAACTATAAGCAGAAATAGTACGTAGGCTACTTTTTAACCCGGATATTGTTTACTTTTTAACAGGCAAAGGTCTCTCAATATGGGACATCGCGACCCACACCGTGCCCTCTCCAATAAAAGACCACAGCACCGGAGACGTTGCGGCCGACTCCTACCATCTCTACCACCGCGACGTGGAGATGATGAACGAATTAAGCCTAGATTTCTACCGCTTCTCTATCTCCTGGTCCAGAATCCTACCCAATGGCTTCTCTGATCGGATCAACCAAGCCGGCATCGATTACTACAACAACCTCATCAACAGATTGCTAGACAACCACATAACTCCTTTCATAACCATGTACCATTGGGATCTTCCCCTCAAACTGCAGCGATTAGGGGGTTGGACCAACCCACTTGTAGTCGACTGGTTTGAAGACTACGCCAGAGTTTTGTTCGATAAGTTCGGAGACAGAGCAAAGAACTGGATAACAATTAATGAGCCGAAACAGATCTGCTACGAAGGGTATGGTAGTGATTTGAAAGCACCTTTTCTGAATATGAGCGGAATAGCGGAGTACATATGCGCGAAGAACGTTCTTCTTGCTCATGCTAAAGTGTATAGGCTATATGACGAGCATTACAGGAGGATACAGAACGGTACTATTGGTATATCGATCAGCTGCACGTGGTATGAACCGGCTTCAGACACGCTGGATGACCATCAGGCAGCGCTGGACGCAAGGCAGTTTGATGTAAGTTTAGCGTAAAAACAAAGTTATATCAAAAGACCTTGTTGGTGAAATGTTGTTCACATACTACGCAATGGCCGGGTTCGATTCCTGGTAGTGTAGGCTCATTTAGAAAACGATCTTTTTGAAATTGGATTGGGGCTAGAGTGGCAGGTTGTAGTCATACTTCGGGACGCACGTTAAACTAAGATTCCATTTTCTGCCGCCGGAAATTGTAAAAGTATTTCATACAGAATATATTATACATAGAAAAGCTGTTTTTTTCCATTTCTTAATACAAAAACGATAGATACGATACTAATAATGAATCATTTTGCCGTGGAAAAAGGATCAATAAAATACAATTTTATTCCGCCTAACGTTTGCCGCGAACGTAGCCGGTTGTTGCGAGGTGGTACTAATAAATGGTTTTGTATACTTTACAGTAATTTTAGGATTTGAATACACAATAATAATTAGCACGATCTATAAAAATAGGATTGTTTGGGCGTCCAACTAATTAATTATCAATGATGTTTCAGTGGGGCCAATTCGCTCACCCAATATTCTCCAGAGCTGGTGACTTCCCTGCCGAATTGAAAAAGAACATTGCCATCAAAAGCGCTGAGCAAGGCTTCCAGAAGTCACGCTTACCTGAACTAACGGCCACCGAGGTAGCTCTTATAAGAGGAACTTCAGACTTCTTCGGATTAAACACATACACAGCAAAGCTGACGTATCGGGATGCGTCGTTGGAGGGAATGTATGGGGTGCCGTCGTATTACGATGACATGGGTGCTGTCATGATCAAGGATCCGTCGTGGCCTCAATCGCAGTCGTCCTGGTTGCAAGTGAGTAATACCTTCTACCTTTTGCTCTATTTAACCTTTGATGTTTGCTGTATGGCATGTATCGGCATATTCGTTTTAAGAAGATATTGCAAAATAGTATTAGTTTTTTTTTTAAGACACATAGTTACAAAAATTGTGGTGATATACCTAGTAAGTTAAAACCACAGATAAGATAATACTATTATACCTATACCTATTTTAATTTCTTATTGATTTGAAGTGACGTATTTGTTTATCTTCTTAATATATAAAAATTACGTGTCACGTGTTTGTCCGCGATGGACTCCTAAACTACTTAACCGATTTTAATCAAATTTGCACACCGTGTGCAGTTTGATCCAACTTGAAAGATAGGATAGCTTACAGCTCAATTTATAGTCGAATTTTATTTTATTGCAAATTTTCTGCGTAACATGTTAAGGTAAACGCCATATTTGATGCCAATGACATTGTGTGACATCTTACGTCAAAATCGAATTATTTTGAGGCGATACGAAGTTCGCGGGGTCTGCTATGTTAATAATAAATGTTTGACCTGTAATAAATTTGTTGCAGAATGGTACCTTTTTTCCGAAAATATGGTATAGTACTATACCTTCTCCTATAGGTGCTCTATACGTTTTGGTACACCCTGTATAAAAGCACGAGTTAAGTAAGTCCAAACTGCTATCGCCCACCTGCCAAGCTGTTGACGTTTGATCTAAAACCCCTATCACACCACGCTTACATATACGCTTAAAGAACTCGCGTGATTCTAGAACCTATAATTAGTTCACATCAAATCATAAACCTCTTTTAAAAAGTCTGTAAATTTTTTTTTTTAGGAAGTGCCATGGGGCTTCTTCAAACTCCTCGTTGAAATAAAAACTCTGTACGACAACCCGCCAGTTATTGTAACTGAAAACGGCTGGTCGTCCGCTGGAGGGCTGCTTGACGACGACAGGATTAGTTACTTTAGGAACTACTTGAACGCTTTGCTCGATGCAGTGGACGAAGGCTGCGACGTGAAGGCGTACAGTGCGTGGTCTCTCATGGACAACTTTGAGTGGAAGAATGGATACACGTAAGTTTTATAATGTCCCGTATGCTGTATAAATCTAAATAAATAAAAAATCATCGCCGAAATATATGCGCGCAAAACTTTTGATCGACCGGAACGAATTGGATATTTCTGTTGGTGTTGTTTGTAAGTATTGATCAAGAGAAGATTTGTGTGGAAGAAATTGTATAAAAAAACTAAAAGAGTTTAGAAATATCCACATGAAAAGTGTGTAAAGTGCTAACATGATCACAACCAGACCTTTATATTTTGCTTGCATTATCTTCATTGTTAAGAGGAAACACCACGGCCGTTTTTCCATACAAACGTAGTCCCCTGTTTCCTCCCTGGATAATGCCTGTAGAGCAATAATTTTAATTACAATAAATTATGGCCACTATTAGCATGTTTCTATGTTTTCTGTTTTTTCATAAATTAATTAATAAAAAAGATATGAGCCCTTAAAAAATCGAAAAAATTCGCCAGATTTTCCGCTGTGTTCAAACATCCAGAAAACAAATCTGGCTAAATTTTAGAAAAAAAAGAAAACATACAAACACGGCCAAAGCCTTTCTTGAATTTTTAATGAAAAAAGTATTTAGATCGGTCTAGTTTTGGAAAAGTAATCGGGGTACTACGAAACGTTTATTTGGTGTGTTTTTAGTAGGTATTTTCGGTCCAAGAAGCAGTTGTCTCTATCACACTCTGCGGTGAATGCGTTTGGCACTGCGCGACAGCAATAGATTTTACAAATACCTATTTTTCAATTCTCTCGCCCATAGTGTTTCCTCTTAAACCAGTGCAAAGTCGGGATCATAGATATGGACGGCCAAGTCAGAGCCCTCTTAACCCGGGTTAATATTTTAAAACCCTCGCAGCTGTAAGGGATGCCGACTACTCAGGAGCAGAATCGAAAGGGGAGCCCTAGGCGATCATCATATACCTACATAAAGTAAATGTAAAAAACCAGATCATGCGCAATCGATCAGTTTTGAAAAGTTTTAGCGTGTTTAAATCGATCATGCATCCGAAATAACAAATATTTAGAACACAATAATATGTTTTTTTTTGGCAAGTTGAAAGTTGTGGTCTGATTTTAGCTAAACGTTGAAGCAGATTTTAAAGTGGCTTTATGTTTTCAGGGAAAAGTTCGGTCTATACGAAGTGGACTTCGATAGCCCTGAACGCACGAGGACACCTCGTAAGTCCGCGTACGTCTACCGAGAAATCATCAGGACCCGTCAGCTGGACCTGAACTACGAGCCTGAAGACTTTGGCGTTGACTCCATCAACACGAACACGGAGAGGGGGCGGCATAATTTTAGCATTTATTATTACAATAATTAAATTATGTTAGTAAAATATTGGTACATAGATTTAATTTTTATTGTCACTTCCACTTAGGCTACGTGCAATAAGTCAACTCAAATATGATTACCTAAGGCAATTTCAATACCTAATTCATGTGGCAAAAGGCTTGCAATACAAAAGGCGTGTAAATAAAATTGAGAAAGAAAGTATCTGCTAATTGTATCTGCTCTTTGATTCTGATAAAACTCCTTTGGTCATTGAAATGAGTGAACGACCCTTAAAACTCAATGTGTTATTTATTAATTTTGGAATATGATTAGGTTAGGTTAAGTTATTTTGTTTAAAAAAAAATAAGTATTTATGATAATATGTTTCAGTAAATCAGTAAAATCAGTAAAATTAGTTTTATTTCTGCACATAGGCCCCTGGAGGCGCTTTAACACGTCTCAATATTAAAACCTACCACTGCTTCGGGGCAAATGTGGGCTAGTGCCGAGAACAAGCAGCGCAAGAAACTCGGTCACTATTGTGAGCCTCTTTTCAAATCAATATGTTATTAATTATATTAATTATATTATATTAATTTATTAGTCCAATGCTGGTTATATAATTATACAGGATGAAATTTTAACCACCTTCCAAATGTTAATATATCAATCTACGAGACAAAAAACAATGGCTCATTTTAACCGACTTCCAAAAAAAGGACTCCTCTTTCCTTTGGAAGTTGGTTAAAAATACGAGTTCTCAATTCGACAGAATTTTTTTTTATGTTTGTTACCTCAGAACTTTTGACTGGTTAACGGATTTTAAAAATTATTTTTTTGTTTTAAAGCTGGTGCTTCCCGTGTGGTCCCATTTTAACGAAGTCATGATCTGATGGTGGAATCTGGGGAAATCGAGAGAAACCCTCAAATTTTTTGCATATCTTTCTTAAGGTTTTTCAGTATTTGCGTCTGGTACTCATCATTTTATGTTGATGAGCTGATGATGGAAGGTACAACTCCTTAACGTTTAGGAGAAGGAGGATTATTCTTTAAATATCATAGGCGCGTATAGTCAGTCTTCCTTCAGGTTATTCACGTGAGCTGATGATGGAAGGTCAAACTCCTAAGCAGTTAGGAGTTGGATGATGATTCTTAAGATTCTATAGCGTTGAGGGAGGGAGTTTCTCAAACAATTCATACATTTTCATCTAGAAGTCGTCATCACTATTTATGTAGGTTACTGTTACCGGCGAACAGAGGATTAATAATTGTGTAATTTATTTAACACTACAAAGAGAAAATAAATTATTATTAAATAAAAAATTGAACTGATTTAAAAAAGAACTTACTAAAAAGGACAAAATAACATAAGAACTAAGAATAACATAAGAGAAGGTACTGGCTTAATCACCATGCTTGCCAAACCCGAGCAACGTTCTAAAATTCGAAATTTTTTTTTTTATTGCCCGATCCGGGAATCGAACCTGGGACCCCGAGGTCATGGCCCGGTATTTAAACCACTAGACCAACGGACCACAAAACCTATTTACGTACTTACAATATCATTATTTTAACTACTTACAACTAAACAGATTGAAGTCGGTGCCGAGCCCAAACAATACAAAAATAATAGGTACTACAAACGAAACAAATCAAATGTGGAATTTAAGGGCGGTTTCGTCAAAAGTTGTACCAGTGAAAAATTGGAGAAATATCTTTTTCAATGTAATTTTAAGAAACTTTTGGGATTTATGGAATCATTAGACTATTTTCTTATTAAAATATGTAATCACCTACCAAAATACCCAAAAAAAATTAATTTTATAGGACTTTTTCTATAAAGTGGAGTACTAAGATGTTCCAATCCGTGACCAAGGACAAATGTCTATAAAAGCAAATAAAAACAAATTTTAACCATAACGTATATTTAATTCTCAGTCTTTATCAATCAACTAAATCACGTAAATAGTTCCAGTCTACAATAAAAATTATACTTAAGACATCATTTACTTCAATTCCGTTACTTATAGGACATTTTACAATCTTTTTTACTCTTTGGTGTCATGAGATTATAATCAGGCTAAGTTCTAATAATTTTAATCACACAATTAACATATTCTAAAGAATACTAAAATAAAATATTTCTTACTTATTTATTAAATATTTCACACCAAAATAATTTGTAGTTGCAGTTTTATAGGACATTTTCGGAAACGGAAGGTAGTAGTAACCGAATGGAATATAAGGCATTGGATACAATGAGCCTTAATAGCATAACACAATTTTTAATACTCTTTATTATTTTCTGGGTCCTTCTCCAGCTTCTCTTGATATCGTTGCATTTTTCAGATGGGGTAAGAGGCATCTGTATAAAAAAAACATCAATATAACAGAAACTTACCCAGCAAAGATATCTAGTAGTGTACCCATATCAAGTTTTGTAGATGAAAGGATAAGCGTGCAGGTAAGTAACAAGCAGATATAAAAAATTCGTTAGCGTAAGGAGAGCGGCAGACCACGACTGGAGTGGCTGGAGCGGAAGGCCGTCACCTCAGTAGCATAATGTTGTTTTAATAACGACTCAACAAGATATTGATTAATTTACTTACTATAGAGATACTAATCAATATCAAATGCACCACGCCTGTTTGATGAGAACATTCATATCTAAGTAGTTGCTATTTATTTATTTTATTATTAACATTGCTTAATAAACTTATTTAAGATTTAGTATCTAATTTTTAGGTATTTTATGTTACAGATGTTTGAGATCTACGAGTATGCCACACAATGTTAGCTAGAATTAGCTGTGCCTACTAGGGTTTTTATTACTTACTGACGATTTTTTTAATTTTTCTTAGTTACTATTTTATAAAAACGTTCATATAGTTAGACTGGACTACAAGTACCTAGATTCAAAAATTATTGTGAATGAATACGTCCAAAGTTAGTAACAAACTGATAATCTTTCGTGGTGCCAACAGCTCCAGAAAAGAGAAAGATGGACTTTGCTTCATAATTTTGTGAAATTATCCTAAGCGGCATATATTGTGATAAAGTGGTGGCATTCAAGGCATTGAATGATATTGTGTCAGTGAGTTGGATAAATCAAATAAAAGTGTGAAACAAGGAAAAGCGCTCCTATTTGACACGGATCTACGTTCTCGCGTAAAACTCCTATGATTATTGAAATGTATTAAACCACCCATACATTTCAATGAGTTAAGTAGGTTGTTTAGGTTAAGTTATTATGTGTAAGTGTAAGTAAGTATTTATGAGAGTTTATTAAGAGTTTATGACGTATTTATTGATAATGTAGAATAATTCCTACTGAAGATATGGCAGCATGTCTCAGACCTTAGCCGGTTCCGTAAGGGAGGACAAAATATAAAAGTAAAAAAAATACAACAAACGTCACAATTGTTTTGTTTATGTGTCACCGACTCACCGTGTGTCGATATTTTACTTATTTTAGTGAAAATGTGTGATATAAACGACAATTCTTTAAAATTGACTGTTAAGTGGAATGGGAAGGAGTATACAATACCAGAGTTTTCACCGTCTGATTCAGTGGCAATGCTTAAAATCGCTATTGAAAATGCAACTGGAGTCCGACCCGAAAGGCAAAAACTGCTCAATGTTAAGTTCCAGGGTAATTAAGCATTCTTTTTCATGGTATTTGCTAGACCTGTAACCTTCTATAGTATTACTAAAGTTATATTTTATTAGTCTTTCAACATAGTAACCTATTTTCAATCCAACATTTCATTTTGTAGAGGAAGAAACTTTTTATGTAATCGTTATGTCGTTAGTTTGCGGCACTTTCTTGACGTAATTACTTTGCTTCAGCATTAGATATTAGTTATTCAAGGCCTCTTTTAATGATTCCGAGTTTTGTTACTTCATAGCTTCAATGATAACCTCATGTTTCTATTTAAAAGTGACTCTTATTTTATTTTCCACTTATGTGATTTATTATTAAAAATATTTTTTGAATATTTTGAGACATTTATATTCTATCATTATGATTTTTACATTTGCAATCATACAATTTATTGCATCATCATCAATGCCTGACTTGTTCCAATGTGTGTTTGTATACATAAAGAACATATTTTATAACCTTGAATTTAGGATAGTATAAAAGATAAGATAAAAATAAAATTAAAGGAAAATTTAGATTTCAAATTTTGAAGGATACAACACCTAAATACCTAATAATGAAGTAATTAGACCCTATCGCAAAATTGTGCTGACTATAGAGTTCATGTAATTATTACTCATTCATTATTGGGGTTTTGTATCCAAAAGATAAAAATGGAGCCCTATTACTTCACTCATCTGTCAGTCTATCTGTCTGTCCATAGATTTAATATACTGCTGATAGATTGGCAATGAAAAGAGACAGAATACAATGCAGCTATACGACAGAACGAGATAGATCACAAGGCCGTTCACGTACACGCTAAGAACCCGTAGCGTTTTTCTGAGTTCTGACGTCTGTCACGCGCAACACAATATTCCCTTTAGTTTTACTAGTTTCATTTTTATTATTGTAAAAAAGTGTCGAGTTGATGTATTTTCATTATGGTTACATGTTCAGTACCTGGAAGTAACTCATCTAAAAAAGGGAACCAACATAATTGTACATTTCACACGTGAACACACAATCGCGATTACCAGCAGCAAAATGCAATGTTTCAGAGCTTTGACTATAATTTTGTATACTAATTGATAGGGCATTTTACCAGGACAAGGATTTAAATTCATATGAATTCAATTAAAAATAATATCAAATACGTGAATTTCAACAATTACTAACGTCACTTTTGTATTTTAGTAATTGACGTTGTCGATGATATCTTATCGACATTTCATTAGCTGACATATTTCACATTGTAAACCGCATACAGCCTAAATTGTTAAAATACGTTAGAAAAGGTTAAAATTGCCTAATAGAAAAGAATGTTCGCCCAATAAATATTCGAGCATTTGCAGTTTACATTTGGACCCTAAGTGTTTTTAACACAGAGGCGATCAGCCTGTAAAATTACGCTCTGGATCCATGTCCATATTGTTCAAGCCCCCATCAATCCCCATTAGTTAAACATTAAATATATGTATATTTAGTGTACGTTTGTAATGTGTAATTGAAAAATAAATATCAGTTTTATTTCAACTTTGGCGATCGCGATCGCAAAATGAGGCAAAATTGTTAAATACTGGCAAGTAAAGCCTACGATATTTTTTACAATAAATTGATTTTGTTTGGGGATAAGTAATTATAAAATAAAAAAAAAACATATCTAGGTATTTACTTGCAGTTTTTTGGCGTTCTTTTAATAATACTAAAAAATAAGTCACCTGCGTCAACGTAAACTGTGTCGATGGAATCGATATCGAAAGCAAGTAGAAAATGCAGCACCTGCACTATTTATCTCACGCACATGCTCACTTTATGCACACTAGCGTAACCTAGTTTTGGTCTCGTTTTCAGGATTCAATTGCCAATCTATCATCTATATTAAATCTATGTGTCTGTCTGTGACTAACTGTAATAGCTAGACAATTGAAAATTTCACAGATGATGTACTTCTGTTGCCGCTATAATATAGAATATACATACATTGCAAACTTAAAGAAAAAATAATTATTTTTGATTATTCATAATCATTGTTTTCTACATAATATGTAAGAACTATAAGTTCATGCAGTTGCCTCCCTATTTTCGATTTTTATTTAAAACTAGCTGTTGCCCGCGACTTCGTAAGCGTCAATTTCGGTTATTATGATTGCGATTATTTTTGCAACCTTTTTTTTCTATTGCTTCGCTCCTATTGGTCGCAGCGTGATGTTATATAGCCTAAAACCTTCCTTGTTAAATGGTCTATCCAACACATAAATAATTTTTCAAATCAAACCAGTACTTCCTGAGATTAGCGCGTTCAAACAAACAAACAAAGAAACAAACAAACTCTTCAGCTTTATAATATTAGTATAGATGAGTACTTATGTAAAAAAACAATGCTAAAACTGTAAAATTTGTTGAACATTATAATTAAGGACATGTTTCCATTCTCATAAATCACACCTCTTTTCTGTGAATTGCTAGCTGTTAACAAAAGGTTGAATATCTGGAACTTGAATGAATTTGTATCAAAAAAAATAAGACCCACTGAATATTTGGGTTCTCTCATACCTTAGTTGCATTGATCCATAAGACATTTGTATGTTAGGTCTTTATTTATTTTATAAATACATATGCATTATTATATTTTAGGGGCATTGTAACTTTCACAGGGAAACAACAGAAAATTAAATTATCCCGCCTAAGGCAGCTCTCAAGTGGAATTTGAACAACTATTTACATTTGCTTGTCCAACTCAACTTCTGCTAACGAATTTTCTCAATTGTTAGACAGAGATAGGCCCAGGCATTTTGGGCATTGGTCGGTTTGCATTAGTTAGGATTTGTCCGCACTTAGCTTCACTAGTGCGACATTTGACTTGATTCTCATCTTCTATCCAACCATCCCAAGTGATTTCACAAAGGCAACACCTTTCCCAGATTCCTAAAAGCTTCTGTGACCAATGATGGTGATCGGAGAAACCATCTCTCTGACAAAAACATGAAAGTTACATTTCATTAATAATTTATTCTAATTTTCTTTAACAACTAGGTAAAGTGGCTACAGACAATTTTACATTATCAGAGTTGAATCTCAAGCCTAACTTAAAAATAATGATGATGGGCTCATTAGAAGAAGCAATAGAAGGTGCGAGAACCAAACCCGATGTAGGGGATGAAGTTGTCAACGACCTGGACATTGAAGAGGAGGAAGTGGATGTAGAAAATCAAGAAGTTAGTATAGTTTTAGATTAAATACTAATACTAATATTTAAATACTTAAATAACAAAACCATATTAATAGGATCTTGTTACATGCAATGACATTCATCATCATCATCATCATCATATCAGCCGAACGACGCCCACTGCTGGACATAGGCCTCCCCCAAGAATCTCCACAACGATCGGTCCTGTGCTGTCCGCATCCAACGACATTAACCCAAACAAAAAAGAAACAATAAACTCTGAATAGTGAGCTACAAGAAGATCAGCATATTTTATGCGCTTTGTCAATATGAATGTAAAAACATGTTCTTCCCTTTCAGATATATTTAGCAAAAATTAACAAAAGAGTACGAGATTATAAAATTAACATACTGAATGAGCCACGACCAGGGAAGAAACTGTTGGTGCTAGACATAGATTATACATTATTTGACCATAGATCAGTAGCTGAGACGGGTGAGTTTAGATTATACTGGATTATTCATAGTTTTTTTTTTCGATTATAAACCAATAATGCACTCTAAAGGGCAAAGAACTAGAATTGTTATGAAAATTTACATTTGTATATTTTTAAGTAATACTTTATTACCCTTAACACCAAGTAGGAAGATATCGGAAAATTGTTTTTATTTTTCAGGTTATGAATTAATGCGGCCTTTCCTTCATGAATTCCTAACGTCAGCGTACGAAGACTACGACATAGTGATATGGTCAGCGACAGGCATGAAGTGGATCGAGGAGAAGATGAGATTGCTTGGTGTCTCCACGCACCAGGACTACAAGATTATGTTCTATCTCGACTATCTGGCCATGATCACTGTACATACGGCTAAATATGGAACTATTGACGTGAGTAATTAAATGACAAATCATTATCAGCCTATCGCAGTCCACTAACGGCCATTTCCAATAACCTATCTATCTTCAGTTTTGGCAAATATTGGAGATAGAGAACAACTTCTGTCTTTGTTTCTCTGGACGGCAAAACAGAGATAGAAACTGTTTCCTATCTTCGATATGTCAAAACTAGCAATATATAGATTATTGGAACCGGCCGTAAGTGTCCAGCAGTGGCTGGACATAGGATTCCCCAGTTGCACGCCACTTAGGTCGATCCTTGGCTTATCCAAAATAACAATTATAATAGTACTTAAATGATTATGAACTTTTCAACAGATGACAAAAAGAGTGATGTACCGGAACGTCAAAAATCCGCGGACGAATATCTATCATCGTCAAACTGGAAACGTATAATATTGACCGTGGTGTGACAGTTGCATAATTTTTTTTTTATTTAAGCGGTTTACATTTAATCATAAATCTTACTAATAATTTAAATGAAAAAGTTTAGTTAGATGTTTGTTAAACAATCACGGTTATTTCACACAATATTCGTCACGGTGTTAGATTGTATGGTATAATAACACAAGCTACTTTTTATCAGGGGGAAAACGGTTTCCGTGGGATAATTTTGGTACATACTTAGGAATTCACAATTTCACGCGTACAAAGTCGCGTACAGCAAGTAAGTATAGGAGCTAACACATTCCCATACAAAAATGTCACTTCTGACTGTCAAATTTTTAAATATAAGCAGCCAGTGTAGGTGAAGGTAAAAAAAACGTTGTGTAGTGTAGGATGCCCTCAGGCCAGGTGTAGTGATGATTTGCGCAAGGTGGCAGGAGCTGGATGCGAAAAGCCGAGGGTCGACCTAATGGGGGCTATCGCTAGTGAATTTGCCACTAGAGGCGCTAGTGTCGCGTGAGGTCCAATATCATTCACTTTGTACTGGTTTTAGCGGAATTTGTTGCATAAATTATAATTTGCTTAATTTACCTGTTGGAAAGTGATCTCCTTCGTAAAATATCGCAAATATGGATTATTTGGCGATTAATGTGAACGCTTTAAAAGCGGAATTAAGAAAAAGCGCAAAAATAGGCGGCCTCAAGAGCAACTATTTCAGAAGTTAGTTTGTTGATATCAAGATAGTTATTTATAAACAATATAACCTTAATTAGATTCAAGATATAACTCTTTGTTTCGGCGCCAATCGCCTTTGACAGCTATAACTCCGGACCTCAGTCTACAGTGGCGCCAACTGGTGAGCAAAGAAACGGTAGTCCCCATTGACCAAACTATTTAAGAAAATATTATTACAAACTATTTAATTATTTCAGGTCAAACCTCTAGGCGTTATATGGGGCAAGTACCCCCAGTACAGTTCGAAAAATACGATAATGTTCGATGACATTAGACGGAACTTCATAATGAATCCAAAAAGTGGCCTGAAAATAAGACCGTTCAGGCAGGCCCACCTCAACCGCGACAGGGATAGGGAGCTGTTGCATTTGTCGACGTATTTGAGGGACATAGCCCAGTACTGCGAGGATTTCGACACTCTAAACCACAAGAAGTGGGAGAAATACAAGCCTGACAAGAATAGGACGCAACAGGTGAGTGAAATGTGGACTGTTAAAATAATTTTTTTTTATTCATTGAATAGAAGCGGAGGGTTGAGGGTTCGAGTCCCACCTCAGGCAGTTTTAATTTTTATATTTTTTTATTTAAGAAATATTATTTTTTTCAATGTTTTAAATGCTTCTTAAAAATATCTTAATGTTTTCTGTCTTACAAATTAATATTTAATAATTTTACTAATACTAAAATTACTGGAATCATAAATTTCTTTTTCTGTGTTTTCCTCACAACTTTTTGATCACATGTCTTATATTTAAATATGATATTTTATTTGAATAATTGAAGTATTGGGCGCGGCGCTTTAACATTTAGCTAAATGGTAAAGCACCGCGCCCGGTATGCGAGGAGATGCGGGTTCGAGTCCCGTCTGAGACATAATTTTTCAAGTTTATATACTGATATTATCTCTTACATTGTTCCACACTAAGTGCTTAACACGATATGCGTATTAATGCCCAATATACCCGTTTTTTTTTTATTTCAGGCTGGCAGCAAACGGAAAGCAGAGGACAATGCCCCGTCAGCGCCGAAGGAATGACGGTAGGCGTCCCAACGGGCCGTCAGTTCGATGCCCGATCGTTGCCTTACCATACAAGACTGCGAACAATACAAGACTTAGCCGTGATGATATTAAGTGATTGTGTTTAACGCAATAGTTATATTGTAAGCGAGAATTTTACTGTACACTCCAAAAGATTTAAATCGCTAGATATTTTTTTTTTATTAATAAGGCACAGCTACATAGAACAAACCAAACCAATTACACAAACTAAGTCTGAACTCCGATAACAGCCGAGCACAACACTCACATAATTTAAACAATACATCAAAAATAACATTTAAAAAACACTACACCCTACTACGCATCGCAAAACCGGCAAATACGGATCATCTGTCCCATTCAGACAAGACAAGGCTTGAGTGAGAGAGACAGATGTACTCGAAATACAGACAATGTGACGCAGACTGAGGCCGCTAATGTCATCTATAAACTGCGGTATTGCATTACCTTGATTCCGACTTGACTTGATACCTGATACTGGAACAATAAATATATTTGATTGTGTTTTTCTGCATTTGTCGTTGTAAGCAACATTTATACTTTTATTTGATTATCATGGACATAATTTGCTAAAATATATAAAATAAAAATAATTTATCCACAGGCACTTTAAGATTTGGCTTTAGCTTTACGGACTACGGTAGTAAACTATCGCTAGTGAATTGGCCACTAGAGGCGCTTGTGTCGCGTGAGGTCCAATAACATTCACTTTTCACTGGTTTAAGCGGGCTTCGTTACATAAATTATAATTTCTTTAATTTACCTGCTGGAAAGTGATCTTCGTTAAATTATTGCAAACATGGATTATTTGGCGATTAATGTGAACGCTTTGAAAGCGGAATTTAGAAAAAACTATAAAATAAGCGGCCTTAAAGAGCAACTATTTCAGAAGTTAGTTTGTTGATATGAAGATAGTTATTTATAAATAACTAGCGGCCCGCCCCAGCTTCGCACGGGTGCAATGCTGATACTAAATACACTACAAAAAAACTGTGAACGTTGTATATAAAAAAAACATAGTGGCCCGCTCCGGCTTCGCACGGGTATGAAATATGTCACTGAAAAAATAATTAAAATCGATCCAGTAGTTTTGATTTATTCATTACCTACTGCCCGTGGCCCGCACGTGTTAAATTTGTAGTAAAACAATTCCCCTTTCCCTAATACCATGAAGATTTCCTGCTGTCTTTGGAATATCTAAATTCGTACACTACATTTTTACTTATTTACTTTTTACATTTTTAAAGTTTAGGTGGATTCAGGTTTCTTAGTAAAATAACAGGACAACCTACTTTCAACACCATTTTGTGAGGAGGGAGTCCAGACGGGTTCAAAGAGTTTAGAAATTCTGTAGGAAAATGAACAGCTTCTTCCAAATCGAGAACAGTATCGACCGAGTAGTATATTTTCGTCGGCGCATCAATCTTTGAAAGAATCAAGTTATTTACCTTATCTACTTGTTCGTTAGTTGGTGACAGAATCGCTCTTTCTTTAAACCAAGATGTTGTCTTATAACTTATGTTATCAATGTCAGGATAGACATAAATCAGCAATGTATTTAAAGTATTTAATTGGATAAGGATTAATTAAAATTTTAAAATCGCTTGGAAAATTAGCCATTATTTGTCGTAAAAAGTAAATGATAAAAAAATGTTATTGTGGGATATCCATAACAGGTAGACATACACCATCGCGGAGTTTTCTGTAGACCTTTTCAATATGTACAATACTTAGTACATTATTTTGATAAATTTCGTAGGGTTTAGCCTGCGTTTGCAATGTAAGCGGAAAAAAATGTGAATATTTACGACATCATATTAGAAACCTCAAAAATAACAGTATTTCTCCACTATTTAATGGATGTTATTATACATATGAACCTTCCTCTTGAATCACTCTATCTATTAAAAAAACCGCATCAAAATCCGTTGCGTAGTTTTAAAGATTTAAGCATACAAAGGGACATGGGGACAGCAAAAGCGACTTTGTTTTATACTATGTAGTGATAAACTTTAATTAGATTCAAGATTTAAAACTTTGTATCGGCACCGATCTTATAAAGTCGCCTTTGACAGCTATACCTCCGGACCTCAGTCTACAGTGGCGCCAACTGGTGAGCAAAGAAACGGTAGTCCGTGAGGTCCTACTCCGCAACACAATGTCCGTATATTCGAATCCATCTGTCCCTATCACTCATACCGATGTCTTAAAGTGTCTGAAAGAGATAGATATTATGTCCGTAAATATTCTTATCCTTATTATATCCTTCGTGTTGCAGAGTAAGGCTTCTGCTCAAATAACAAACTATTTAGTGATTTGAAAGCATTAAAAACCTTTTTCAACAAATATTTCCAAATATTTAGGCATTAACTAAGATGTTATAATAATAGGAATCGTGTTTTCGAATTTTTCGTGAATGGTGGCATCTTTCAGTTGTCAAGTACCGTGTGTCGCCATCTGTAATTTGCCTTTGCCGACATTGTGAGACTAATATATCTAGCGATTTAAATCTATGCTAATAATATTATAAAGCTGAAGAGTTTGTTTGTTTGAACGCGCTAACCTCAGGAAGTACTGGTTCGATTTGAAATATTCTTTTTGTGTTGGATAGTTCATTTATCGAGGAAGGCTTTAGGCTATATAACATCACGCTGCGACCAATAGAAGCGAAGCATGAGGGAAAAATGTTGCGATCATAATAATAGAAATTGACGCGGACGAAGTCGCGGGCAACAGCTAGTCTTTGATACACTTTGCCTTTTTTACAGAATTGGCGAACAATAAAAATAAAAAACAAAGCCTTTATTAACTGTCAATTTATGTCACCGAATTATTAGTTCGGAATATGAATTAAAACGGTTTAGGTGCATTGATGTTAAAAAAAAATTGATACACAACCAGTGACAGAAAAATGTCTTCACCAAATGAAAGAAAGAAAGAGAGAAATATTTAGCAAATGAGCACCCGTTGAATATTTTGATCTCAGATCATATAAAGAAGGAGATATGAAATTACTCGTAAATCCTAAGCGAACCCGTGCGTGTCTCCGAATTATTTATGTGTGCAACGCAACTACAATAACACTGTTGTAAGCATAAGGGTCACACTATATCAATTTACAACGCTCATTGGTGCGCACACAAACATGGACCCAATCACAGAGGCTACCACTTACTCGCTTACACAATGCGTCATTTGGTGTGTGCAAATTAGTGTGTCGCTACAAAGTGTGGTCTCGACGCACACGTCGGGCAGTGAACGCTTCGATTAAACCTCGATACATTGCGCAGTCGCATAGTACTCACAACACAGCTAATTAGTATCAAGCCTTCAATGTATATTGTGCCGATACAATTATCGTTACATGGATGTTTTCATTATATATTACGGTGCGGAGTGCAATAATTCTGTTTGCCCATATTGGATTCGCACGCGCCACGCCCCCATTTCATATCTATTTCTTTATATGATCTGAGATTTTGATGCTCTTTTACTTAAGTCCCAATAATCTTTTAATCATGTACAGATAACAGCACGTCAACCTACCACAAAACGTCAAAATTTCTCAATTGATATTGATCTCTACTTGTTAAACTTAAAGTTGAAAATCTATTCAATGACCTTTAACTTTTTGAGTAGGTTGACCTGCCGTTGTATGTACGTATGGTTGCATATGACATAAGCTGTTTATATTTAAACTTGGACCGAAGTTTTTTTTTCATAGGACTGTCAATGATATTTTAAAGTATAGATTGTTACTTACATCCATAGTAATTCGCGTATTAAATCTACTATCTAAAAGATACGAAATAGCACGGAAATGAAAGAGATGGCTATCAGGGCTACTAGATCGTATATTTGGACACAAAATTTGAGAAAGGTCTGAAGTGGGACGTGAGTTTGCCTCTTGCATTGGCCACCACTATTGCAAGATTATTTGAATGTGACCAGTACCCACTGTATATAAAGTAGTATAAAAAATAATAAATAAAACGAAACAGTATTATAATTCAGATCAGTACTCGTATGTTAGTTTTGAAGAAAAATCTATTTTAAAATGGTAATGTATAATGGTGTCAAATTTTGTATTATTGAAGGTACTAAACTGTATAACCGCGATTTATAGGCTGGCATCCCTGATGGTTATAGTTTTTAAAGATTACCGCTCGTGACTGCACTCGACGTGGACGTTGTAAAAAACGTACTAATTAGGGCGTATTTGAGTCTTCACAACGCGCGCGCTTGTAACATATTATCTGCTTCGTTTGAATATAATATCATTGAGGACTGTGTATCTAGTTCATAAAATATATTTTATAGATGATTGGGTGCTTATTTTATCAAATGTAATTTGAGGTTATGTCTACGTTGTAATTTTACAAAATGTATGGTTTTTAACTATTGGCCACATTAGTTGTTTAAATTAGTTATTTAATTTCAAATGCTAACGGATTTCGAGCCACGTAATCTAAAAGACAATTGTCACCATCAAACTCACTGCATATATAAATAAGAAGGCTTTATTTGCTAAGAAATATTTATACTTTGCATAGTGCATCGCTGTGAGTTATGCAATAAAGATGATAATAATAAACATTTTTACTAAAGTATTTTGTATTATTTGTTGTTGACAAGATATTCGAAGATATATATAATATATCTCTGCAACAAAATAATGTTCGAAAACCACTAGATCTCATCAGTGTTTAGTAGCAGCCTATATCTAGCAACAAAACTAATATGAGCTGATGACGATTGCACGGGTGAAGAAGAACACACACGATGGAAGAAGTGCTATTTTCCAGATGTACCAATAGACTTCCTATAGTACTAATACTTTAACTGTCCATTTTCGGATAAAAACGCCCAATAAAAACCAGTTTTGTTAAAAAAGCAAAACAATTATTGAGAATTGATCAACAAAATTTTGGGTGTTACATTGATAGAAACACAGGTAGCTTCGAATTTTAATTTTCATTTGGTAATATCCATTGGCACGTTGCTATTATACGAGGGCGAGTCAATAAGTCCGTGACTTTTTGAATTTCTGACCTCTTTACTGAAAAAGCAACACTACTCCTGTCAACAGGTATCTGTCAGTTGATTCCTATCAAAATTTGAACTTGCTGCGTCAGTTAGTTTGTGTTTGACAGCTATTTTTATCAGCCTACCCAGTAATTTGAGGAAAAAATGGAAAAAGGTGAATTTCGTGTGCTTATTAAGCATTATTTTTTGCGAAAAAAAACCATTACCGAGACCAAGGCTAAGCTTGATAAATACTATGGGGACTCTGCACCATCGATTTCAATGGTAAAAAAGTGGTTTACTGAATTTCGTTGTGGCCGTAAAAGCACTGAAGATGCCGAACGTCCTGGACGCCCAGTTGAGGTCTCTACACCCGAAACAATCGAAAAAATTCACGATATGGTGTTGGCCGACCGAAGATTGAATGTGCATGAGATCGTGGAAGCCGTAGGGATCTCGCATGGCTCAGTGGTTTCAATTTTAAAAGATCAATTGGGCATGAGAAAGCTTTCCGCAAGATGGGTGCCGCGTTTGCTCACAGTCGACCACAAACGCAATCGTGTAACAACTTCACAGGAAGGTTTGGCGTTGTTTAATCGCAATATGGAGGAGTTTTTGCGCCGTTTTGTAACCGTGGACGAAACATGGATCCATCACAACACACCAGAGACCAAACAACAGTCAAAACAGTGGGTTTCTAAGGGTGAATCGGCGCCAAAGAAGGCCAAGGTGGGTTTGTCAGCCAATAAAGTTATGGCGACTGTTTTTTGGGATGCATGTGGGATAATCCACATTGACTACCTTCAAAAGGGAAGAACAATCAATGGGGAATATTATGCCAACTTATTGGACCGCTTCAATGACGATTTGAAAAAAAACCGACCTCATTTGGCCAAGAAAAAAGTTCTTTTCCACCAAGACAATGCAAGGGTGCACACATGTGCAGTTGCCATGGCAAAAATCCATGAATTGGGCTATGAATTGCTCCCTCATCCACCCTATTCTCCAGATTTGGCTCCGAGTGACTACTTTTTGTTCCCAAACCTGAAGAAATGGCTTGGTGGAAAAAGATTTGACTCCAATGATGAAGTCATCTCGCAAACAAAGGCCTATTTTGAGGACCTCAACAAATCATATTTTTTGGAAGGGATAAAAAAATTGGAGAAGCGTTGGACAAAGTGTATAGAGCTCAAGGGAGACTACATGGAAAAATAAAATGATTTGTTTATCAAAAAATCTGTGTTTTATTCCAAAAGTCACGGACTTATTGACCCGCCCTCGTAGCTACTGACTATATTTTAAATATTACAAAAGAAATAAATAAACTATCCTCATTTTTTTATTTTCTCATCCCTATTCTACGCAAAATATTAACTAACAAAATTAATAGTATCTAAATGTCTTTAAAATATTGATGTGATTTTACTCTGCTCTAAATTCGTTCTACCATTTATCAACACCGTATCTTCTCATTAGTTATTGAAACTATTCTAAAAATGCTTTCTTTGAATGAGTTTATATATTTATTACAATCAATCCATTTATTCTGTATGTAGTTGTATTGATTGATAGCTGCCTAATAAAACCCGTTTTAAAAAGACAAATACAATGACAATATTAAAGATCTGGCTGTAGGGTTGTATTCCAATGCTATGATAAACAAAAATTGAACATTCCGATTCTGTCACTGTCACAGTCTGTCTGACATATAAAAAGACACGCCCCCCTGCGCCCACGCAGCTTTTTTGTTTTGATAATATGATACAAACTTAGAATATTATTATTCTAAGGATACAATTTACAATGTAGTTTGTGGTTTAGTGTCTGTATTTTCCTTATTTTCTAACTCGATATTATTAAAGATGACTAATTAATAGACTTACATTTCGAGTCGTCATTATCAGAACCAGTTATTGTTACTTGTTACAGCCAGATTTCGATGCATACCTACATGGTTTTATTAATTCAAACTGGTTTATTTTTTAATAGTTCAATGCAGAAGGGGATCTTGATCACAAGTGTGTTTCGAAAAAGTTAATTTTATACTTATCTCATTCTCATTTGACGCTTATACTTAAACATAATATTTTAGCAATCCTGAAATGCTTGATCTTTAATTTTATCAACAAGCCGTTATTAAAATAGATTCAATATTAATTCTTCCTTCTTGTGAAGTGATTTGAACATTTCGAAAAAACACAAACATGAAACATGAAAATAATGATGTTGTAACAACTCAGCCTACTTGGACCAACGAAACTGTTAACGACGTTATTACAGCGGTATCTCCAGAGCATGAACAAGACGATGTAACTCAAAAGACTACCGTAGAAAATGCCGATGCTGAGAAAGAAGAAGTTAGGAGGAAAAGAAGAGACGGCTGTTGCGAAGACTGCTGGTGTTACAGCACTCGTGAGGATGATGACATATTATGGAACTTTTTGATGTGTCGCTGGTTAGCGGAATGTTTTGTGGTGTGCTGTCGGGATCAAGAGGGATGCTGTTCTTGCCAAGGTGCGGAGCAGGGTGGGGATAATGGGGAATGCTGTGACTGTGGCGACTGCGACTGTGGTGACTGTGACTGCGGCGACTGCGACTGTGACTGCGGCGACTGCGACTGTGACTGCGGCGATTGCAGCTGTTTTGACTGATTTCTCAATCCTATTTTGTTAGTCTCACAAAAAAAGTTAAAGTTTAGGACCAAGCCCTTAACTAAATTTTACCTTTTACCATAGAGTTAAGAGGCGAAGGAGGGGAAGGGGGCAGATGAGGATCGCTCTAGTAAAGTAAGGGGGGCGCCGAGTAAAATTTTTTTTTAAAAAACAATTTTAATGTTAGGTGTCAAAAATCGGCTTTTATTGTATTTTTGTATGGTCACTGTTCTAACCTAACCTAACCTACTGTACTTTGTAGGCAATTAAATATCACTAAATGTGGTTTTTTTCGATAATATTTCAAGCACCATAGGTACCTAGTACCTACCTACATAAAACGCGTTTCATTTGACATAATTTGTGAAAAAAAATGCAAATCTGATGTCTTAAAGTGAAATCCTCATAGAAAAATCGAAATCTTTTAAAAAAATATTTCTGAAAAGGCGCAGTACTCCGCAAGTTGAAACATTGCATAAAGGACTACTTAGGTAACTACCATTTAGCCACAAAATTGCGGATACCCAGAACCCATTGGTCCAAGTCCTAAACTATATAGGAAACGAACCAGGCGATGTATTATTCCGAGATTGATAAATGATTTACCACCAGATCTGATTCAGGCTGTGAGCTTTAAACATCAACTGAAGAGTATATTAAAAAAACATTATCTCTCCTTATGCCCGTGATCCTGTGGCGCTGATGGGCACTGCTTGGTGGCGAATTAGTTAATAAATGTCATAATTATAAGAAATAGAATAACTCGTCTTGTGGTGTGCTAAGATTCTAATGTACTTACATACTAAATGAGAACTACTGCCGAATGAGCAGTTTGGCAGATGATACAATTGTAACAAATACTTGTAGGTACAATTGGATATAAAAAAAAATCCTAAAAAAATAAGTGATGTTATTAAGCTATTGCATAGATTCTATCGCGGGCCTTGAGCGCGGGGACCGAATCCAGAAATTCCGTAACGAAAAAACCTCACGCTCCCCACTTCGACCGGCACAGCAGTGATACGGCTGTTCGACGAGGTGCGCGCGGTTTGACGAGGCGTTTGCCATTCGACGAAGTGGGTGCCGTTTAACTAAGTGGGTGCCGTTCGACGAAGTGGGTGCCGTTCGACGAGGCAGGTGCCGTTCGACAAGTTGGGTGCTGTTTGACGAGTGGGGTGCTGTTTGATGAGGTGGGTGCTGTTCGACGAGGTGGGTGCTGTTTGACGAGAGGGGTGCTGTTTTTATTATTAGTATTTAGTATTTATTTATTTATTTATTTTTATATTTATTTATATATTTATTTATTTATTTATTTTACAGTTTTACAGTTAAATATACAAATATACTTAATTGAAGCAAGAAGGTCAGCTGACACATTGTAAGGGGTCTTTTCAACGACTTCCTTTGAAGTAATAGGCACTAGTATTGTATTTTTTTTTTTTAGTCAAAAGTTACTTTATTTTGTTTTTGATACAATACAAAAAGAATTACGCAATAATATGACTATACTTAGGAGCTATAAACAAAATAAAAAGTGGGAAAATAATCGGCAATTTAATACTTTAACCCCTATTATATTATAATTGCATAAGTTGATAAAAAAATGCTATGCAATAGCATTACCGCGGCAGTCTCCGAGTGCCACACGTCTTTTTTTTTTTTAATACAGTGCAGCAGAAATTTGTTAAAGTACATTGTTACGTACTTACGTAGGTATCTACTTCGCATAAACTAATTTAAAAAAAAACGCCGAGGAACGTATAAAAAATGGTTGACTTGCTTCAAAAATATTAAAAAAACAGACAAGTGCGATTCGGAGTCGCCCACCGAGTTCCGTACAAGTTTATAAGTAGGTAGGTATAGCATAATTATAAATAGTTCAGGAAACGAGTCTTGCGAGTTTTCTCCGATTTTTTTGTGATTTTCTATATGCTTGTAATATAATGCTGTTTCATAGTTCTAGGTCATCATATTCTTTAAATTTTGATTTTCTTGAGCCTGGCAAAATATTCAGCGACATAAAATTGGCCGCATCTTTAAAGACGTTGGATTCAAGGGACTGTAGTCTGTACCTAAACCTGTATTTGGTTTTAATTTTAAAGTGATGCCTCCATGCTTCTCAAGATAATAGGAGGACATACCTACAACAAATTGATTCTATGGGCTTTTAAGGAATCCATAAAAATATCCTTTACCTATCTCTCTTGAACCGACAAAAAGCGTGAATAACTTAAAACCCCAATCAAAAAGTAGTAATTAAATGGTTGATAAATCGTCATTATCAGTATTTAGGTACTTTTAAGACGCTGACATGAGCCAAATTGAGCTCAATGAAGATTGTTTTGCTTTAAGCCTATGGCTCGTATTGTAGCCAATGATATTGAAAAAGTAATAGATATGTTACATGCGCTCTCAAATGCGTCCCTAAAACGTCACAATTGTGACGTCTTTTTAAATCCATCATACAATATGGATGCCAAGGCGAAAGAGAAAGTAATTGTTCTTTTGACGAGTATGACAAGGACAAAATAAGAATTACGCATGTGTGCAGTTGTTCGCAAGCGGCACAGATATTTCGATAGTTTTGTAAGGGCATAACCTATCTATACTTTTTAAATATCATTGATTGTTGCCAAATTCTATGTAGTTGTAATTGATCATATTTTCGACCAGGTGGCTGTTTCCAAAACACGATTCTAAAAACTTTTCTCGATAGAAAAAAATCTCAAAGTAGCCTCTGAAAATACATAAATTACCATTTTTCTCAGCAGTCCGTATAACAATGATAATAAAATTTTGCTATATTGTGTATTACATGTTGCTTAAGCAAATAGCTGATTTAGATTTTTTGTTGTTTGGCACTTAGGCCCTTCTATTCCATGAGCTTTTTCTCTGTCACTCCTACGAGAATTGACAGTGATAGCTGTGGCGCGTTCCAAAGAAATTCAAAGACGAATAAATTTGTGGGCGTGTTCATTGCTCAAGGTCGGCTCGTGGCTGCTGTCAGCGTCATAAAGCAGTTATTTAATAATCATACTCCTATCTAAAACGATAAGATATTGGCTTGCGTTTAGTAGGTTAAACATACTAATGTAATAATAAAAATGTTATTTGATCTAATGCCGGTAAATGCTTATGGTTCTTTATTTTTAAACCATGTATTCTAAGCTTAATATTATTTTAATACTTAAGTACCTACCTTTATTTTTACCTTAGCTAATCAAAATTACATTATGCACCGATTGTGTACCAATTTATCTAGGTTAAAATGCTACTGAATTGATAGTGGATAGTCTTTGTGCCGCTATATATAGGATGAAATTTTAACCACTTTCCAAAATTTTTATAGGCGTTCAGTATCGTATTTTTTAGAGCCTATTTATGAAGTAAAAAATGTAAATCAAGTTGTCACCCGAAAATATTTTTCGCGATATAGTTTTCAATTTTTACGGTCCTACATCTGTGAAAGTATAAAGGGAAAATCAAACACTTATGAATAATATCGTAATGAATGAATGAGATGCGCAACGCGTAAAAAAAGTGTTGCTAGGCGGCCGTATCAAAAAAAGTTTTTTGGCGGACATTTTCTAAGTGCTTTATCTTGACATTTTTGCACTGGGCTGTACCAAAAGAAAAAATACGTCATGTGTTTTTGTCTCGTAGATTGATATATAAAAATTTGGAAGGTGGTCAAAATTTCATCCTGTATATTGTTATTGAGAAATAATCTCAAAACCATTTTACTGTGATTGTGATTTATTTACTCACTTGTTATAAGTAGGTATTGAATTTGTTTTAATTTCTTGGTCTTGCTGTTTTTTATATGTATTAAAATACCTCAGCCTTAATATGAAAACCGTGCCATGTTAGGTTATTAAAATAGATTTTTAAAAATGTTACAGATCCTTAATACCTACATAAGAGTACGTGTTATTTTTTCATGAAGTAGGTAAACACCTAAATTGAGATGTATCATGTACGAGTACCAATTGATTCTTCAACGTAGGGACTTTACCGGAAAAGCCAGTATCTCGATCATGGCCATGATCGAGATACTGGCTTAAGTTTAATCGAGACGATCAAATTGCAATAATTGCTTTAGTCTTCCTCTTCATCTGAGGGCCAAAGTTCCCGAAGGTACAATATGATGTTTTTTATTTTAAAAATAAAAAGAAACATATTTTGCATTCCAGAGTATAATTTAACACAATCATATACTAGGTAAATTGTTACTTTATTCAATTTTCTTATTCACTATTTATTTACTTAAATTACATAATGTTAGACTGTGGATTTTGTAATAATTATAAAATAAATAATTTTAAATTTGGTTTCGTTTCGCAGGCTCATAATCATTTACATATTTAATAATTGTAGATTATGTTATAATAAATAAATAAACTTTTTTGATGTTTCTACTTACGTAAATGATTCAAGGGCGTGCGCTACTAAGTGCATTAAAATCTACTTTTATGATATTTTAGCAATTTAATTGCAATTATAATATCAGTATAAAAACTTGAAAAATTATGTCTCAGGCTGGACTCGAACTACCAACTTTCGCACCTACTCAAATGGTAAAGCGCCGCGCCCGGTATAAGAGATACGGGTGCATTAAAATGTATTTTTGGTAATACGAATTTGATGATACCATTCCCCGTCCATCCTATTATTGCTGGTAGTTTTCATTAAGCCCTTCAACTACGTACGACCAGCAATAATAATTATTGGCGGGTATGTCAAGTATGATTGGGTCGCGTAAGTAGTTCAGTACCTATGGGATTAAAAAAACCGGCCAAGTGCAAGACCGATCTTAATTTTATTCAATTATTTACTTTTAAAGTAAAATTAAATATAGGTACAACTAAATATCCTGCGAATATTTCTAGCGTTTACTTGTTGCCGTTATTAATATCGAGCAAAAATGCACGTTTGGTGTATGGGAGCTCGTTTAAATATTTATATTGTTCTGTTTTTATTAAGCTATCACGGTTCATGAGATACAGCATATTGACGGACAGACGGATAGTGGAATCATTGTATAAAGCAAGGGTATCAATAGTTCTTAAATAGGTATAGGTTTACTGAATTTTTCTAGGTCTACCAAGTGTGGCCATTATGGCAGAAACCTGCATTTAGAGAGGCCTTCGTCGGCAGAGGAATGAGATTGTGGGATGAGGGAGCGTTCAAATTACGTAACGCAATTTTTGAAGATTTTAGACCTTCCCACGTAACGCACTTTAACGCTTTTCTTCACCCCCTCCCCCTCCCTAAACGTGACCATTAAAGTAACAATTATGTTGAACAAAGTATAGTGATAAACAAAAGAAGAGATTTTTAATTCATATGTTTTTATTTCGTACACGGGTTTGCCTGCCAGCCACTTAGATTTTCAATACTGGTATTCGGAGAGAAGACATGCATTAAAACTTAGTCTTCATCGAGCCAATCGGCATCCTCAGACAATTCTTATAATACAATCTAGGGATTCCCCGCACAACATAAACGAAAAGGGTTGCCAATTTGGAAGATTCTAATACCTAGATTTTTATTGAAATAAAAAAATGTTACGTAACGCGTTGTTTATAGGTACACCCCATCCCAAAATTGAGTTACGTAATAGGTACTTGAACGCTCCCTGAGGGAGGATAACGAGATGAAATGGAATAATAGCAACAGCTGCTCCTATTTGTTTGTTGTGTGTCAGATGTGTCAGTGCCAAACAAAAATGTGATAAAGAGAAGGTGCTAGTATCTGACACAGATCGATCAACGTTCTCACGTAATTATACGTTCTACCTCGGTCATTGATTATTGAACACCACCTATACTGACCTATACATTTCAACGCGTTTTAGGTTGTTATTTATTTACGAATTTAATTCACTAATGACTTGGCAGTATGATCTTTGACCTTATCCGATTCCGAAAGGAACAATAACAAAAAAGTCAGTTTGTAAACAAAACAAAAGAAGACTTGATTTTTGTTAAATCTAAATGTTAATTCAAACATATTTCTTTCCCTATGTTCAAACAAAACATTAAATCGGAATAGCTAAATTTATAAATCTTGAAAATATCAGGTTTTTTTAGGTATAATTAAACACAAAGTTATTTTTGTAACCTACTTAATATGTACATATTATGTCATGACACAGTGAGAAACTAAGTTTGTTTTAGCAAGAGTTCAAAATAAGGATCAAGATTTATTATTCAACTCAACAAATCAATTGACTAATTTACTATACAGATATTTTATTGACTAATAAATAAAGTCTGTCTGCTAAAACAAGGATGTTAATGTGTCTGCCGGCTCAATGAATACACAAATTTGAATGTGACCTACCTACTACTTTAATATTTAAAAATAGAATGGATCGCACATCTGCATGATAACAAGGAAAGTTTAATTGATGTACCTACTCGGGTGTATGGTATGCTACTTATTAAAAATCTAAAGAAGTGGAACTTACTTGCATAAAATGTCAAAAGTTATAATGGCTGAACCAACTTCAACAGAAGTTGAGAAACTCAACACACAAGAAGAGAATCCCCCCGAAACCACTAATCATGATCATGAGATACTACCTGCCGTTTCAACTACTATGGCTACTGGAGACAATACAATAGAAGATAATAAAATGGATGCATATTCCGAAAGCTTCAACGAAAGAGACTGCTGCTTCTTTCTTCCTGATGATCATTGGTTAGCTAAATATTGTCTGTGCCGTTTCTTTTCTAATTGTTTTGTCAACTGCGGAAAGTGCACTGAAGATCTTATATATCGTTGTGTTTTATGCAAGTTTGGTTGTCCTTGTCCAAAACTTTGAGGCTATGCTATTGTGATGAGGTGAAGTGGAGCCAAGGTACATCGACTGAGCTGATTGACTGAAACCCTTCAATAGGTATTAAGTCTGACAGATAATCATAAAAAAATGTAACACATTTTTTTACCATATTTTTCTATTTCGCCAAGTTTTACTTGACTGGATAATTATAAGACAACAGACATAAATCCTAAGTATGACAAACTACAGTAATTACACAAAAAAAAATATCCAAACAATGACTGAGTTGTAAAATAAAGTGGTAACTTTGTATATCTTTGTTTACTTTGTATACTTTGTAAGGGTTTGGTTCCTGGGCAGGTCAATAAAGGAAACTATTTTTCACTTCAGTCTGGAAGAGGTGGGGAGTTATAGTTTCGCTTGGAAGGCAT
The DNA here is from genome assembly GCA_949315895.1 of Anania crocealis. Lineage (NCBI taxonomy): Eukaryota > Metazoa > Arthropoda > Insecta > Lepidoptera > Crambidae > Anania > Anania crocealis. The sequence goes on along the minus strand of OX438861.1, from coordinate 4,255,043 downwards.
CTTGAGTACCACCTCAGACAGTGGATATTTTCATTCAAAGAATTATATTATCCATTTTTTTATTGGATTGTATCATCAGACATTAGGCTGCTCGTGCGCGCCTACGTCCGATAGTCGGTGACCGATTTTTCGTCAGGGAACTAGGTAGATTGCAATAGTGATATACCGACGTACTATGTACCTACTTATATGTGGTACGTACATAACATAAATAACATAAATACTCTTTATTGCACACCATACAGGATACATTGTTAACATGTAATACATTTTAAGCTGTACAATTTAGGCGGTCTTATCGCTATAAGCGATCTCTTCCAGACAACCTCAATAAAGGACAATTAAATCGAAATAAGTGGGGAAGGCGGCAAAGAGTTATTTAAGGTAAATATTAAATAAATAGGTTACAAATATATAAAATGAATAAAATAATCAAGCTACAAATTAATTTTAAAATACATATTCTACTCAATCAATAAACATACACATAAATGCAAATATTAAATACACATAAACAAATAAATACATGTAAAATATGACCCAACAATACTTTGAAAAGAACCTTGTTACTAAAAGTTTGAAAGGAAAGAAAGAGAAATAGTAATACTATAGAGATAAAAGATAGGTTTTGAGTTTGTATTTAAAAGTAGAAAGTGTTTCAGACTGCCGAATAAACAACGGTAGAGAGTTCCATAGTCGGATGGATTGCACAGTGAAAGACTGTGAGTAGGCGTGAGAAGAATGAGGAGGAAATGAGAGACGAAGCTTGTTGAATGACCGCATTTCATGACCGAGAGCTGACTGCAGAAAATGGAAACGCTCCTTTAGATATGGCGGTGAATTTGGATTGAATAATATAGAATATAAAAAGGAGAGAACGTGGAAATCGCGCCGACGACGAATGGGTAGCCAATTCAGGAGCGTTCGGTATTCTGAGACATGGTCGTACTTTCGCAGACCATAGACAATGCGAATGCAGAAGTTCTGAAGGCGTTCAAGTTTATTTAGGAGATTTTCATTAAGATCGGTGTAGCAACAGTCTGCATAATCAAGAATTGGGAAAAGGAGGGCCTGAACAAGCGCAATTTTAGTAGGTACCGGTAGAAAATTACGTAGTCTGTTAACTGACGCTGCCGTTGCAAAAATTTTTCTGCTAACCTCTGAAATCTGACTCGTCCAGTTGAGAGAGCAGTCTATATGAACACCGAGGTTTTTCACAACTTTGCTGTAGCTAATTACGACGCCGTCAAATATAATAGGTGGTAAGTTACTCCAGTCTATTTTGCTAATTTGCCGTGAGCCACCAAGTATTATAGCTTGCGTCTTTGAGGGGTTAACTTGGAGACCGTATGACCGGCTCCAGTTCAGGATATGCGTTAAATCAGTGTTTATAACACTTACCACCCTATCAAGTTCCTCAAGACGCCCTTGAGAATATATCTGGAGATCGTCTGCATACAAGTGAAAAGAGGAGGAGAGATTGAGTGAAATGGTATTAATAAAAATTGCGAAGAGAAGAGGAGACAGAACGCTACCTTGCGGAACACCAGCACTGATGTCGCACCATGCAGAGAAAGAATCTTCAGCACGAATGCGCTGCCGACGTCCATGCAAGTAACTATGAAACCAGTCAAGCATCGTTGGAGATATGTTAAGTGAGCGCAATATGCCGAGCAGTATATCAAAATCAACAGTGTTAAAGGCATTACTGAAATCCAGCAATGTCAATACAGTAAGTAGTTTATTATCGATACCACATCGAATATCGTCCGTGATTTTGACCAAAGCCGTAGTCGTACTATGCCCAGACCTAAAACCAGACTGGAACGAATTTAGGAGATTGTTTTTGGATAGGAAAGAACTTAATTGCAGGTGGACGACACGCTCTATAACTTTTGAAATGAATGGAAGGATTGATATGGGGCGATAGTCCGTATATGAAGTAGGGATTGATTTTTTTGGAAGAGGTATTATTTGGGCTTCTTTCCAGATACTTGGAAAGACGCTTTTAGATAGAGAAAAGTTAAGTATATGAGTGATGATTGGTGAAATAATGTCTAAAATAGGTATTATCATCTTGCGGCTAATACTATCACTTCCTACGGCGTTTGAGGCTATGGAGAGTATGTGCTTCTTAACATCACAATCGGATACTTGACTAAAATTAAAAACTGGATAGTCAGGAGTTGGAAGTGATAAAAGCTCATTGAGAGTATTATTTTTTGTTAAGCCATCGAGAGCAAAAGATGAGGAGAAATGTTTGTTTAATAGATTAATGTCAACTTCTTTGGCAATGGGATGTTATTGTGTTTTTCCAACTCCTATCGACTTTAAAAACTTCCATACTTTAGCTGGATCTCCGTTTTCTACAGATTTATGGATATAGCGTCTTTGAGCGTCTCTACACAGAGTATTACAGCGATTCCGAATAGTTTTATAATTATCACGATTGATATCTGACGGGTCCTTTCTAAACCTAGTCTTGGCAGCATTTTTCTTGTCACGCAAAGATTTCAATTCATCAGACAACCAAGGCGCAGGAACATGTTTGATTCTGACAGGCCGAATAGGAGCATGCTTGTCAAACAATTTGATAATAAGCGTATTGAAAAGTTTGACCTTCTCATCCACATCATCTGTAGTTGTAATCACGGACCAATCAGTGTTAATGGTGTCATATTTAAGGTCATCAATGTTCATACCACTAAAATTGCGCTGTAGGAGAAATTTCGTCTTAGATTTAGGGGGTCGGACTTTGTATGAAAGGTAAATTAAAAATCGGCTAAAATTTGTAGGCTGCTGCCTACTATAGAAAAATCGGCTCAACTATATCAGTCTTACAAAAAGTCGGACGTGGGCGGGCCGCGTTTTTGGTTGCCTAATAAAACCAGAAGTTGTGGGTTCAAGAGTTTCAAGACCCACCTAATGGGAGCTATCGCTAGTGAAATTGCCACTAGAGGCGCTAGTGTCGCGTGAGGTCCAATATCATTCACTTTGTACTGGTTTTAGCGGAATTTGTTGCATAAATTATAATTTCTTTAATTTACCTGCTGGAAAGTGATCTCCTTCGTAAAATATCGCAAATATGGATTATTTGGCGATTAATGTAAACGCTTTAAAAGCGGAATTAAGAAAAAGCGCAAAAATAGGCGGCCTCAAGAGCAACTATTTCAGAAGTTAGTTTGTTGATATCAAGATAGTTATTTATAAACAATATAACCTTAATTAGATTCAACATATAACACTTTGTTTCGGCGCCAATCGCCTTTGATAGCTATACCTCCAGACCTCAGTCTACAGTGGCGCCAACTGGTGAGCAAAGAAACGGTAGTCCCCATTGAAAAAAATTGTTCAAGGAATTGTATTTATTCATTTATTACACCTACTTAATAAATACAATTCCTTAAACAAATTTTTGTTTGTTTTTATATTACTAAATTGTAAGATTTATGCCAACTCTAAAACTTGGATGATTCGTCCAAGCTCTAAAATGAGTATTAGACAATGAATACGAACATACATCTTTGAATACTTTTGTAGATATACTTCACTTTTATTTGTTAAGATCCCTTATAAATTATCTTTTATTATGTGTAAGGAAAATGTTACAATTTATAAATTGATTATAAAAACTATGAAAATACGAGCTTGTTTCTTTTTCTCAAAAACTTTTATCAATGTATGCTTTATCGTATGTAGGTACTGACCATAGATTTAATATACTACTTAAATCTATGGTACTGACTGAATGTAATGTCATTATTTGTTTAGTCGTATCACTCGTATGTTTCGTTGCTCTGTGCCTCGTATCAGGCAGGATGACCGATTTATGCTTCTTGACCGATATAATTATGCGCATGACAGGAATGAATGACGGCGAACGGAGAAGTCGCTCCAGGCGCCAAATCCTAGGGGGCGCCAAAATGGTAAAGAAAAATAAAAGAAATTTCTTTTTTTTCGATTGTCTATATTCTTTCTCTCGCGCGCCCTGATCATCAAACTTAACGGAGCCCCGATCGCGAGCGTCGCCCAGGCGAAGGTGTTAGGTGTGACCATCGACGATGCAAGGTCCTATGCGCCGCATGCGAGACTTATTGGCAAGACCGCTTCGGCAAGGTATCGCGGGTTACCGCATCCACCTGGGCTGTTAAGTTCCGCGTCCTTAAAGTCTTGTATTCAGAAACTTATGTGGCGCCTTTGACGTAGGTACGTTGCGGCACGCTCGTCATTTTATGTCGTCAGAAGAGCGTTGCGGGAGCTCTCCCTGCCGTGCAGGACGAATTGCGGACGAGGGACTCCAAGTGGCCACCGGGGAGCGCAGGAAGCTGCGACGCAGCATCTGAGAGGAGACCATTGCCACTTGGCAGGAACGATGGCATTCAAGCGAAGACGGTTGCGATTTGTATAGGTTCTTTCCCGATGTAGCTATGAATGTGAGGTTGTCCCACGACTGGGTCGAACCAGATTACATTGTTTCGTAGTTACTAATATGCGGCCACGGATGCTTCAGACAGCGCCTATATAACTTAGCGCTGTGCGGGTCAGCTCTGTGCCCGTGTGGTGATGAAGTTGAGGAGAGCCGCTATCACGCTCTTTGGGAATGAAGCCTCTACTTTTGGGGTGGTGGGATCTACCTCCTAGTGATCCACCCTGGGCAACGGCATCTTTGGTTTTTCTAACCAATGATGACGGCTAACAGATCCCTCTGCGGTGTAGGCTTCCTAAGAGGCTGCCTGGATGGTGCCACCCTCCTGCCGGAGTCCAGCGCCGAACAGCTTTTCTGTGGTCCGCTGGTGTGTGGGAGAACCAGCACCTCTGGGTAAGCTCGCTCCATCTTAGGCTTTATCTTAACTGTAGAGTTAAGTGTTTAGTCAAGAGCAAGCCCATTGTTTAATAAAAATAAAAATTAACTCTGACGCTTGGACACGATTCAACATGCACAGCTTGGCCTGATCTACTACCAGGACCTCATATGTTGTAGTAAAGTAAAAGTAACAGCCTATAATCATCCCACTGCAGGGAAAAGGCCTCCAAATCATTGAATTCAAGTTACCACAGCAATGATGGGAACTGGCATAATTACCACGCTTGCCAAATGCGGGTTGGTGATCACAAACCTGAGCAACGTTCGAAAATTCGAAACTTTTTGTTGCCCGACCCGGGGATCGAACCTAGACCAAGGGGCGTTATACACCGTGAAATTTTAGTGGTTGTTTTCCCGCAACAGAACGATTTACCTTTAGTAGCACCATCGAATCGTGCGAGTTATTTTTTGAAAATAAACATATCGTTGTTCTCAATTAATCAAAAAAATAATCATCAACTCAAAAGCGTGAGATACGATAGTATCTTTACAAAATGTGACGTGTTTGGGTACTGCTTGCCGCACGAAATCAATGTTCAACGCAAAAGAAGCTCTACGCACTAAGTAATACAGCATAAACTGCACCGCGCGAGGGGCAATGACCCCGGCCGGTGACCGGCTGCGGCGCGGCTAGTACCATTGGTTCGAGGTTGCTTTCGAGTTTCGTTTATCACAATCGTGAAACTGCTATTTTTTATTTGAATAAAAAAAACTGCACAAATCTATTGTACTACTAAGATAGAATCATTTTATTGCGGGAAAACAACCACTAAAATTTCACGGTGTATGTTGCCCTAGCAATTGGAAATTGAAGGGATGGATTAGAATTTTTGTAGGGAGTACACAGTATATAACACAATAATATATTTTCTAGTTTTTTTTCTTGAAACCCTGTCACTAGCAAGTTGGTAATAATTGATTCAGTAAGTAAAAATAGCCGGCTGTTTTTTAAAAAAGTCACGAAAGTCTCTAAATAGCAAAGGGCCCTGCTAGAAGTTCAAAATCTTCGAACGCATATTTCTCAAAAACTGTTTATACCTAGGGTGTAGTGAAAAGTTATTGGGAAGGTAGAAATAAGAGGCTCCTTGAATACTAATCCATTTAGTCTGTCTGTAACTTTCAATTAACAAAAGGGCCCCGCTGGCACAGCACAGAATTATTTCTTTTTTTTTCATTAATTTGCAAAGGTAGAAATTTTGAAGTACATAAATCGGTAGGTAGAAATATATACCAACTCGATTATTTAGGACCTAAACCATTAATACATGGGGTCCCGCTGAATATACGAATATGAATAATGCTAGTATTATCGGTAAAATAGACTTTTTAAACAATTATGGCTTTCTAGAGTAGGTATGGTATAGCCAATTTGGCGAGTGCGAAATGCTACCTAACTATTACTAGTAAGTAAGTAAAGGATGTAGATAAGCACGGTCAGATCAGTGCCTGAGGTGAGCCCAAGCTAACGCAACTAAGTAGTGGTTAAATCTCCCTGTGTGGTAGCTTCATTGCAGACTCTTTTCTTCTGTGAATGGGGGATTAAAGCTGGTTTCAGGGTCGCGCGCGCCGTCAAGCAGCGAGCGCTCGCGCATAAAACGGCGGACAGAAGCTCTACTACGCAAACCGAAATTCGTAGTATACCTAGATGTCTCTGTCTTTCATCGGCTGGTATGATTGATAAAGATGGAGTCGAATATACGGACAATTTGTTGCGTTGTAAGTTAGTTTTGATAACGGGCGTTTCGATGCTTGGACAGACACGCGCGCGTTTCACTATAACGGCGAGACACAACATCATTATAAAACGTATGTACCATGTACCCACGTGGTACCCACTAGTTCAGTGTTTCCCAAACCACTAGTTCAGTGTTTCCCAAACATTGTTCTGCCATGGCCCGGTAATTTGCACGTAGCCCCTTTGTGACCCACTTAATACTTTTAAAACCAAACTATTTCCATTAGGAAAAATAATACACATTTATTAATAGAATTTATTCTAAATACTACTCTTTAGTCACTAAGTTTTAGTGCGAATACTTCGCACGCTGCCTATGTTTTACCAATTAAATTGGCTAAAGTTTAATAAAAAAAATTACCATACGTCGATCGGTAGTAGGTCCTGTATTATTTTATAAACAAGGCGGAAATTTTGCGACCCGGTATTTTATTTTGATGGCCCGGCACCGGGTCGCGACCCGGCAAATGGGAAACGCTGCACTAGTTCATTTGCAAGCGAGCGCGATTAGACGGCGCTCTTCAAACTCATGATTGTTAAACTAGCATAACGGTCCTTTATGATCGTAAATGGTACCTATGCATTTATTTCTCTCCATCCTTGTTCTGATGTCTTAGGAACATCCATATTATGGGAATACCTACCTAACTGATAATTCGATTTGGGGTATTTTAAGTTACGTGTTTGTTAATTATCACGGTTAATGTAACCGTGACCGTGATAAAACTGAACGTAGCTCTAGTTAATTATTAAGTGTAAATGATAATGTACCATAATCTGATTTAATGTAGGTATCGGCACCATTTATTTGCTGGCTGTCGAACCATAAAGCGCTAATATATAATTATGCAAGTAGGTTAGTGAAAACTGTTCGACAGTTTTACTTATTTTTAATTAGAAATGGAAGATACACATTCGGGTAAAAACGAACACAATAACGTTATAGCAGTGCAACCAAAACGAAGTTTACAAAAGCACGAACCAAGGCATAGTGAAGTAAGTGTTGCAGAATCACCGAATGCTGACAAAGATAAGGATGAGGAAACAGATGAAAACAAACCCGAGGAGAGGAACATAGTAGTTTTAAGGAGCATATGTGAGCAGATAACGAAAATCTGTCAGTATATATCCGTTATGTACTCGGGGTGTAGGGAGGATTGTTCTGAAGATGGCTGCTGGCACCAGTGTTGGGAGGACGCATGTTGTAGTGAAGACAATGCTTGCAACAATTGCTGTGAGGAAACCGAGTGTTGCGAATGTGAAGGGTTTTGCGATGATGGTTGCTGTTGTGATTCAGATTGTTTTGACTGTTGTTGTGATTAAGAAATGTGACAATTTGTTTCTGTGTGTACCTAGGCAGTGCAAATGTTTGCGATTTTTTTTAAAGGTACTAATGTTTAATTTTTGAAGTGAAACTTTATTATCGGCGTTGGAAAAAAAAATACCGTCACGTTTTTCGGTTGCGCGTCACAGCGTCACATTTTTCGGTAACTCGCCATCTTTTTCTTGCCCCTACCACGGTTGGTTCAGACGATAGCAAAAAGGTAAAGTGAAATAATTTATTTATTTATTGATTGATTGATTGATTTATTTATTTATTTATTTCTTACGCAATAAACTTTATCTAATTTAACTTTATTTAACCAATTTCTGGAAAGTTGCATGTAGATCATTTTTCGAAAAATAAGGCCATAAAGAAGTTTCACTTCTTACGTGTGTACACTAGTACACGCACACATTTTTTTATACTTACTGTACAGTTACTGGAACTCCTTTTTTCGAATATAAACACATGAATAAAAATAATGGTTATATTTTATTATCAGAAAATGATTTAGTGTTTAATTGAAATAATAACATAAACAGCCGCTGGCAAAAGGATCACTAGACCTGTTTCTTGTTCCAATGAACTGCAGCAAAAACACAAAATATTATCTACTTAAACCTTAATTATGTAATTATTCATGATAACCCTGTATGAAGTTTCACCTTCTTCAAACTAGGGACTTTGGTGCAGTATTATAGATAGTAAACGATGACTAAAGTAAGTTATCATTTAGTATCAATAATATGCTAATTGGTGTGGTGACCGTGGTGTCTGCACATTAAAATATTCTTGTAGGTACTAGGAGTCGTAGGAGGCCACAAAAGGAGTACTGCCAGAAGAAGACGGGTAGCAGCGGCTTTCCCTACCATACCAAATTACGATTGCCAATTCGCTATTACGTCCTCATTTTGGAGAGGCCCGTATCCAGCAGTGAACTTTATTGGTAGGGGGGTTATGATGATGCCAACTATACAAATCGGGACAGTGATGACGAAATTGGTAAGTACTTGATAGTACTTACCTACATAGATCTAATCATTCGAATTACAATAATTAAATATTAAAAAACTAAGTAGAATGTAAGTAAATGAAAAAACTAAGTACTTACATGAATTTCAGAAGGTATTAATCCCTCGATCGTGAGTTTTTCCAGACACAATGGGGACTACCGTTTCTTTGCTCACCAGTTGGCGCCACTGTAGACTGAGGTCCGGTGGTATAGCTGTCAAAGGCGATTGGCGCCGAAACAAAGTGTTATATCTTGAATCTAATTAATGTTATATTGTTTATAAATAACTATCTTGATATCAACAAACTAACTTCTGAAATACTTGCTCTTGAGGCCGCCAATTTTTGCGCTTTTTCTTAATTCCGCTTTTAAAGCGTTTACATTAATCCATATTTGCGATATTTTACGAAGGACATCACTTTCCAGCAGGTAAATTAAAGAAATTATAATTTATGCAACAAATTCCGCTAAAACCAGTGAAAAGCGAATGATATTGGACCTCACGCGACACTAGCGCCTCTAGTGGCAAATACACTAGCGTAGCCCCCATTGAAAACAAAAGTATACTAAGGAGGTTAAGAGTCTGTGTTTTCAATAAATTAAAAAAAAGTTGTATGATAAATACGGCACCATGGAGATTAATGTTGTTTTGAAATCACATACCTAGTGCACGCGATGTTCTAAATTCAAATTTACTTTATCCTCTAGCGAATAAAAACCGCTTTTGCACTTCTGAGTGAGATATCGAAGAGCAAAAATACTCTTTCCGAGATGGTGGGATGAAAATGAGTTTTAAATCACTGTGTAGACCAACTAATAAAATGATTAGGACTTGTAATGTGCAAACAGCTTGATGCATCAAATTGGCGGGATCAGTATCAACCTTTATAAACATTTTATAGAAGAAGGTACCTAAATTATGATCTTAGGTGCCAAATGAGTATTTATGAAAGATGAATGAAATTGAAAATGATGAGAACGTCTGTTTAAAACAAACAGTGATCATGCTATCCTGACGTTCATTCTATTGGTCCTATCTGAGCCGTTTTTCTAAAATCCGTTTTGGTCACAAGTATAAGCAGTGGCGCTAGTGTTCCTATATTTAAATGTCGCTTCCAAATAAAACTAACACAAATTTTTGGTAATATTTAATAAACACACAGATCACAATACACATAAAATGACTAGAGATAGTAAGACAACAGTAACATGAAATTGCTCATCTAAGAGTATTATAGTTTTAAGAACTAACATAGGTAGGTAGGTACCTAATTACTGCCGTGTGTGGAATATAATCGTATGGCTTTTGTATTACTTATATTTTGTTCCTAGTAACGCTCTAATTCTGGCAGCCTTTTATTAAGGACTTTTCCAGATTTGAAGACTAGTTGTTCAGTGGTGGTAAACGCTGCCCCTGAGCCATGGGTCGCGGGTTCCATCCCCGGCACAAATATTTGTGTGTGAACATGTCTGCGTGTACTGGTGTGGGTGTTTTTCTATGTGTTTTAAGTACTAGAAAAGTATGTGATTAAACTTATCGGTTGTGTGGTACACCATTACGCAAGCTGCTTAGGCAGTACCTTCATTTGGGACTAGATGGCTCTGAGTGGCCTGATGACTCTGTGTGGCCCAGTGTGGCATGTCCTAAAAAGGCTTCTGTCCTGCGGCTCCACTACGCAATACAATAATGGGCATCACGTTGCGTTGCGGAACAAGGCCTCTGGGTCTGGCCTCCGCTCCGCACGCGAGAATTTATTATTAAACAATATTACGTACGTACGGACGTAAATCCTGTATCGAATTTATTTTCATCGAATTATTGGAAGCCTGGCAATATTAACGGTTTTGTTTAGGTCAATATATTTTTTACTAAAGCCATACGACTATAAAAATATACTAATAGGTACCCATCTATTAAAATTGTTTTAAAGTGCGATATGGTTTTCTATACTAGTACATATATTAAGAAGTTATGAAGCTGTATGCCGATTGGATATTATATTATAAGTACATATTTATGTATTTTTGTGTTAATCTCATTTTAGGAGTTTCTCTACTGGTAAAATTTGTTGTAAGTATTTTATTTAATAAGTACCTATAGATTGGCATCTCAAGTTACTAAATAATATTTAAGGATTTTTTCTGTGCGTGTGTATAAAACAACGCCAAAATATCGGAAACTAATAAAAAATATGTGACATGATATGAACTTAAAAGGATCAATAAAAATTCAAATCAGAATCGTTACATTGCAATAACTTAAACATTGATAACAACTATGCAATCGGTATACAACCTAGAACTATAGATGTAGCTACTTTTAAACTTTTGCGTTGCATAATTAATTATTATTAATATTTGAATGATAACGGGGAAGTAATCGCGATATCTACCTTATTATTTGGTCTGATGTTTCGATTGGGTTTCATTCGGTCACAGGTTGACCTGGCCTCCAATTCCGCTAATATACAAATGGCTCAATAGAATCGCAATTACATCGCAATTGTATATTTTGACACATTTAATATGGTATTAATGTCAAAATATACGATTGCGATGCCATTGCGATTCTATTGAGCCATTTGTAAATTAACAAAATTTTTCCAGGTATCTTTTAAATAACTAATAGATGTAGCATTGTAGCCAGTATCCCAAATATAAGTAAGTAGTAACAGTAAAGATCATTTGACTATTTGCAGACTTAGCAGTTGCAGCCATAATAATTATGGCTGCAACTGCTAAGCATCCATATTTTTTGTTATCGAAAAAAGTAAAAACTAGGTTCAATAATCTCCGCAAATATTTATCTATCTAATCATGTTTATAAAATATTGTCTATGTTGACATTCATGATAGTTTTTTTGTTTATATTTTTGTTTATTTTATAATGAAATATTCTCATTTTGTATAATATTATGCGCACAGGTAGGTACTTAAACTAAGTATCACACATATGCACCTTTGCAATATTATTTATTTTGTCGCGGACAAAACTACTTTTAAAAAATTGCACTGATTTCAGCCGAAACTATTTATTACCACAGAATTATATAATTCTTTACCACTACCCATAGTTTCGATTCGATATCGATATCGAATATTATCTGTGACACAGTTATGATCATTATTACATAGGTAGGTACGGTCGACCAAGAAAATGGTCTGTCACACTAAAGTTGAAAATCATTCCCACGTTGTAGAAAATCAGGTTTGATTTTCCCTACGTTTATGGATTTTCCCATGCAAAATATTTGAAAAGCTACTAATACATTAGAATGACGTATTGACGTCTTAAGTGTCCATCTCAATCATTGTCAAAAAAGTACTAAGTCCATGAGTTCAACCTCATCGCTATTTCACTTGCACATGAAATTTTGACAAAAAAAATCTTTCTTGGCGGACCGTACATTGCAGGTTCGTTAAATGGCAATGGCATATTATCTAAGTTCACCTTATAACATTGTAGTCAGATTGTAGCAACCACAACATTGCAATACACGAGCTGAGCGAGCTGAGTAAGCGGAGCGAGCTGAGTAAGCGAAGCTAGCAATGCATCGGTATTAACTTTAATTACAGAGGTTGTTTTACAATTTTTATACACGGTGCATTTTCAACCACCTGTAAAACGAAGTCCACGTTATGTAACTATTATGTATAACATCTTGGCAGTATTATTTTCATTTTTTATCAAATTATTTTTTTATAATAAATAATACATATAAAATATTGGTAAAACTGTAGGATCGGGGAACGGAGTGAAACAATAATATTTGAACGTCGTTGTATTTCGTCTTCAAATCTTTAAAGTAATCAAACAAAAATCTTAAAATAAAATATAAAACACGTCTTTCTCTATTCGCCGCGATCCTCTTAGTCCAATATTTAGAATTCAGCTATTTATTTTGAAACACGCTGTGACGCGCACGGATGTAGCTGTGTAAGGTTCATTCATTCGGGACCCCGCCGCAGTAAAATAATACGCCTGTGCGCGTCACAGCGTGTTACTAAATTAAAAGTCTGAATCAATATTTAATATTTAATTTTTTTTTATTGATAAATTGATTAACCCTGCCATGATGTTATACATAATGGTAACATAGCGTATGCTTCGTTTTCCAGGTGATTGAAAATGCACAGTGTGTATTAACTTTTCCCGTTAGACCAACACCACTTTGACCCTATATCTTCGGAACCAGATGTTTCCCAGGTATGGTCCTGAAGAAAAAAATGATCCTAGTGGATCCTAATGGGGACAATACGTGGTTTCCGGATCTGCGTTTGATTTTTCACACCCGATAAGTGTAGGCTAGGTGATGGGGAATGTTGATCTTTTGGAGAAAAATGTTTTAGAGTATAAAACTTTTAGAACATTAATATTAAACTGCCATATACGTAGTAGTTTAGTATTATCTTATTATCTTATCTGTGGTAGTAGGCAATTTAATAATAAAATACTGATTCCAACGGTCAAAAGTAGTTTTGGCCGGTGATACGTTTTGATTGAAGGTACGTTAGGTAAGATTTAAACATTTAGTTATGTGGAAGAATTATGTGATATTCAGCTAAACAGCTTTCCCGGGTAATGTAAGTAGCACGCGCTAAGAAAATAGCACATATTAAATTTATATTCAGAAGTATAATAACAAGTCTACATTTAAATATACTGGTGGCAAAAATTTAACATCTATAAAATTTCTACAATACCAAATTGCAAATACAACACTCTAAATGACATTAATATACATATAATTTTGTTAAAAAATAGTATGTAGAAATTAATGTTTAGTCTGACGATACTAACTAACACTATATTTAATGGAATGTTAAATATAATCAGTAATAAATACGTTAATTCTGAAGTTAATTATGAAAGACAAGTATAAAGTAAATGTTATTTATTTTTTAGCATCTTTTTAACGTATTACTTAATAATTACTTAATAGAACTCATAAGTAGGTACCTAATATACTTATTTTATTTAATAAAAAAAATATTTATATATAAATTAATTTAAAAAATGTAAATTAATCATGTAATGCTCGTCAATATCGTCTGACATAGCCTAATCATACAATATACTTACATACAATATATTTGTCTTATTTGATTCACAGTAAATAGTAAAATATACTTTATAAAATATTTGTTACGATACTCCTATTGTCCGGATAAGATTTATAAGATATAAGTAAATTATTTGTTTTATAAAACCTTTCGGTGGCTGATTTTGTTAGTAAGCATTACCTTCATATTATGTCCTCTGAGGTTATTATAATACTGGTGCTATAATTAGGTATATGTATAACAATTTATCATTACGTTGGTAAAATTGCTAGGCTAATAATTTATCTGTATTTAACTCATCAGTATAAGCAGGTAATAGCCATTTTATTACACTATTTAGTTGTATTTTATAATATTACATACTGATCAGTATGAATCAATGATAATTAAAATATTTTTGCCAGGTACAAATAATTCTATCCCAATATTAGCTTTACCGTGCTAGGCTATCATAATAATATATAAAACTTTTTATACATTAAAATTACAAAAAGATTGACATGCCTACGTTTTTCCTAAATTAAAAAGTATTTTAAGACACTTTAAGTACAACACACTTTAAGACCATTAATATGCATACAACCAAAGATATTTTACATACAATTTTATATAAATTGTAGCTATAAAATATGAAAGATTAAGTAATAATATAACTAGTGAGTATTTTAGTGTAAATATAATAGGAACAAAGACAATTACCACCTGAAATTAAGGTTTCTTTACAAATTTTATTCGTGTTTCAAATTAATATCTATATACTTCGCGGATATCTACGGATATCTATTCCATAAATATCAATTAAACCCAAAAGAAAAATGCAAAAACTCAAGAAAAGTAATAAATCTGTTTTAACTATTAAGAACAATATAATTATGGCAAAAAGTAAGAAAAAAATTATCCAAACCTGGATGATTGAGCCTTAAAGAACCGATTTTAAAGTCAATTGATTATTAATTTAGAAAACGCCAAAAAAAAATGTATATGTCACGGTCAAGCAGCGTAAAAAAAATATTGTCTCCAATTTTCTTAATTTAAAAGTAAATTCTTAAAATTGACACTTACTTACATTAAGTAATGGAACGACGTTTTTATAGCTCATATTATATTATGCATATTTTGTAGATATTATATTTTATATAAGTACACATTTTCTTATTATTAGGAGTATTGTATTCTTGTAGACACCAATTACTTACTTTAAACTAGTGAAAATTTATTTAATGCAATCTCATATGGATTGATGTAATGCATATTATTATATTTATTTATTTATTGTAACCATTTAAATATTATGATAACAATAAGTGGAGTATGAATATTAATGTTGTACCTATGCCATAGTATTGTTAGGACATAGCAAAAAATAGTATCATTGCAAATTCAGAAAAAAAAAGTTAAAACAAAAAAGGTTTTAAACCTAGGGTCGTAATAATGCTTATGTGATCTTATAAGAATTTATCAAAATTTAAGTACTACTCGTAGAAAGACTGCTAGGCCCTACAAATATAATGTACTCCGACAATGAACTGAACATAAATATAGGACTTTATTTGATATTTTAGCAACTTAATTGCACTTATAATATCAGTATATAAACTTGACCCGCCCGGCATGCGAGGAGATGCGGGTTCGAGTCCCGCCTGAGACAAAATTTTTCAAGTTTATATACTGATATTATAAATAAAGGAGATAGATATAAGATACCAAATTAAGAAGCAAAGCACCAAAAATATTTCTGTAATGATATTAAAAATGTTAATATTCTTGTAACTTCGCTTACGTTCATTGCCATGTATTTTTTTCTATGTCCTATTATATATTTTTTTTGTATGCGATGATAATAATCTTAATTATAAATTTAACGATGACAATGTGACAAAAATACTATCCTTAAATTATTATATTATTTTCTGTCTGGCCCTGCAGACACTAAAAATTTCCGCTATCATATTAAATTAACTTATTAATGTACACTTGGCTAATAGTTTCTTTTATTTACTAGAATCCTCTATAAGTGAATTGATTGTGGCGATATATGAAATACTAATGATTTATCATTTCACCTGTTGACAAATATTCTAAGTAGCAACAGCTTGTACATATTATATAGCTTCGCTTAAGGCTATGTCAAATACAGTACCTAGTTATAGGATAACTTGAATGCAGTTTCAACATGATGTTTTGTCGACACAAAAAAAAGGCTGTGCGCCCATGTCCGATAGACGGTGACCGATTTTTTGTAGGAGAGATATGGCACGTACCGATTGTTATAGTGATACACATACGTACTATAAAAAAATCGGTCTATGTATAGGCTGCTGCATACTATAGAAAAATCGGCCGAACTATCGGTCCTAAAAAAATCTGACGTGGACGGGCAGCCTTATGAAGGCGATAAATACTTGTCGCTTGCTATTGTTTACTCACTTATTACTCTTTGTATTTGGTTAAGCCAAGTGTATTGATCTATACTAAATGTAGTAATATTTTTACGAATTATATCTTAAAATGTATAATGGCAAATTATATTACCCTGTGTTACGTTATATGGCGCCTGGCTATATATAATAATAAATTAATTATATATAATAACAGGTGTTGTTGGATAACAATAGAATATATAAATTAGCAATGATGGCAGTGTAATTAAGGATTTCATTAAGGTTTTATATAATTTGGATAACTCACTTGTTTATACTATAACATCTTACAAGACAAATAATTGGTGTTAAATTACAACACCTGTATAAATAATTTATATATTTGATACCAGAGATGTAGACTAGATATAATAGTTTATTATAAAGAGAAACTACAAACTGTTACTAAACACGTGCTAGATAGACAGGCTATGATGGTTATTATTATATAAATATACATATATTACAATAAGTACATACAGCCAAATAAATACACTAATACACAGCTGCAAACTTTTTGCAGGAAGACAATGAGTTTTTATTTATTTAACTAGTTATGATAAATAATGATAGAAGTATGTGGACTATGTCTTTACATAGTAAGACTTTTCTTAGGGACTGATTCTGATGCTCAAAAGCAATATATTTTACTATAAAATTTACATTTAAAAAGTATAGGTGGTCTCATAGTCAAAGTTGTTGTGGTTGAGCAGAATATTATTCCCAAAAAGAAAGTTACCTACAAAAATAGGATCTTACGCCGTGCATTTATAACAGTCTGACGAACCAAGCCCACGTTATGTAACCAATAAATAAGACATCGTGGCAGTGTTATTTTTATCAATAAATATAATCTTAAATATTTAAAATATTGATTCAGACTATTCATTTTGAAACACGCTATGATGTGTGTAATAATTTTCTCCACTACTCGGCTGCGGCCGGGTCCCGGTTGAATGAAACTTAAATACACACATACACACATCCACACACACACACACACACACACACACACACACACACACACACACCACTTCGGGCGGTATCATAAAAATAAATATTTCTTTATGTTTTAATTATTATGTTATGTTTTAATTATTATATAACTTCAATCTCTTTATGTAATTTTGTGGAAA
This sequence comes from Anania crocealis, assembly GCA_949315895.1. Lineage (NCBI taxonomy): Eukaryota > Metazoa > Arthropoda > Insecta > Lepidoptera > Crambidae > Anania > Anania crocealis. The sequence goes on along the minus strand of OX438861.1, from coordinate 4,237,488 downwards.
TCTGTAATTAGCTGTATTTTTAAATGAACTAAGATGTCTTACACAATGTATCGCTGTTGATTTTCTGATTAAAAAAAAAAAACATAGCTTCGTCCATGCACGTCTCAAAATGAATAGTCTGAATCAATATTTTATACACGGTGCATTTTCAACCACCTGTAAAACGAGGCCCACGTTATGTCACCATTATGTATAACATCTTGGCAGAGGTTTTTACAATTTTTTTTTAAATAAAATATTAAATATTGTTTTATCAATTTTTTTTGGAACACGCTGTGACGCGCACAGATGTATCTGTGTAAGGTCCATTCAACCGAGACCCCGTCGCAGCAAAATAATTCGTCGGTGCGCGTCACAGCGTGTAACAAAATTAAAAGTTTGAATCAAAATGTAATAATTTAAAAAAATATTTTCAATCAAAACATAAATAACCCTGCCATGATGTTATACATAATGGTCCAATAACCTGGGCTTCGTTTTCCAGGTGGTTCAAAAATCACGGTATATTTTTCGTCGATAAAATTAAAATAACACTGCCAAAATGTCATACATAATGGTTAGATAACGTGTGTGTCGTTTGTCAGACGGTAATAAATGCTCGGTGTATACCCTATATGGTGTATTAGGTAATCCATACCAAACAGAAACACGTATGTGCTGCCGTGCTTATATAAGTCATGGATGATATTAGAAGTTTTTTTGCTGTTTTTTAAATTTAATTTTAACATAAAAATCATGATATTTGACCTGATTTCAAATAAGTATTATTATTGTAATTTATCATTATTATTATTGTAATTTGTATTAGGTATTATTATTTCAGCACGCACGTGAGTCTGTTCTATAGTTTTTTACCCCTACACTATGTATGTGTTTATGTTTAAATGTAGAAAATAATGAAATCTGGGGTAAAATAGTGCATACAATAATTCTATACGAAAAGTCATTAAGGATATTTTATTTCACATCAAATTTAAATGTATATAATATTGGAATGTACCTATTTAACCTTTCTACGTTGTTACTAAGGTGTTAATAAATTATATTATGCTACCTTATTATGCGTATGGGCTAGAGTATTATGGAATTATTTTGACAACTTAAAACGAATTGTTGTGATATAGTAGTTTGAATAGTGCATAATATTTGTATAAGGATATCTTCTTGTTTAATCAAAGTTTATAACGTACATACATACATAATATATTATATAATTAAAAAAACATTTATGTTCTACTATCATTAACACGCTTCTGAATTACATTGAATTTAATTCAAACTTTTTGACACCCTGAATAAATAATTTTCTGTTCGCCTTTTTCATACAGACTATCGGAGTCTACCGAAATCTACGAAAAAACCCTTGGTTTATTGATTTCAGCATTGGTTATGATACGAATTGAAACTAGTTCATACTAATAGTAAGAACAGTGTGGAACAGTGTGTCAAGGAATGGCTCTTCTTCTACCATCTTCTACCAACTCAAAATGTATGGAATATTTATAATTATTACACCGTTTTGTTTAATATGTATCTTGTAATGTGGTTAGATATCGGTTTCCTTAAATATATTGTTAGGGCTATCTAAATTAAAATGTATATACCGTGAATTGGGTGAGTCTGCAATATTCTCCATTTGGTTCTCTTGTTCTTCAACTTTGGCATGTTTTGGCGATGTCTCCGAATGGAATTCTTGGCGAAAGTTTCCTGTGAAAATATTTTAAATATTAAATATTTCTTATTGTTAATAATTATTACAAAAAATCTCAACTGATTGTAATTGACATTAAGAATAAAAAGAGCTAAGAACGCCGTCTGTATACACCTTTGTCTGGATAATACTTGATGGTACTCATTTGTGTTTAAAAAAACTAAGACGGACATAGATTACACTCAGCTATCTTTTTATTAAATTTTTTTATCAAAACCTTCCAATTTAAATTTTTTATTTTTTAAATAAGATTTAACAGACTGCCATCAAGAGCGTTAAAAACATTTTAAAAAGGTTAAGGTGCAAAAATAAAACAAAACAATACTTACAAGCAAAAGCCACAAACTGAACACTACACAAGTCATCTACTGTCGGAATAAAGCGGTTACAGCAAGCGCGGACTGCGTCATCATCATCACTAAAGTGTTTGCTAGTCTGGAGACTAGCAAACAGCTGGAGCTATTAACAACTTTTTAAAAGGTATAACAGGATATAAAGGCGAACATAGCTTATTTTATTTGCCTGACGTTTAAATAGATATGCAATGTGATTAAGAACTTGACGCTGGCTTTAGAGATTGTTCTTTCTGCTACTGATGAGCTGATTGCTGCAACTAGAGATTCACAATCTGCATCAGCGGTTGATGCTTTGTGAAGTTGGGAACTGGACATATTTCGATGTGGCAAGAGACATATTAATATACAGGTTGTTTGGAAGAACGTTGAACATACGAAAATGGGGGGCATGTGAGGTAGATTGTTAACTAACTAGCCCAAAAGATTTTACTAAGGTCTCAAGTTTGATAAAATTATTTTTTTATAAAATTTTTGGAATTTTTCGCTTTTGTACTTTCAAACCCGTCTAACTTTTTTTAGGGCCAGATATATTTTTTACTTTATTAGAAACTTAGTGGTTAGTAGAGCCTTTTAAAATTTAAACAAAAACAAATAGATCTAGATTTGAGAAAAAAACATAGACGGGTTTAAAGGTACCTACAAAAGCGAAAAACGCCAATATCAAAAAAAAAATTTAAACAAAAACAAATAGACCTAGGTAAAATCTTTTGGGCAAGTTAGTTAACAGACCACCTCACCTGCCCCTTATTTTCGTATGTTCAACATTCTTCCTAACACTGTGTAGGTAGATATTCGATGCTTTCAAATTAAACAGAGACAAAATCGCTAATGGCGTTACTTAATCGACAAAATCGCTAGTTAACCCTAATGATGGAAAAACATTTGCAATGTTGATCTGAATTTGTAAACAAGTCTGGTTTAGGAATAGTGAGGGAATACATATTCCCAATTATGAGACAGTATTACAAAAATTACAAATTTTAATAGAAAGAAGAATTAGTTTAACACAATAGTTTCATTATAGTAATGCAATACAAGACCTAAAATTGGTTACCTGCTTTGCCTATCCTAAGACTTTTTACTTGTTAATTTTTTTGGAAACTGTTTTTTTTTAACGCAAGTTATGTCTCTATAGCTTAGTCTGGTTAAGGTAAAAAGAAAATAAGAAAGAAGGAAAAATCAAATAAATACTACTTAATTAGCTTTTTTAGGCGCATGACAGGAATGCGGTCATTGAGGAAATAGCAGAGGACCACTTAATATTAACTGGTAACCAGTAGTTACTGGTCCTTACGAAAGTTACTATTTAAATAAAACTTACTTAAAACAACGAACTAACAAGGAAAAACTAGCAGGGCGTATTGTTAATATTACCCCTACCGAGAGCTGGTATACGATCGAGCGTCTCCCGGGAGCGTCGGGAGGAGCTTCGATACGATGTTTGGGAGCTAAATCCCCATGTCATGCGCCTAAATGTTTTGGACGAGTAGTTATTAATGAGAAAGGAGTTAGATCTAAGAACAATAAATTCACTAGAAAAGTAACCCTTAAAAACTTGCTGTTACTTGGATTTAGTTCCACTGACATCCTAACTAGCAGTTACATCGCAACACTAACGCGATGTCTCTATTTTGAACCGGCTCACCGCGGGTACTATTTTTTTGGAACAGTTTTTGTGGGTAAGTTACGCTTCTAGGAATTTATTTTCGTAGACTTATTTGTATTATTTTGTAAAAAAAAACAACATTCAGTTAAGTGCGGTAAAGTTATATACCATTACTAAGTTAAACTATTAAGTAAAGCTTAAAAAAGTTAATTTATTTGGTAAGAAATGTTGGACATTTCCGCGATTACAATAGCGTAAAAGTTATGTACACAAGAAATATGTAATGCTGATTATAATCCGCTTGAGCAGAGCTAGACTAGATACATTTATTAAGCATTTGGTATAACATTATTATTCTATACACAACATACAACTAACTACATATAGTACAATTAAAACCATAACTTTGTGTTACCCAAAACCAGGCATCGTCAAAATAAGAGATAAAATATTTTGAACCTTATCTCATTTGTCATATTGTTGAAAATTCCTTGGCATGGTTGAGGGTTAGGAAAATGCAGTGCAGCATATTTTTTAGGGATAATCCTTGACAGGTAGAAACTGGGCGTAATAAAAAAACCCAATATACTCCTAAAATAACTGCCTCTTATTACCAAATCTTTATTGAATATGCCCAATTTTGAAAAACGTCTCTGGCAATGAGGCGTGAATGATTATAAAACGTATATAATACAAACTGGACAGATTAAGTTATTAAAATGAAGGGTTTATAATTGAATAATAACACTTAAGGTTCCCACTCTATACAGGATATTAGGTAAATTGATAAACATCAAGCAGAAACTAGCTATATAAACATAAATGCATATGAATAGTATAGTAAAGTCAGAAAGGAGTTGTCCCAAATTGTATGGAGGCTAGGTCCAGAAATTGTACACATTGCCAAAAGTTAGGGCAATATACCTACAACACTTTGTTATTATCCAAATTCTTTAAAAAGGCTTCGTTTGATGGCTCAAACAAAAATAAACTTATTAGAATAGCAATACTAAACAACAAAAACTATCATGGCAGAAGATGACACTTTGATGACATGTCAGTTTTGACAATTTCAAAATCGCTTATCTCGATTCGAACAAGTGATATTGTTTGCTTACTTGTGCTTGTTGTACTAATAAGATATAATATTAGCTGTTCATGTGAGATTATGACGAGTGGCAAAAACTTGAAAAGAACGGTTATGTCAAATATTGACAAAGGAAATCTGACAGCTACAGACTGACATTTAGAGTTTATGGTTTGGTTTTTCGTCAAACGCCATCTTGTATGCCTGATTGAGAGGGATATTTATTAGATTGTATTTATTTTTGAGCCGCTGAATTATACGTTATATACGGTTATTTGTATTTTTCCTAAAGTCAGTAGATTTTTCTTGATTTTTTATTTAGAATACTGTAAAATGTTTGGGCCTGTTACGGGATATCTCTTTTGTTATCATTTATTTTTATTTTTTTTTATTTAACTATAATTTTGAGATACCGATTTGAATGAAAAAATTTTTATTCCGAAATGATTACATATATCTTGTTATTTATATGTATATGTTACAATAGGCTGGTTTCGGCTTTATATATTATTTACCTAACACGCTGTATAGGGGTTGTGCCTTTACAATCGCTTTGAAATTAATTTATTTTAATACCCACATATTATTTAATATGCTGTAAAATTCAGATTGTACTATATTACCTAGTTCAAACACACAGTTTTATACCAAACTTCCTTATAAGAGAGATTCTGCTGCGTACTTTAATAAATTATAAACGGTTTTAAGTCACTTTTTAACAACAGAATCATCCCTATAAGTATGTTAACTAATAAAAAATAAAATATTGCACATTAAAAACTCACACTTAAAATTGCATTGTAATATTATGGAATGAAGCAACAGTAAAAATTTAAGCATAATCTGTACAAGGATTAATAATGTACTGAAGTAAAATTTTATGGTCGCTACCATAAGGAGTTGGGCACACTGAAAGCAGGACCAGTAGTAGCACAGTTTGAATGCGGACCTTTACTGTAATCTATGGCGGCCATATGAGTTTATAGAAATTTATTCTCAAGAAAGACAATACATGTCACTTATATGAGAACTTAACTAATAACATTGCAGTCGTACATTAGGAATTGATTAGTTTTCCAAAAAATAATTTTCCTATATTTATACATTTTTAAATAATCTTTATTTAAAGCTGGTGGGAGATGCCGTCACTTCAGGTGTGCTCAAAGTAGCAGTTTATGATCAGAAGTAATAAGCTTATATAATTTTGCTTTGAAAACTCTCAAAGTGTCAGCACTCTTAATGTCCGATGGAATTTTGTTGTAGAGCTGTGCTCCCTCCGTGGTAATAGTCTTTTTTCCAAAGTTGGTCCGGGTTTTTGGTAGCACTATATGACTAGGTCTTCGGGTACTGCGTTTATGAATTTGGCTTATTGTAGTAAATTTTATATTCGTCCGTATGATTTTATTTTTAATTTTATATACTAAGATGCATGTACAGAAATTATATAGTTGTTTAATATTCATAAGTCCAGTGTCTTTGTATATTTTTTCAGTTGCTGTTAGGTAAGGATAGTTAAATAACATTTTTATAATTTTATTCTGCGCTATTTGAAGTTGTCTCAATTTTGTTTTACATGCGGTTCCCCATATTTCAATAAGATACAGAAGGTGAGATTTGACTAAAGAATTATAAATTGTGAAACGAACTTGTCGTGGCAGACTACCAACAACGCTACGAAGAGAGCCCATTAATGAAGATAATTTGTTTTTTACATGATCTATGTGTGTACTCCAGGTCAGGTGACTGTCAATGCGCAAGCCTAGATATTTTTCACTTTTCTTTTCTAGAAGAGGTATCTCATTAATTGTCAATGGCGTATAAGGCGGAATATTTTTTTGTCTTGATCTAAATATAATATACGAGGTTTTAGATATATTAATAGTTAGGAGGTTACTTTGGAACCAAAGGTAAAGTTTATTTAAATCTTCTTGTGCCTGAGTAATTATGTCACTTATACAAGTTCCAAAGTAAAATAGGCAGGTGTCGTCTGCATACAAAGTTAACTCTCCATGTAAGTCTAGATCTTTTAAATTGTTTATGTAAATTAAAAAGAGTAATGGGCCGAGTATTGAGCCTTGGGGAACGCCGCAAGAGATAGGTTGTGGTTTACTTTGATGGTCATCAATTTTTACAATTTGAACTCTATTTTCGAGATAAGATTTAAAAATTTTGAGTGCAGCTGCCGTGATTCCAATGCTTTTGAGTTTTTCTATGAGGAGATGATGACTGACCGTGTCAAATGCCTTTTTCAGGTCAATAAAGACTCCGATAACTATTTTACTTTTATCAATGTTTGTTTTGATTTTTGTTACTAAGTCTACGGTAGCGGCCAGAGTATTAGACTTAGGTCTAAATCCATATTGTCGCTCGAATAAAAATTCAATGGCGAGAAGGTAACTCTCTAGACGATAATACAATATTCTTTCAAGGATTTTAGACATAACAGGCAGAACTGATATTGGCCTGTAATTGCCTGGATCTGATTTACTTCCTGATTTATATATGGGGCTGACCTTTGCAATTTTTAAGGTGTCAGGGAAAACGCCGTCTTCCAGGAGATCGTTAAAGCACCGAGTCAAACTTTGCAAAATAGAATCCTTGACACACTTAATGTCCTTAGTTGAGATACCGTCTAAACCGGTGCTGCAATTGGGGTCAAGATTGTCTATAATTTTTGCTATTTCTTCTTCGTTGGTGGGAGCTAAAATCAAAAGCTTATCATTCCATATAAGAATGATATATCGTAAACAGGGCAGTAGCAGAGCTGCGAAGTACTTTAATTTGTGCGTAAAAATAAATATTTATTTGTTTTTATAAAGGCTTTTCCTGAAAAAAGCCTGAAGCCAAGAGCACCACTTTTTTTTTCATACGAGACTGTTATTTCGAAAATTGGCTCCAGCCAAAAGTAGTACTATTTTTCATCAAAGTCCGTAATGCTGTTGCCTGTTTAATCAGTCAAAGTTTACGCAGTTTTTGGTCGCTCTTTGAAACTGCCGCTGCGTTTTGTGTGCCACTGCCGAGCCCTGTTACTGACCTGCTTTAGGTGTGCTCAGTTCTTTAGAGATACTTGTTTCGGAGTTTCTTCGATGTACGGAGAGCGTCAAAAGTCGCTAAACACTTTAGAATTATTAAAAAATATGAAGTTTAGTTTGTAAGAGTTTTTTAAGTCGAATCGTCATTTTGACATGAAAGTGATCAGCGACTCATAAATATACTGTTTTTACTAATTGTTTTGGTCAGTTCTGCCGTGACTATGACGCTTGCAACAGTGCCGAAATGAGAAACTCATAGCAAATAACGTACATGGTAAGAACCCTTAACAACTAACTCTTATGAATGAGAATCAATCAAAAATTTTTAACTACTTGTGCAGGTGACAAGCAAAATCGCGAATACATTACTTTTATAAAAATAAAACAATTCTCATGCAAACATTTTAAAACGTTAAGGCCCGAGTTCACCAACAGACTTTTAAGTTTAAACAGCGTTTAAAATATTATTTGACATATTTTGTATGGGAATTGTGTCAAATTAATCGTCACTCTTTGTTTACCGGCTGTTTAAATGTTGGTGAACTTGGGTCTTAGTAAATTTAAATATGCATTGTCACTATATATTATGAGATTTGGTAACATTAAAAATATTTCATTAAATAAAAATAAGAAATAAGCACAGGAAAGAAAGATATAAAGTTGCCGTTTAATACGAAAAAATGATTAGATCAACAATCTATCAGTACCTTTTTGGCATAATTACATTACGTCCACAAAACTGGTTTTTATCTAACTGCCAGTTCCAATAACCTATCTATCTCCAGTTTTGGCATATCGGATATAGAAAACAACTTTTGTCTTTGTTTCTCTGGACGGCAAAAACAGAGATAGAAACTGTTTCCTATGTCCGATATGCCAAAACTGAAGATAGTTTTGGCATAAATACATTACGTCCACAAAACTGGTTTTTATCTAACGGCCAGTTCCAATAACCTATCTATCTTCAATTTTGGCATATCGGAGATAGAAAACAACTTTTGTCTTTGTTTCTCTGGACGGCAAAAACAGAGATAGAAACGGTTTCCTATGTCCGATATGCCAAAACTGAAGATAGATAGGTTATTGAAACCGGCCGTAAGTGTATAGTAAATAATTCTTCAGCTACGATTTGACAGAAAGAGGATAAGAATGATCGTATGTAAGAACAAACATAAATTCATGGTAGGTCATATTATGAAGTCACAAAACTACTAAATGCTACCATTGGCTGTATTTCGACTACAATTGTTAAATCCAATAATAACAAGTGCAGACTAACACCCGTATTTATAAAGAAGTAATTACTTATTGCTTAAGAAGGTCACAACTTAAGGTGTTACTACCTTAGTGCTTAACGGCCGGTCCCAAAAATCTATCTATCTTCAGTTTTGGCATATCGGAGATAGAAAATATCTTCTGTCTCTGATTTTGCCGTCTAGAGAAACAAAGACAGAAGTTGTTTTCTATTTCCGATATGCCAAAACTGAAGATAGGTAGGTTATTAGGACCGGCCGTAAGTGAAGGAAGTGGGTTACCAATATAATAGGGGTTAAAGTATGAAATTGCCGATTATTTTCCCACTTTTTATTTTGTTTAAATAGCTCTTCAGTATAGTCATATTATTGCGTAATTCTTTTTGTATTGTATCAAAAACTAAATAAAGTAACTTTTGACTAAAAAAAATGCAATACTAGTGCCTATTACTTCAAAGGAAGTCGTTGAAAAGACCCCTTACAATGTGTCAGCTGACCTTCTTGCTTCAATTAAGTATATTTGTATTATATACTTTGATTTTCAGAAATTTAAATACTATAATGCGTAGCTTTATAACCATCTAACTTTCACCTTTAATTGCATCGAAAACGGTTCAGGCGTTTTTAAAAAAACTAAAAAATTGTTAGTATGGAAAAATGACTTTTCTCGATTTTGTTTATACAAAACGGCAATTTCATACTTTAACCCCTAATATTAATAGTCATATTATTTGGCTGAGAATGTAAACTTTTGATAGTTCCAACTTCTAGTAATTACTAGGTTAAGGAATACAAATTGTCTTTGAAATAATTACTTTTACTTGTTTATAAATACGGGTGAGGGTATTTTTTAAATAACATTTATAGCACCGAGATTCGTCTCCTATGACTGTAGTAAGGGGGTGTAAAGGAGTACTGTCAGAAGAAGGCGGGCAGCAGCGTCTTTAATGTGTGATGAAATGGACTATGTCCTATAGTGGACTTTAGTGGACTAATTAATGATGATGTTGTGTTATTATTCATCATAATTATCCAGCCTATACAGGTGAAATTTTAATCGCCATCCAAATTCGCATCTCATTATTTAATTATGATACTATTCATAAGTTGTTGATTTTCCCTTCATACCTTACAGGCCTTCAAATTGAAAACTATGTAGCGAAAAATATTTACGGTTAAAAATTTGACCTACATTTTTAACTTAATATATGGGCTCTAAATACGATACTTAACGCCTATAAAAAAATTTACAATTATAAAAAGGCATCCTGTATGTTTACAGCTGAACACGGCCGTATATAAGGGTGGGGGGGGGGGGTTGGGGGTCCGGACCCCCCTCATTCATATCCATCTTACTTGTTTAACAGAAAAAATATATTTGTTATTTTTTAATAAATATTGCAATACATACATTACATAATAATATAACTTTTAATTTAATGGCACCTACCTAAGGTATAATATAGTATTATAGATTACCCGCGACTATACTTGTGTGTTATAGTCGCAGGCATTGTTTTATTTGTAAATGATTTTTACTACTACCCCCCCCCCCCTTGTCAAAGCTATAGCTACGTCCGTGCAGCTGGACACAATCTTTTCCGAATGTAGAATTTTATCATTATACTCGTATGCTACATTTGGCAAAACGGATTGCCCTCGCATTTACGCCAATAGTAAAGGGAACATGCTGCTGCCGGTCTGCTTCTGGCAGTACTCTCCTTTATTCACCTCTTACGATACACATAGAAAGTAAAGTGTAGTGCCATTTTTTTTATGTGCGACACGATAACAACTTTAATCCAATGTTTTACTGGTAAAGGACATTTTTCATTTCCGGCTAGGAATATGTACACTATTCGTACTAATAGTTAAAAATATGGCAAAGTCATATTAAATCTCTCATTACCTTTCTGGATAAATGGTATAAAAATAAACTTCAATTAAAATAACAACGCCGGTCACACTGGCAACCATATTAAGGCATATCACGTTCAGAAACATAGCTTTTGAGTTGGATGACATTGACATGACACAATCTATTATAACATTGACACAAAATCAGACAGAAACAGTGTCATTATTTTATGTGAATGTGATATTTTGCCGCCATATTGAATCGGGGTTGCATAATTATTACTAAAAAAATGCTTTTGTACCATAAAACGCGAAAGCTTATTTGCGATATGATTACTATTTAACAGACTTCCAAAAAAGGAGGAGGTTCTCAATTCGGCTGTATTTTTTAGTTATCATATTTATCTTTTGCTTGCCTATGGTATAGTATACAAAGCCCTAGCCGAGGCTCCATACAAAACTGAAAAATGTCCTTTAAATCAGTATGTCGTCTGCGTCCGTCCTAAGTACAATAAACAAAACACAATGATGCTGATAAAACAGTGCAATTATTCAGGGATACATTGTTGCCTTTCAAATCGTTAGATTCATTTAGTCCTGAATCAACATATTACTGAGACTCTGTTATTTTGAATGCAATGCGACGTAACATCGTTGTGGTAAAAAAATAGCTATAAAATGTTTAAAAAAAACAACAAAAAGCTCGAAATAAGCTAACAACTTTAAGTAGGCGGAAGACTATATCTTTTTGGCACTGACTTATAATTTGTGGCTTTCACATATTTTTTTCTTAATATTTTTTATTTTTATGTTCTTTTTCTGACAATCATTTTTGTAATCTCAATACCACATTTTGTTGTTCAGTGCGTGGTCCCATATCTAAGGCAAGATTCTTGTCTATGGTCTCCTACCTCGTGAATTGTATTCATGACTTTTTTCTTGTTGTCTTCTTTAACGTGGTTTTTCTCTCAAATGATGTTACATCGCGATAACAGACTCAACTTTGATTATTGTTCAATTATTTCGCAAGCATCGCTTTCCAATTTAAAAGGCAAAGGCATTAAAACAAATCGAACTACGTAAAACTAATAAGTGTAACGCACGACTCTGCTCCCCCGACAAGGAAGGATGGGTTTAGTAGGGTTTGTGGACGGGATATGTGTATTTATAGCTTTATGAACTTAAATATCTGGATCTAACAGGATTACTTTCTCATCACCTTCAAGTATTTTTATAGGCGATCAGTATCGTATTTAGAGCCCATTTATGAAGTAAATAATGTAGGTCGAGTTTTCATCCGAAATTATTTTTCGCAACATGGTTTTAAATTTTTACGGTCCTAAGCCTGTTAAGGTATGAATGGAGAATCAAAAATTTATGAAAGTATCGTAATAAATGAATGGGATGTTGACTCGGAGGCCGTATCAAAAATTTTAGATTTTTGGCGGATATTTTCTAAGTGATTTACCTTGACTTTTTTGTACTGGGCTATACCAAAAGAAAAAATACGTCATTTGTTTTTTGTCTCGTAGATTGTCGTATTAAAATTTCATCCCGTATATTTTTCCGGAGACACAGCCTATGTGCTAGTACAGTCTATAGTCTGTCACCGTTCATCCCGATTTATTCACACGTTCTGGCTTGATTAAGTTGCAAACATCCATCCGAACTTTTGCATTTACGAAATTAATAATAAAAGTAATATAGTAAGTTTGACATTTACTAGCAAAGGTGTTAACTATAATATTCCCCTACGAGTTTTTAGTGCCCTAAATTACCTTATGTTGTTTTGAAAGTACAGACAATGCAACGGCAGGTCAACCTACCCAAAAAGTTTTCAACTTTATGTCCAACAGGTAGAGATCAGTATCAATTGAGAAAATTTGACGTTTTGTGGTAGGTCGACGTGCTGTCTGTACATATGTCTTAAATAGCTTGACCGTCACGGAACAAATTGAGAACTAAGTTCGACTTCTGAATAACCACTCATTCATCAAACCTAAACAATAAAAGTAGAAACAGTTAAAAATCCATTTGTCTAAAAAGTTTCGTGATACTATCAAAAAGTGTGTCGTAAGTAATAAGACCGTCAATTCAAAATGTAGGACACATCGTTGACATTAAATAACAGACACATCGTCGGCTAAAGTGTCAAACCTCGTAAGTGTTTTACCATCAGATCAAATTTTAAAGGAGACACAAAAATCTTCGCAACGAAAAATTTTGGAAGAAGGTTTGTTTTTGTTTCTATTTAGTATTTTAAATATAAACTTTTTTAAAGGATATAAGAGCTTTGCTATTGTATCCGTTCAGAAATTAGCAACAAAAAAGTATACAACTTTCGTTTGAAATAAAAATGGAGTTACGAGGTTTGACACTTTAGACGACGACGTGACTTTTAAATTAGCCGTATTTTAATTAGACAAGGCTTAAACATGTTTTTTTTTTCATTTTAATAACTGATATCATTAGTCAACATATTGTGGTTCATATCACAATATCAGCTACTACTCCTTGACTTCAAATGTTTACCCTTAAGATATTTTGAAAGATTTCGTCTGAAAGATGATTCACTAGTTTTTGGTCTACTATACCAATGGAGACTAGATAACGTTACATACAAAATAATGTATTTTAAGTTGATTTTAATAGACAATCAATAAAAAGTAAATATGTACATATAAGAATATACAACTTGATTTCAACTTTCATGGTCACTATCACTAGAGTTAATCGATATAATATTGTTGTGTGTCGAGAACAGTCCCCCAATTCCGCTAATTTACAAATTGCTCAATGGGGGCTATCGCTAGTGAATTTGCCACTAGAGGCGCTAGTGTCGCGTGAGGTCCAATATCATTCACTTTGTACTGGTTTTAGCGGAATTTGTTGCATAAATTATAATTTCTTTAATTTACCTGCTGGAAAGTGATCTCCTTCGTAAAATATGGCATATAGGGATTATTTGGCGATTAATGTGAACGCATTAAAAGCGGAATTAAGAAAAAGCGCAAAAATAGGCGGCCTCAAGAGCAACTATTTTAGAAGTTAGTTTGTTGATATCAAGATAGTTATTTATAAACAATATAACCTTAATTAGATTCAAGATATAACACTTTGTTTCGGCGCCAATCGCCTTTGATAGCTATACCACCGGACCTCAGTCTACAGTGGCGCCAACTGGTGAGCAAAGAAACGGTAGTCCCCATTGGATCTCAATTGTATATTTTGACACATTTATTAAAGTAGTAATGTCAAAATATGCGATTGCGATGCAATTACGATTCTATTGAGCCATTTGTAAATTAACGGAATAGGGACCCAGAAGTGTTAGTAATAGTGAGTTTTCAAACAGAGTGGTACCGGTATCGTGTGTAAGAAAAGACTACGACGAAGGGTAGTTCGATTTATCTGCTCTTAACAACTACCCACCCGCATAGACATCAGTTTTGTCGTGATCACGGCGCTTGCAACAGTGCCGAAATATCGGAAACTCATGAAAACTAAGGTACCTACATGGTATAAACCCCGTTTCAATTAACTCTAGTACTACCAACTTTCTTCGATGCGATAAAATGCTATCGGCTATTGTCATATTTACCTACCTACCATATTCAACCTTATATGGCCTAATGATAAATTCTACTAAGTTGAAAGACCACTATTCGAAAACCAGGTGCTCATTTGGTTAGGACATATTCTGCCCCTGTCTTCTGTCACCTTTTATGTCAAATTAATTTCCCTTTAAAAAACTGTAGAATTAACTACAGAAACAAATAAAATATTACTTTATATTATGACATCCATGATCAACATACAAACACTTGTGCTTATCACGTATTTGCCGTTTCTGAGATTCAAAACGCCCCTACACCATGCAATCGTCACCTCAACGGGTCCTTATTGTCATTCTCATCTTTCCTCCGACAAAGACCACAGCATTCCCATATCAAACACTTCCAAATTCCCCTTTTACTCCTATCAGATAATTTAGAACTCCTACTCTGCTTCCTACTTTTGGTTTCGACGAAACCGTCACTGATCAACGCGTCCAACCTACTCTTCAACTGCGTTGGCGACACACTTCTATCTCTACAAAGTTTTGTCTTCGGTTCAACGTACGCTACCTCTATTTCTTCCGTTGAAGACGCATCCGCATTCGGGGTATGAGAGTCTATACTCTCTGGCGTGTATGGATCGACGCATTGCCTCACTGTCAACAGAGTGTTGTCAACGTCATTCACAAAGATCCCATCGAAGCTACAGTAATCGGCTTTAGTTATTTCAACGTGGGGTATTGTTATTTCGTTTAGGGAGCCAGTTCTGTTGCGGTCTAAGGAATGGTGCCTGGAGAATGTTGGTATCTTTCGCGGGGTGAGGTCGGGGTGGGTGGGGCGGCGGGGGAGGGGGGGGAGGGGGGGCAGCCGAGTGCTAGCGCAGAGGAGGCAGGGGAACTTGCTGTCACAACACTCAACGGTACCTCGGTCCGATTGTAGCATCACGCGGAGGTAGATTGGCTGAAACAAAATAAACAAAGTGATAAAGTTTTGAAGCAGGTGACAGTCTTTTCTTTTTCCGACTGTATGATTTATTATCTTTCAAGGATAAACTGGTCAGAGTTTTTTTTTACATCAACACTTCATGGGGATGAAATTCCGAGAAGTTAATAGTGATGCACCTTTTTTTTTTTAGTCACAAGTAGTCATACCAATTTTTAGCTTTCTACCTTGAAAATTGCGCAATGCTCCATACAAACTTCCACCCCCCATTTTGTATCCTCACCTTATGATCTCCCATGCAGGCTGAATCGCCTATAACACCGTACTCATGTTTCTTCCGCGCCGGCGCGTCCACTAGTCGTCTAAGTTCGCCCGAAAGCGTACCCTTAGGGGATCCCTCGGATTGATTACGGACCAGCTTGCGACGGTTGGGAGAACCTTCTGGGTCTGACACCCTGAAAACGATTATTATTTTTATAGAGGAACACAATCTATACTATTTAATATTATAAAACTGAAGAGTTTGTTTGTTTGAACGCGCTAATCTCAGGAAGTACTGATTCGATTTGAAAGATTCTTTTTGTGTTGGATCGTCCATTTATTAAGGAAGGCTTTAGGCTATATAACATCACGCTGCGACCAATAGGAGCGAAGCATCAGTGAAAAGTGTTGCAAAAATAATCGCCTTCATAATAACAGAAATTGACGCGGACGAAGTCGCGGGCAACAGCTAGTCGATAAATAATAAGATCTAGATAAACAGTCCGATACAAAAATAACACCTTAAACTGTCCTCGGTTGAATGATTGACGATGATTTTATGCCAGAGTCGACTTTATAACAAGGCACATTTATGTCATGTTGTATCTATTCGATTGGTATAGGTTGTAGTAAATGTGGACCCTTGCGTCCAGGGCTCGGAAAACGTTATATTTTTCGAAACGTTTTCGCCTTAAGTACCTAAAAACGTAAGGGTTTCGTTTATGTTCGAACGGAATCACAAAAAAAAACGTTTTGTCGGGGAACGAAATTTGAAATCGTTCTTGTTCAATAAAACGTTTTTGACCATTTTTAACCGCATTTGTCCATGTTAGGCCCTGCAATACGAACGAACACGCGGCACGCGCCGTCTCGGTTTAGCTCTCTACAGATTAAACCGTTTTATTACGTTCTGACATTACGTTCTCATTTCGTTTTTGTTCCGAACAAAATGTTGAACAAGGAACTGTCCTAAACGTTTTAAAAACGTTATTTTGAATAACGTTTCCGAGCCCTGCTTGCGTCAACTGGGATTTAGTTGGGAGACCTTTTTGACGCTGGTTTTTTATCTAGTTTTTTTAATTTATATCAATGGAAAAAAACCCTAAAGTGGAGGTTCAAAGCATTTAAGTTATAACGACATTTAATGGAGTTCTTAATAGTGATGTACAATTTGACTGTAGATATGTAGACTGCTAGCGTATACACCCTAGCAGTCTACATATCTACAAGAGCCCTTATAATATAACACCCTAGAGATTTTTTTCTCATTGATCCTATCAGTGAAAAAAAGTATAATTTTTCAAAGTTATATTTTAAGTCAGTAATATTTTAAGTAATGTCAACTGCCGAATTTAATCAAACGTCACCTTTTTAATGTATTTAAGTGTCAACTGTGAAGTGACGTCCTTCTTATTAAGAAAAGTGACAACTTTTAAATTTAATCAAGTGTCAACTACCCAATCAAATCACTCAAATAATTGATTAAAATTTAAAAATCTCATCTTATTGAATAAAGTTTCTTATACCCAATTGAATCATGTGTCGACTAACGGCCGGTCTCAATAATCTATCTATCTTCAGTTTTGGCATATCGGAGATAGAAAACATCTTCTGTCTCTGATTTTGCCGTCCAGAGAAACAAAGCCAAAAGTTATTGTTTGTTGTTGATAGGTTATTGGGACCGGCCGTAAATCAACTTTCCACTTACCAATCGGATTTGCCCGTCTGGAGAGTGTTTATTTCACTGTACTTATTGTTTTCTGTATTTTAGCAAACAAACGATTGAATTGATGTACCTGGCGTTGATGGCTTGCTGAAGGCTGGTGGGGTCGGCGATGCTCTTCCGGCTGACGGCGATGCCGGGCACCGACAACGCGTCCAAATCGGCTACGCTCATCTTCTTCTCCAGACTCTTGCCGGGACTGCACTGGAAATGTTATGTATACAGTACCTGAGGCGACCGAGATTCGCAATTAAGAATCATATAAGGTTTTTAAACCTGTTTTAAGGAAATAAAATTGATAGTGTAAATTGAGAATACAATTTGAATATAGTCTAACTGTTGAAGTATAGAGTCTTCTAAATCTTTAAAGAAAAACAACCATTTGCTTTATTTTGTTGGTTGAAAAACACATTGTCTTACTGTAGTTACTATACTAATATTTATAAATGCGTAACCACGCCAAAACAGAAATACTTGATATTAAATGAAATTCGGCCCAGACATAGATTATAGGATAAAACAGCACTTCTCTTTATCCCGGATAAAGTTTTTTACCAAGAAATAGTAAAAAAATCAAAATACCACTTACGATGCCGGGTGCAACAGTGGTTAATAAATAAAACCAATATCAGCTGATTTTTACCCTACCACGGCGAAGCCAACAGTAGGGGTTATGATTTAAGCAGTCTATGTATTATGTAGGCATTTATGTGGGTTCCACATATGCGACTAAACTAGTGAGCCGATTTTGGTGGTGATTCCTTATTATAGTAAGGGTAACATAATCTACATTTTGTTACAAAATAGCTACATCATAAATGCTACGACAATATATTGGGATACTTTAAAAAAAGTTTGCAGTCATTACGAGTGCGGTTTCAAATGAAAAAAGACAAAATTCTGAGTACAAAAATATTTAAACAATCCAGCAAATATACAGGGTGCCTTTGAAATCATTGCATTTTAACCATTTTAACCGATTCCGTGCGGATTGCTCCCTAGAGGCGCCATGGGTATTTATTGTGAATGGCGGGTGGCGCCCGAGCGGAGCCAAAATATTTACATGTAAAACTATGATAAAATAGCATTTCTAAAGTCTACCCCCTTTATTTAAGTGTCTTCATTTGTCTCACAGATTACGATTTCAGTGTTCGTTTCGGGATATTTCATGAAAAAACACACTTCAGAAGTTGCAAACCTTTTTAATACAAAGATCAATATGATTAATACGGATACCGAATTATTTTATATGTTAGCTACTAAAAATAATTAAGAAATTTTACTCACAATTGTTAAAGGTAAAGAGTGTTCTTATGTCTAAACTAGCTTCGTCCGCATGGCATTAAACAATAATAAAAAGAAACGAATTGATAAAGCAATCGTGCCAAACATATAGCAAAAGGTTTACAACAACTGATAAAAATAAGTCACTTACCTTCCATTTCCGTATAAACACTAAATTAGTCACTTCTAAACACTTTAAATGATTTATTAGACCGCTTACGTTCGCTGTTGAATTGAGACTATAAAAAAAATATTAGAAACTGACGAAACAGCGATCAGTTATACTACATGGCGGGTGGCGCTCGAGAGGAGCCATGAAAGTTCATGGCGAATGGCGCCCCAAAGGAGCCACGAAACATTTATTCGCCGCGAGGCGCTAGACTCAAAAAAAAACTACCGCCGCACTGAATCGATTAAACCATTTATTTCACTTACTTGGTGATTCTGCCGCACCGGGGACCCAGACCGCGCTGGGCTACTGTCGGAAGACGAGACTCTTCCGCTGCTGTCGGTCGAATCGGCTACGGACTTTCTATCAATCAGAGATTTATTTGTTTACACAAATAATATTTTAACGAGTCACAATCTTAAAGTGTCTATGAATTTCTCGACAACCATTTTGCATGCTAACTAACTAATATGTGTGTTAGACATGGACATAGAAATAAAAGACGCAGTTATTAACTATAATTACCGCGTTTAATCAGCACTTCAATTTAGCACAGTCACAGATTGAAGATGAATGAAGTTCAAAATGTGATGTAATGGCTGCCTAAATCCGTGTTGCCAATATACAAATACTCTACTAGTGTTGTCATAAACAACGTGTCCTATCTATGTACCAAAATAATATCAGTAAAATCAGTTTAATTTCTGAAAATAGGCCCCAGGAGGCGCTTTTACACGTCTCAATATTTAAACCTGCAACTGCTCCGGGACAAATCTGGCTAGTGCCGAAAAAAAGCAGAGCTAGAAATTCGGTCACTATTGTCAGCCTCTTTTAAAATCCTTACTAATATCATCAGTGTTATAGCCCTTTTTCATAAAAAATACTATGACATACGATTCAAGTTTATGTACACGAAGTTCAGCAATACCCTGTGGTAATTTGTTGAAAATACGAATACAATTTCCAATGAATGAATTTCTTACTTTTCACAAGTTTTCGTATATTTGCATGCTATTAATAAAGCTAATCAGGTCTAAAACTAGAAGGTTCTAGATTTACCATAAAAAATGTAACCTACTTATTAGCAAACAAATGAATTGAATGCATTCGTTGAAAATAAACATCTATATCCAACTAATGCGTAGTGTGGTGCAGGCACCTAAACTGAATAGCTTTTTATGGGTATAATAAGGGGGCCACTTCTACTGCTACTAGGTCTACTGCCAAGGTAAGACGGGTGGCAGTGTTTTCACTTTTCATTGGACAAACCGCGTTCGCCAGCCCGCCTGCCAAGCGTGGCGAATACAACAAAATTTTCATGTTCAGCAGTGGACAGCTATAGGCTGGTTATGACGAAAAATATTTTAAAGAGTTATTAATTTAAAATCAGATACATATAACATTATAATTATACGACCCTTTAGTCTAGTGATACCGGGCCTAGATCACGGGGTCCTGGGTTCGATCCCCGGGTAGGGTCATAACAGTTTTGAATGTTCGAACATTGCTCGGCTCGGGTTTGTGAAACCAACCCGCAATTAGTACGCGTGGTGATGATTATGCTTAAACCCATAATTGCTGAGGCAACTTCACTTCAGTGATGGACGCCTTTGCCTTGCAATCGGATGATTAAAAGGGAGAAGAATAATAATTTATAGATGAATTTTGACACGATATTTTTTTTTTAATCTGTAGGTAGACATAGCTTAATTTATATATTTTTTATTTTGTTTTTATTTATTTTTATTTTTGATTATTTGTTATTGCTATTTTTAGATCATTTATTTTATTTGTAATTTTAAATGTATTATTTGACATGTGATTTCATTAATTAATTATAATACTTCCTTTGTTCAACACAATGTATATTGTTCTGGAATAAATAAATTGAACTGAAATAAAGGCCGTTACTTTGTTTTACTTTTTTACATTATTATTTAGGACACATTATTATAAGTACAATTGACCAAATTGAATCATGACCCACCATAAGGTCATTTTCCTACTGTCGTTCTATACAAGTAGGTTGAAATTCGCTTGAACATACATTTCCTAGTAATGAACCTGTTATTATTTTATTAGACACTGATAGTCACTGACAAGGCTATGATCATTATTTTCCTTCGTAGTGAAAAGAGTTTGGATTAAAGACTTATTTTAAATTCAAATTAAGACGGGTTTCTCTGAAATATGTCTAGTGCTGTGGTAATAAAGATTAATCTTGCATAGATATATGACCCGTAGGCCGTAATGACGCATTTTTATTCATATTTAAAACGTACTAAGTGCAGCATGCATGACAGCTAAGAGAACCTTACTAATTTTATTAGTTTAAAGGAATGATCGGCAAAGTGGGTCACGATTCAATTTGGTTGACTGTACATAATTAAAAAACTTTGTAAGTGATGCTATAACGATTAACCTTTAA
Source organism: Anania crocealis (assembly GCA_949315895.1). NCBI lineage: Eukaryota > Metazoa > Arthropoda > Insecta > Lepidoptera > Crambidae > Anania > Anania crocealis. Next base: position 4,216,222 of record OX438861.1, on the reverse strand, counting down.
AAACCCTTCACAATCACCTGGAAGTATGCAAGTGCCTGTTCTCCCCAGGTCGTCCCGTGTCCTGGTGCTGGACTAGAAGGCGCGCGGACTGGGACAACAGTATGCGATCGCACCAAGATGGACATCTGTTAAGTATTAAACACTTATTGAAACTGATTACAGAGCTATAAACAGAGTCTTCTTGGGTTTCTCTACCTCAAAAGTTAAATTCGTTTATCTCGGAAACGCGTAGTCATCGAGATTTTGAAACTATTTTTAAGCATAAACATAGCTGTGGTCCACACAAATCAACACAAGCAATCGGTTGTGTGTGGGTGATATTAGTATATGGCCATTTATGTATCAAAAAACTTATACATCGACATTCTTAATGGCATTTCAATTTATAGGTTATCTTTCGTTGACCTAGAATCATGGCATTGGGAAAGTAATACCGTCTTATACTACAAGTATAGGGAAAATCTGAAACTATACATTTGTAATTACATCTTAAAAACTTGGAATTAACTGTTTGGACTTGATCCCTGTACTATTCATAATATGGTCCTACAAATTTGTACGAAACCCTCGATGGGCGAGTCCGATATCAAATTAATTATTGCCTAGCCAAACAAGCAAATCTTTACAAATTCGATTTTAAATTGAATTGTAATCTACGACTATTTCAATCGATTCCTGTATGCAGTGGCTAGCTAATTTGTGCCTTACACTAATAGTAATAAAGTTTAAAATACCTGGTTTTCATGTAGTGCGTGGGCAGTAACACGTCTTCCTCGAAGGGGTAGGTGGGCGGGAACTTGACGGGGTACTCGTACAAATGCGGCCGTAGCGCTTCGAGCTCCCTATCGAACCTCTGCAGCTAGAATGAACATTATCCGTTAAAATGAAAGATAAGTTTACGGATTTAGAACGCGTTTATTTTTGATTTAACCCGACGTTTCGAACCCTTTACCCGTGACCATGAACGCTGTAAAGGGTTCGAAACGTCAGGTGAAGTCAAAAATAAACGCGTTCTAAATCCGTAAACTTATCTTTCATTTCAATGTATAGTGTTCGCGTAAACTCAAGAAAACAGTATTATCCGTTAAATACACTGTGGACACTGTGGTATCCCAGGCATTTTGAATTCAGTACACCTTGGATACTAAAGCGACCATAAGCACGGAGGCGACAAAAATAGCTTTATCCTGCTCGTACGTATATGAAAATCATAAGGCGTGTTCTCTATCTCGTTCTACATTTATTAACGCTGAAGTTGCTCAAAGACCGTTGAGTGATTATAAAGCTTATGTAAATCATCTCGATTACCAGTTCCAAAAATAAAATAAAAATTTAAAAATTCTTGTTGCATTAGATTCCGGTTAGTGTTAAGTTTAATAGAAACATGAGACATTTTGCTTTTCACCCGACCAAGTGTTTTTTTAGCAAATATAATTAATTACTGGTGGTTTAAAATATCTCTAATACTCGCAATTAAGACCTGAACCCAAGACCTTGCAATCCATTCGATTCCTCTTTTAACGGAGCTACGAAGACATCACTTGCGTCGACATTTCAAGTAGATTACGCTGCGAGCAAACATAGTTTGTCAAAGTTTCTGTAATATGCTCATAACATACTCATTGTTTTTATATATGTTACTTTAAAATCACTTTATTCTTAACAAAAGGCGCCCCCTTTGTTGTACAGATATGGTTTTCCTCTCCTCCTTTCATTGAGTAGTTGACACTTCAATTAATTGACATCCTTTTTATGATCTATCAAAACGTAGTTCTGTCAGAGATTCTGTATGACAATAACATCAGTAGTAACTGTTCTCTACATTTTTTTTTATTTGATAAATAGAATTTATTAGTTCTTAAACTTAAATTTTAAATTAACGGTGTATTCGAATTATTTTTAAAAGTAGCTATTTATTTATAAAAAAAAAGGTCAGGTCAAGAGTACCCTAAACCGGCGAACGTGTATGAAAAGATTAATGAATGTGGATGAAGCGAAAGTAGTCTGTAAGGATCGTAGCAAGTGGAAAGATGTGGTCTCTGCCTACCCCTCCGGGAAAAAGGCGTGAGTGTATGTAATGTAATTTATTTATTTATTATTATATAATTCTCCTAAAAGCTAACAGACCGTGGTGGATCTACGGTCTGTTATTGGATTAAATTAAATTATAAAATAAAAAACAATGTCAGTACAATATCACAGTCAAAAATAAATACACAATGAAACAAAACAAAGTAGTTATTATGATTGTCAGGGAAGTCATATTAAATTAATATGAAGATAATACTAAATCATATATTTTATTCAGTTTTTTCTGAATATTAATCATACCCAAGGCTCTCTGAATATCTTTTGGTGGTCCATATGTGCGAACTCCTTCTTGCCCACGGAGAGGACGACTCGTTCGTCGCTCGCCGCTCGGTACTGCAGTTTTGACACTTCCGCATTGCCGCCATTTTGAAGCCGGCAAGCTGTCAGTTCTTCGGTTATTTTCTAACGGTAACATAAATTTAATTTTATTATACTTATTAAGGTAGACAAAATGCAAACCACGTGTTTCAAATATAAAAAATAAAAAGCTGAAGTAAATATAGTTTAATGTTCTCTCTCATCTACTTACTGTAGAATGTAATGGTGGAAGGAAGACCCAGTAATCATTCTATCGCTTCGCTTCGATCGAATAAATACTCCTCCGTAGTTGTTGGAGTTTTTAAAAAAATGGTTACAAGAAATGGAACCCGTGTTAAGCGGAACATAAAATGGGGACAATAAGTTGTGTGACCTTGGCCTAGCTAATTGCGTTTAAGCATACAGGATGAAATTTTAACCACCTTTCAAATGTCAAGATAAAGTACTTAGAAAATGTTCGCCAAAAATCTAAAATTTTTGATACGGCCTCCTAGCATCACCTTTTTTACGCGATGCGCATCTAATTAATTAATTACCATACTATCCATAAGTTTTTGATTTCCCTTTCATACTTTAACAGGTGAAGGACCGTAAAAATTTAAAACTATGTATGTTACGAAAAATATATTCGGATGCAAACATGATTTACATTTTTTACTTCATAAATGGGCTCTAAATACGATACTGAACGCCAATTAAAATTTTTGAATATGATGAAAAAGTCATTCTGTATTTAAGTATTCTATTGTGTTAAAATGTCTGTTAGTTTTGAGCAATTTTAACTACAAACAAAGCTGTCCTTATAGGAGATTTACATTTCTATTCCTCAATAATTCGTATACCCACAATAAAATTTATCTGAAAACAAAGACTTGTATCAACTCTTACCTTAACGACGCCTCCAGTATCGGTCCTAAAGTTGAAGTCCCCAAATATAAAGTATGGCGCGGCGTTCACGTCGGAGTGCAAATGTCTGAGTGTGTGTCGGAGGGCGCGCCGTCGGCTTCGGCAATACACCTGGCGAAGTAAATAGTACACTATTTTTTGTTGATGGAATTGCTCTTGGCTTCACATTGCCAAGCTTACGATGGAGAAGGTTACCCATAATATTGGTTATGCATTAATTCTCTGTCTCTGTCTGTGTGTGCGTATGTCTCTCTATCTCTCTCTCTCTCTCTCTTGCTATTGTTAAGAAGTGATTTTAAACGTGTGCGTGTGTGTGTGTTTGTGTGTGCGCGCTGTGTGTGTGCGTGTGTGTGTGTTTGTGTGTGCGCGCACGCGCGCGTATCGCATATGTGTTCTTGTAGATGTATACAATGTGTGTTCTTGTAGATGTATGTGTGTGCGTTCGTAATGTATGAGTGCGTGTGTGCGTTCGTGCGTGTGTGTATGCGTATACGTATACGTGAAGAAGTGCAAATGTTTATCTCTTCGCTCTATACAAGTGCCTAAATAATACCAACAGATGGGAAGGGCTCGAGGGCGAGCAGGTTGCTAGCGTCGTGGAAGAGGTGGATGTTCACGAACTCGACGGCCGTGCCGCGGATCAGCCAGCGGGTGCGAAGGAAACCTTTGCGGGACCACTTGCACTGGAATAAAACATTTTATACTGTGTTACTTAGCGCAACTATGTATGTATATAACGGGTGTAAAAAAATCAAACGGCGATCCGAAAACCACGTATTGTCCCCATCACTAGGATCATTTTTTTCTTTAGGACCATACCTGAGAAACAGCTGGTTCCGAAGATATTGAGGGTCAAACTCACAATTTTATTTTTTCCATTTTATTACAAAAACTGTTGCCAAAGGTTACTTAAAAACACTATGTTTGTAAGAACAAACATAGTGTTTTTTTTTATTATTTCGTTCATAATAAGGCTTTTTTAATTACAATACGCAATGTACGGCTCAGCGCGGACGAATTTTGAACTAAGCAGCCATCTCCCTCCAGCGCAGCGGTCCACGCTCCGGCTGCTATACATTGCGCGCTATGTATTTTAATATTTTTTGAGTCCCAAAAATAAAAATCATTTCCCAGCTATAATATTTAATAACATGACTTGGTTTGCTTTACAGTTTGCGTAGCTTCAAGGTCTGCGTTTATTTTTTTAACACCCTGTATACTGATTTAAACTTTCATGGTCACTATCGTATGAGTTAGTTATTTCGAGATATCTACCATGTACCTTGTATAAAAAATAAGGTTTTAATAGGGGTTAAAGTATGAAATTGCCGATTATTTTCCCACTTTTTGTTTTGTTTATAGCTCTTAAGTACAGACATATTATTGCGTAATTCTTTTTGTATTGTATCAAAAACTAAATAAAGTAATTTTTGACTAAAAAAAAATGCAATACTAGTGCCTATTACTTCAAAGGAAGTCGTTGAAAAGACCCCTTACAATGTGTCAGCTGACCTTCTTGCTTCAATTAAGAATATTTGTATTATATACTTTGATTTTCAGAAATTTAAATACTATAATGCGTAGCTTTATAACCATCTAACTTTCACCTTTAATTGCATCGAAAACGGTTCAGGCGTTTTTTAAAAAAACTAAAAAATTGTTAGTATGGAAAAATGACTTTTCTCGATGTCGTCCATACAAAACGGCAATTTCATACTTTAACCCCTAATATGAGTTTCAGATATTTCGGCACTGTTGCAAGCGCCATCATCGCGGAAGAAGTGATCTTATGTATGTATATGTTTTTATTAGGGTTACAATCAAATATACAACCAAAAGATTAATAAGTTTTATCATACTAAATCGTCATATAGCCATACATTGTTTAAGTTAAATAACTGACCAGTTATACTACAAATCCCCATTGTTCTAATGCCCCATTGGTCAAGTGTTTTAAGTACCGCACCAAGACCATGGGGTTCTGGGTTTTATTCCAGAGTCAGGCAACAAGACTTTCAAATTATAGAACAATGCTCTCGTTTATGATCACCAACCCGCATTAAGATAGTAGTGAATTTGCCCCATCATTACTGTGGTGACTTGAATTCAATGATGGAAGCCTCGGCCCTGCAATGGGATCACATGATCCTCTGATAAATATTATAATTTTTATTTCGGGGTCATTATCAAGGTGATTTATATTTCCAGATTATCGATCCTTCAGAAGTTGACATGCTATGCGGTTTGAATTACGGTCGGTCCTAATAACCTATCTATCTTCAGTTTTGGCATATCGGAGATAGATAACAACTTCTGTCTTTGTTTCTCTGGACGGCAAAAACAGAGATAGAAACTATTTCCTATCTCTGAAATGTCTAAACTGGCGATAGATAGATTATTGGGACCGGCCGTTAAAGGACAGTGATATTATCCTTTTCTTGCCTTGCGGATACAGATACTGATCAATACATAATAAGAATAAATAAAACCGGCCAAGTGAGAGTCGGACTTACGCGCGAAGGGTTCCGTACCAAAAAGGCCAAAAAAACGGGTTGTATGGGAGCCCCCTTAAATATTTACTTTACTTTGTTTTTAGTATTTGTTGTTATTGCGGCAACAGAAATACACAATTTGTAAAAATTTCATCCGTCTAGCTATCGCGGCTCTTGAGATACAGCCTGGTGACAGAGCGACGGACAGACGGACAGACAGCGAAGTCTTAGTAATAGGGTCCCGTTTTTACCCTTTGGGTACGGAACCGTAAAAAGGTCAACAGTCCGATACAAAATGACACCTAAAACTGTCCTCAATTGAATGATTGACGTAATTTTTATGTCAGAGTCAACTTTATAGCCCGGTCAAGTTACTTATATTTTTTATAAATAATATAGCCTAAATAAAGCATTCCTCGATAAATGGACTATCCAAGACAAAAATATTTTTTTATTCGAACATGTAGTTCCAGAGATTAGCGCGTTCAAACAAACGAACAAACTCGATCTTTTAGACGTTGGATTTGAATAGGTATGACCACAGATAGGGTTGCCAGGTCGCCAAACCTAATAGCCGGACAGAACAGTCAGTTTGGCCTGACATTTGGGTAGAAAGTCCGGACACCCTACATTATTGAGGATTTAGGGTCTTAGTCTTAGTATAATAGGTCCGAAAAAATTGTATGTAAAATCAAGCTTTTTTGATTATTATCATATATTTTTGTAAATTCTTTGTATATACGAGAGCGACCGATAGTCGGCTCGGCGCTCGCTCGTTTGCGAAATGTAAAAAGCCTTACCAGAGCCGGACAGGCCGGACATCATTTATTTTCGCCGGACACGATATCAAAACAGCCTACCTTAGTCCAGATTTATCCGGACGCCTGGCAACGCTAACCACAGAACATGGAAAAATATTATAAAGGCGATGTGGACGGGGCAGGCGCGCCACAGAGGTTATGAGCAAATGCTTATACTTATGCCCAAACGTGAGCGCTGTGATTGGTTGCTTGAGTGGCGTTCTTTCAACTCGTTTATGTATAGTGAAGCGCAAGCGGCGGCACCGGTTCTCATACAAATGGCGCATGACAGTCTTTCCAACCTTTTTCCTTATTCTGTAGGTATGACTAAAAGAAGTCTATGAAAAAAACTACTTTTTCTTGCCTTAAGACGGATATAGATACCTCAGGGAAGAAATGCTGCGGAAACTTGGCCTTTTCTTTGGTGGAGACCTTTTCTATATTGCCACTGTGCACCTCCTTGCCCAGCGCGTCGACGTACGCTTTCAGCTCAAAGTCCCATATCTTGAGGTCGGTGAGAGAAGAGTGAGCGAAGTACATGTTGCCTAGAGCCTGAAAATGGTAAACTTTATAAGTAAATTCTTAAGTCACAAGTTGACCATTGCATTGCGATTTTGATAGCTATGCAAAAATAACACATATAATACCCAAAGTCAGAAAATTTAGCTAAATAACACACGACATCTTTAACAAGTCATGTTATAATCATGTCATAATCTGTCGGATTATAAGATAGAGAGGTCAGTAAATCTTAAATATAAAATTCTCGTGTCACAATGTTAGTTACCTTAATCCTCCGAAACGGCTTTACTGATTTTTACCAAATTTTATATGCACATTCAGTAGGTCTGAGAATCGGCTACTATCTATTTTGTATACCCCTAAGTGATAAAGGTTGTTCACCCTTAACAATTTTACTTTAAATTTTAGAAAAAATGTTTTTGTTTTTATTTTTTTATAATGTGGCATTAAAAATACATAAAACCCTAAATGTTTACCCTTTTATCACCAATCCCTATTTTTTAATAGCCATTATAGTAATTTAATCATTTTATGGCAAAACAACGTTTGCCGGGTCAGCTAGTACTACGAGTACTATAGAATACAGGAGGAGGTAAGTAAGTATAACTATAAAATGGGCATTGCTCTTTACTCAACTCCCGGAGCACTGGTATGGGCCAAGTCGGTAATTAGTAGAAAGTCAATCCATAGGGAAAGAAACAATCTTAGGATACAGCTGATGCAGAAATACAGTGCTGGATTCGATCGACTAAATTACCTAATGTAAGCTGCCTGTAATGAGATACATTCAACCATCAAAAAAATATATTTCACGGGCCTATTTTTCATAATCTGTTGCCTGAATTAGTTGAATGAATAAATCAATAAAAAGGTCGGTATACAATTTAATCCCTCGATCGTGAGTTATTCCAGACACAATTGAAATCAATTGTTATCGCGGCACGCGCGTGCCTCCTGGGGGTTGAGGGATTAAGACATAAACTTTTACATACCGTAAACTTTTCCGGTGAACTAAAGTCCTCGTCAAGAAATATCCTGATCTTGTCAAACAGCCTGAGCTCTGGGCAGTCCAACAACCTCTGAACGAAGTCCTGGACGTACTGCATGGATTTCTCGTACGCCTTCCCCCCAACTTCCTGAAGGTGCAGCGCTATGAACTTGGGGTCCATTCGAGCTACAGCTTGAAGGAACTCCGACGTCCATATCGGGAGCATTGTTGATGGCTGGAAAAAAAGATGCGTCAGATAACTAACAAGTTAAATTCAAGGTTAGTAGCTGTATTTTTCATGGACCTATGACAGCTTCACTGTACAGTTTGGCGAGTCAAGGAACTAACAGCAGGATCGGATATTACCGGCCAGTAAAAAAAAGCAATACTCCATTTATTCTTAGTGTAATCAGACTTAACAACTTGATATTTAACTGTACGATGTATCGATAGAATCAAATAAAAGATATTCGCCAAAGGACCTTGACGATATAAGACTGACTAATTACTGGTTGGGTTGGCGAAGCCCTACTTTTAGTAACTATATTGAGTAACTAATTACCTGTTTCCCAAGTTCTTTTAAATTACTTCTTTCTTTAAACTTGTCTTCGCCTCTTTTCAACAAAATATGGTATTGGATTTATATTCATATCATAAATAATTACTTTGATCAAAAACGGGTTCAGTACCTATTTATTTTCCCGCAGTCTAACAAAAAATTTTTTGCACTATAAATTTAGCATTAGATGTACCAAGATTATACTCGTAATAATTGGCTCTATTTTGAGGGCTTTTTAAGTATTCCATATGTTTACCACAATGCTTCTTTTAGCATTGTTATTGAGACTTAAAAAAGTTAATGCAGCGACAAGCGGCTGGATCTGCATCGATCGACTTTCTTTCTACATTCGGAAGCCATCAAAACCACCGAATGCTAGACGGCAAGAATGCCGAGTAACCACTGTCAGGGAGAAGAAGTGGGTACCTTCGGTAGATAGCAATAAAGATGGACAAGGGGACTGTAATAGGATTGATAATAATTAGGGACAAGTACAACAACAGTAACCGCGCACTAAGAAGTTATTGATCGACAGAGCTTCGATGTTCGCTCGCAAACCAAACGTTCGCTCGGTGTTGTTCGCCACCGTTCGACGATTGTGCGTCTCTCCAGCATCTATGACATTGCCCCGTGCGTAGACAGTAACAAAATTAAATAATGTACAGCGAATACGAAATGTATCAATGCAAAGCGCCAATCACGGATGCGACAATTATGGCCTAGATCGAATTTACGTCTAAACCATGTCTAAACTGTTGTTGTTTTCAATTAGCCAGAGTTTCCTTTGGCCAGACTCCAATTTCTCGACCAGTATGACATTTATTAGTTTATTTTTGGCCTGAGAGGTTGAATATTATGGAATAGTCATGGCGTTTAGTTATTATAACCTTGTGTCTCAAACATTTACCGCAGACAATGACGCACAGAGTCACCTAAATGTTCCGCTTTCTGTATCTTTCCTGAAGGAATGCATTTTCTACCAATATTTTTAATCTAGTTTATTTTTGAAGTTGTGTTGATTTCAGCTTTATCGTTAAGGCAGTTTATGACAATTTTGATGAGACATGGGATAGTTTTAATCCCTCGATCGTGAGTTATTCCAGACACAATTGAAATCAATTGTTATCGCGGCACGCGCGTGCCTCCTGGGGGTTGAGGGATTAAGTACAAATTCATGGGATAGTTTTAAGTACAAGGTCGCAATCAACAGCTAGTTTATTTAGACCCGAGTTCACCAATATTTAAACAGCCGGTAAACATAGATTGACGATTAATTTGACACAATTGCCATACAAAATATGTCAAATAATATTTTAAACGATGTCTAAATTTTAACCGTCTGATGGTGAACGGTTGACACAAAATTACGCCACTCTTGACGTCTAACGTCTATATTATATTAATAAAGTATGAAATTTCTTGAATTTGAAGTATTAAATCAAATAAATTTCATATTACTTTCATGTCATGTTATTCACGAGCTACTGCTCATACAGAAGAGTGTTAGAAAATTAGTTTCACAAAATAGAAATGTATTAAGAGAATATCAACAACGCGATCTTCCCACTCATTGAATATCTATGGCAAAAAAACTACCACTGTACTTAGCTAATATTATAATAATTACTAGGAGGATAGTAGATAAAATATTTGGATGCATGTAGGTAATAAACTTTATCATAAAACAACAGGACAAGCCGACAAGATAAATGTTATAATTACATATTTGTGCACAGTAACTACTAAAATATTTAATATTATGATAGTAAGGTGGTTTGCATGTTTATATTCTGCTCAAGTTTCGATTCATTAAGAGGAAAAACAAGGGCCGTTTTTCCATACAAACGTAGATAGTTCCCTGTTTCCGCCCTGGATAAAGCCAGTAGAGCAATAATTTTTATTACAAAATCTATGGCCACTATTAGCATGTTTCTATGTTTTCAATTTTTTTCATAAATTAATTAATAAAAAAGATATGAGCCCTTAAAAAATCGAAAAAAATCGCCAGATTTTCCGCTGTGTTCAAACATCCAGAAAAGAAATTTGGAAAAAAAGGAAAACATACGAACACGGCCAAAGCCTTTCTTTAATTTAATGAAAAAAGTATTTAAATCGGTCTAGTTTTGGAAAAGTAATCGGCGGACTACGAAACGTTGATTTGGTGTGTTTTTCGTAGGTATTTTCGGTCCAAGAAGCAGTTGTCTTTATCACACTCTGCGGTGAAGGCGTTTGGCACTGCGCGACAGCAATAGATTTTACAAATACCTATTTTTTTTTTAGTCACGTAACAAATAATAATTAACCAAAAAGGTAACTTTTCAACAACTTCGAATTGGTTCCATTACGCACATTAAATAAATAACAGTAACCCTAACACTGTAAATGTAATTTATTGAAAAAAACTCAGTACAGTTTTTTTTAACAAAGATTTCTTCTTTATGATATAGAAGAAAGCTTTCAAGCGATTGATAACGTCTGGTCACGTTCGTTGACGTCCAGTCCAGCAGCGCGATTCTCTAACGGCCGGTCCCAATAACCTATCTATCTTCAGTTTTGGCATATCGGAGATAGGAAACAGTTTCTATCTCTGTTTTTGCCGTCCAGAGAAACAAAGACAGAAGTTGTTTTCTATCTCCGATATGCCAAAACTGAAGATAGATAGGTTATTTGAAATGGCCGTAAGTACTCCATCCCACGGTAACCATTTTTAAAAGTAGAACATGCTGTTCTTTGACACCAGACGACCCATGCACAAAAATCACGACGGTACCTTTAAAAATGATTAAACAACATAATAATCCTACCGAATAATTTTTTTAGTATTTAGAAGCTACGCTATTCCTGATCATACATACTACCTCCCTGCCAAATTTGATTTAGATTTGTTTAGTGGTTTTGACTTAATTAATTAACAAACATCCATCTTAATCCCTCGATCGTGAGTTATTCCAGACACAATTGAAATCAATTGTTATCGTGGCACCCGAGTGCCTCACGGGGGTTGAGGAATTAACATTCACATTCACATTAAGGCTGCGTTACGCCACGTCCGACTTTTTGTAGGACCGATAATCGGGCCGATTTTTCTATAGTAGGCAGCATCATACACAATTATGACCGATTTTTTGTAGGACCGTGTGCGTTGCTCCATTGCTATCAGTACGTTCTATTTTTCTCCTACAAAAGATCGGTCACCGATTATCGGACGTGGGCGAGCAGCCTAAATAGTATAAATAAGATAAGATTCTTGGTCTTCTCTTTTCCTTCTTCGCACTATCGTTCCCTCTTTTGATGGGGTTCCCGGAGTTCAAACCTTTACTTGAAGTGAGTGTCAGATACACTAGGTACACAATCACAGATCGCATCTGAGGCCTTACTCCGCAACACAGTGTCCGTATATACGAATCCATCTGTCCTTAATCCCTATCACTCATACCGATGTCTTAAAGTATCCGAAGGAGACAGATATATCCGTAAATGCGAGCTTCGTTTTGCAGAGTAAGGTATCTGGTCTGCAAATTGCGGTGTTTTGAATACGATATGACCCCTGTCACAGAGCGAGACCGACCAAATAATAATTTCAGTAGAGGACTGAGTCGGAGGGATATCCATATTCCATTCATGTTTCATATTTCATACATTGTTTACAATGTCACGACTTTTGGTAGGTACTGTTCAATGCTAACTGTAGGCTATTTTATAGCTATAAGCGTTATTATGATTTCACCGATTCTGACGTCAAAGATATTATTTCCATATTCAATTTAACGTAAGTAAATAAATGAAACCGACTTCAACTAAAATAGGATAATTTGTAGCGTAGTATAATATAGTAGAAGTTAGTATTGTTTATTATATTAGTCATAAGACCCGGGATAAAAAAACAATTTATTTTATTTGTTCAGGGACTGAAGTTGTTGACTGAATTGACATTTTCACAAGTTAATATTCGATGTATATGAAACCATAACCTAAAATATTATATCGTCTCTTTGTGGCACCTTTGATACTGATTAACAGTTTTTTTAATTTTATTCCATGGTAACTTTTTCTGTTAGTGTGATCAAGACAGGGCTTAGAAACTTTACCAGTTTCACATCATAAGTGACGTTAAGTAACGGTATTTTATATGGCTACTTTTTTTAACGGTAAGTTATTTACGATATCTCGGTAACAAAATTAAAATTTACCGTTAATTTATAACGGTAATATGTATCAGGATTGATACTTTAACGGTATCTCTTAGGTAACATAACTATAAGATAACGATATTATCAAACGTAAAAACGGAACTCGACATACAAATTTTCAAAATGAGTAAGAAAGCAAGGTTAATAATCAGTAAGGTATGTATTAATTTAATTACCATCTTATGGATTTAATGTTAGTACCAATCAAACTAATCTATACTAATATTATAAAGCTGAAGAGTTTGTTTGTTTGTTTGTTTGAACGCGCTAATCTCAGAAAGTACTGGTCCGATTTGAAAAAATATTTTTGTGTGGGATAGTCCATTTATCGAGGAAGGCTTTACGTTATATAACATCACGCTGCGACCAATAGGAGCGAAGCATCAATGAAAAATGTTGCAAAAATAATCGCGTTCATAATAACTGAAAAATGACGCGGACGAAGTCGCGGGGAACAGCTAGTTAAATTAATATAGTTGATGGTTTTCAAACATTATTCATTATGAAACGGTTCTACAGAGACAAGATACTACTTTCATTGCTGATCGTGCACTATGCATATGAATGAACCAAATTACATATAATTATCATTTCTATATGCTATACATTAGTAATATTAGTAAACATTTCCCTTATGTCCTGTTTACGATAACTAGAGTGGTGTATTTTACATTGTTGTATGAAACTTAATTACAAATCACATAAACTATTTTAAGGACATTGACGCCAGTTACCAGTGCCACAGATTACTAAATAATTACTACCCATACATTTTAATACATATAATAACTGGCCAAGTGCGAGTCGGACTCGCGCACGAAGGGTTCCGTACCAAAAAGGCCAAAAAAAATACATAATTTGTGAAAGGAGATGTCCCATAATAGGCCCAGACATAGTACACCATTTTCAAAAATCAAGAAAAAAATACTCTTTCTGGCAAAAATACAGATAAATTTATGTAACGTATAATTTAGTGGTTCAAAAATAAATAAGATCGAATAATTTATCAAACTCCATTAGGCATTCCAAGATGGCGTCAGTATAAAAAAACTTTAGATGTCAGTAGCTGTCAGATACCCCTTGTCACTTTGGCATAATCATTCACTTCAAGTTTTTGATCTGCTTGTCGCGTTTTAAATGTAGTTCATTATAACGACCTCTTTTTCGTTTTCTGGATTTGGTATTGATCGACACATTACTTTCATAATGTTTGTTGTTACTACAGCAAGCGATGGCACTTGACACCTAGATGCGCGATTTTGTAACTGACAAAAGTGACAGACGTCATCAAAATGTCATGTTCCGCCATGATGGTTTTGTTGTTTTGTATTGCCATTTTCTTACGTATCTCTCTATTTGAACCACTTAACGAAGCCATTTTAAAAGAATTAGATAATAACAAAATCTTGTAGGTGTATTGGTCTATCTTTTGGTGGGGTGTACAGGTTCTGGGCCTGGCCTCCATACAATTTGGGACATCTCCTTTCAACTGTCTAGCCATCGCGGTTCTTGAGATACAGCCTGGTGACAGAGCGACGGACAGACGGACAGACAGCGAAGTCTTAGTAATAGGGTCCCGTTTTTACCCTTTGGGTACGGAACCCTAAAAAGAGCGGAGTGACTTCAATTCGTCTTGTTATGTCATTTTATCTCTCACCGTGTGTGATATGTAATATTTCACCTTGTGATTTTATACTTTACTACACAGGACCAAAACATAAGGCGCATGACGGAATATGATTTGGCCGCATCGCGTCACATTCAATATGATGCTGAATCATATAACAGCTCTCGGCGGGGATAATACGGCAAATAAGTCCTGAAAGTAGTTTTCCTTGTCTTGTTTGTTGTTCTAAGTTATATATTATATTAAATCCCTAATAACTGCACAGGAGTACAATTTTCAGTAACAAATCAAATCTTTCCTATGAACCAATAGCGATAAATACGTAAATCACAATACAAGATAATACAAGATCCAAATAAGCAATAGACCACAGTTCCAACTAATATTAAATAACATAATTTTTTAGGAAGTCACCTAACTATTACCAATGACGTCTTCGCTGTCATGCGCCTAATTGTTAAAGTCGCTTATTATCATAATACTCTTACTAATTCTTAGTAAGTATTATTATAAATGCGAAAGTATGGATTAATATTTGTTGCTTAATCAGCCAGAACGGTTCACTGGCTCAACAAAAAAGGCACACAGATTTAATGCTGGAATATCTCAAAAGCTTACTTTTTATCCCGAAAAATGTACATATCCAATGGGATAGATTAAAATAAAAATGAATCCACAACTACGAAACTTCTAGTAATATAATATGACAGAATAGTAGTAAAATATGACGTAACTGAATCGCAAAAAGTCAAGTGACGTGACGGGTTTTTGTACAACTCTACATACAGGGTGAAATTTTAACCACTTTCCAAAATTTTTATAGGCATTCAGTATCGTATTTAGAGCCCATTTATGAAGTAAAAAATGTAAATCAAGTTGTCACCCAAAAATATTTTTCACGATATAGATTTCAAATTTAACGTTCCTAGACCGGTTAAGGTATAAAGGCAGAATCAAAAACTAATGAATAGTATCGTATTTAATGAATGAGATACGCAATGCGTAAAAAAATTGTTGCTAGGCGGCCGTATCAAAAACTTTAGATTTTTGGCGGACATTTTCTAAGTGCTTTATCTTGACATTTTTGTACTGGGCTATACCAAAAGAAAAAATACGTCATTTGTTTTTTGTCTCGTAGATTAATATATTAAAATTTGGAAAGTGGTTAAAATTTCATCCTGTATAATAACAGACGTCAATCCAAAATCTGGGTGGATCGGACGTGTAACATGAAACTCAAAAACAATAACAAGTTTTTATTAATTAGCAATCTAGGTTGCCTTGCTTGTTAATTCCATGATATTTGCATGCTTCACTCAGAATTCAAAATCAATGAAACTTTGCCATGTAACGGCCATTTCCAATAACCTATCTATCGCTAGTTTTGAAATATCGGAGATAGGAAACAGTTTCTATCTCTGTTTTTTCCGTCCAGAGAAACAAAGACAGAAGTTGTTTTCTTTTTCGGATATGCCAAAACTGAAGATAGATAGGATATTGAAAACGGCCGTAGAAGTGCTAGTCAGGGTTTCTTTGTCAACAAGGAACCCATTATATTTTCGCCATGTCCGTCTGTCTGTCCGTCTGCGATTTATTTCAGAGACTTTGAGTACTCGAAAGCTGATATTTGACATGGATATGTATAGGATAGTTTAAACGCTGACTTTTAAATATTAAAAAATATATTTAAGAATAATGTCCACTTTATAGGTAGTTAGAGGACTCTGACTACCTATAAAATGTTTTCGTTTTCGTATCGCCTGCTCCGAGGATCCGGGTTCGATTCCCTGACGGATTAATGTTGAAAAAAATGCTCTACATTTTCTCGGGTCTGGGTGTTAGTGGTCCCTGTGTTGTTTCTGACTTCGACAATACGAGTGCATTAAATAGTTACTTACTCACTTTTGGATCAGAATAATGTATGTTTTGGGGGCCTTCTGTACCCACGGGGCGCGGGGCCCTGGGCTGCAGCCCAAAAAGCCCTTAGTTAGATCCGCCCCTGCATTTTATAGTCGATTTAAGAAAACTATATTTTCTAAATTAGTTAAGGTCTAAAGGGCCGTGTTTCGGAATCACGTTTAGCGACTTGTCCCGGCTTCTGTCACAAGATGGGAAACCGTAAAAAGGAGTCACGACAAAAGCCTGCACAGGAGGCTTGGAAAACTTGATGAGACGAGATCATCTTTTAAGGATAATCACAGGATAGGAATATCTTACCACACTTAAACCGCTGTAACCTAACCTGATTAAGAGGCAATTTGATATGAAAATAGTAGGTGCAAACATACAGATTTTTTCAATTCGAAAACCATCCTATAAAGGCCTTAAAAGGGTGGAAAGTTTTACATGGTAATAATAAATTATTAATTAGATTTTGCGAAAATTTTAAATGCAGAATTCCAAGCGAACGAAGTCGCGGGAGCACTGCTATTTGAATCTTATTCTAGAGATTCCAAGCTGTGCGGTGCGAGATCAAACCGTGAACAGTACCACCTTTTCCCCCCATAATTTATAGTTAGAGAAGACTGAAGGAGTACCGCCAGAAAAAGACGGACAGCGTCTTCTCTCTACTGTCGGCAAAACTGCGATCGCCAAGGCGCCTTCAAAGAGATCATGGCAAAATCCTCTTGTCGGAAAATTCTGTGTTCAGCTGCGAAGCGTTATGGCAAAAATCCTCTGTGGAGAGGTCTTTGTAGTAGGTATATAGCTGTGGACTAACGTTGGCCGATGATGACTATTATCCTGGATACGGTATGTCCAGTTTTTGCATCTGAAGCGATTGCCATACTAAGTAAACATGAAACAGAACCAAACCTGACTTTCCAACAGTTAAAAATAGGGCACAATTCCATGACGCACCCAAACACAGTGTGACGACACACTTGCGCATACATGTTATTGTTGCTAATGGATCGCTGCGAAAGCATTAATATTGAACGTTTTTGCGACACTAATCACTAGGATTTAATGTAGTTTTTGACATTGTTTTAAATACAATTGTAGTCAATTGACTGGGAATTTAGCAAGGAATAAATCAAATGGAAACACGGATTGGATTTTAACATTTATGTTCCATGGTTAACGCCTACTTCAACACCAAAAAAAAAATTTATAGATTAATATGGGGGTGATTAGGTTTTTAGAATTTGCCCTATAAGAAGGCCTATAAGGAGATTCACAGCGGCAATGGACAGAGCAATGATGTGGTGCAGTGGCAGTGGACGTATACATAGTAAGAAGAATCGGTGGTCGTTTGGGCGGAAAGGTTCTGGAATGACGATCAACTCGTCTATCTGTGGGTGGCCTACCCACAGTTTGTTCAGTGGGCTACCCCACCAGGTGGACCGACGGTCTGGTGAAGGTCTCAAGAAGCAACTGCTTTTGGTGCCTTCCATGACGTCATGTATTAAATAAGCAATTTCTTAATTTGGGCTCCGCGCAAAACATAACAAATTCCGGGGCTCAATGTAACGATGCAAGTTTTAATAACATCGACAGGTAATTACGGAATGCGTTAAAATATAGACTTGCCCGAGTCAAGCCAATATTCACTATTAAGTAAAATGTTTCGGTCTTGTAATTAAAATATTTGCTATTTAACGATCGCAAAAATTACTAAATAAGCATTGGCGTCTTGTCCGTCTAAAAATTTGTGTATAAAAATCTCTTCAAAACGAGGACTTTACTATAGAGGGTTGACGATCGCAGTTTCGCCAACGGTTGAGAGAGCAGACGCTGTTGCTTGCCTTCTTTTGACAGTAATAATTTAGTTAAATCTTTCGAGATGTCGTAAGATGTAACTGTAATAGTAGCATCCCTACACCCTACTGATGAGTAGGACTATGCTGCCATTATACTTCAGGGTCAATCGAAAACAGGACCTCGGAGTTGCAGACACCTTGAAAACCGGTGTGTACGCCTCGCTACTACGAAGGTAGTCAAATAATAATCTATACTAATATTATAAAGCTAAAGAGTTTGTTTGTTTATTTGAACGCGCTAATCTTCGGAAGTACTGGTTCAAATTGAAACATTATGTTTGAGTTGGATAGTCCATGTATCGAGGAAGGCTTTAGGCTATATAACATCACGCTGCGACCAATAGGAGCGAAGCATCAGTAAAAAATGTTACAAAAATAATCGCTATCGTAAAAATTTGAAATTGACGCGTACGAAGTCGCGGGGAACAGCTATGTCTAATAGACAGACAATGGACATAGGCTCTCCAAGAGCACACCACTAAGGGCGATCCTTGGCTTCTCGCATCCAGCTCCTGCCAGCCACCTTGGGCAAATTATCACTCCACCTGGCCTGAGGGCGTCCTACATTACATTTGCCGACTACATGATGCGGTCTCCACTTAAGAACTCGTTTACCCCAGCGGTTGTCGGTTCTGCGGCTAATATGGCCAGCCCACTGCCACTTCAGCTTGCTAGTCCGGTGGGCTATGTCGGTAACTTTAATTAGTTCTCTGCTGCCGGATCACCTCATTTCTGAATTTATCCCTAAGAGAAACTCCGAGCATATCTCTTTCCATAGCCCGCTAAGCGTCTTTGAACTTGTGGACTAGCCGTACCGTCAGTGACAGACAAGGGTGGAGTCAATTAATTAGGTTCGGCGATTTTAACGATTTTTCAACCTACACCACCCGGGGTGGAATCTTGTGGAGTTAGCATCTTTTGTAGTTTTATAGTCTCACATAAGAATTTGCAAAATTCATTTTTAACTTGTAGATTTCTCATAACCGCGATCATTGTTTAGAGTTTAGCCAATATTTTATAGGAAATCATTTTAATTTAGCTTTTAAGCAATCTCACACTTTCATAATAAAAATTACGTGATATTTGCTGAGAACTCGAATTGCGATTCTGCTCGTCGGCCACCCCCTAAACGCGTCACTTAATTAACAGACGCCCCACAGCACCTGTCTTTTTCAAGGTTCATGGGTGTTTATATTCATGTCTGTGCCACTTAACCAACATAGCCTATCTTTATTTACTAAATCAATAAAAATGAGGTGGAAGTCGGGTGAACAAAATCTGACTAAATATTATTGTTTAAGGAAAGTAATCTAGAATCTAGATAATGTAAAAAAAAGACTAAATTGTTCTCTAAGGAACATAATAATTGAACAATGACACAAATTGGATTGGGATTACGAAAATGTTTTTTTTTAAATCATGTGTTTTTTTTTTCCCTGTTAAATACCTACCTACCAGCTTTCCTTTGTATCTACATATTTCTAACCTGGTACTTGCTTTTAAGTTATAATGTACTGCAGCAAGTCCTTATTTAAGCAGTAGCAAAGCCCATACAATATGTTATACGAGCTGTTATAATATGTTATGTTATACATCATCGTATAACATACAAGGATGAAGTTATTTGATGGTCTACATAAATTGAAATTCAAAGTCCAATATGAACTAGAAAACCAGTTTTAAGCAATATAGTTTTTCCTTTACTTTGAATTTTATTTACTTGCACAATAGCAATTTGTTTGTTTAAAACGGTTCTCAAAGCATTAAAAATCTTAAACCAATTGTTAAAATATTTATTTCATTCCAATGTTGAAGGTACTAACCGAAAACATTGATAAACGCCGCTGACTTACAGTGTAAAGCCTAGAATAAATTCGACAACACACTCAATGTCTGGGTAACTCAATGATTACAGCAGTCACCCCGTAAGTGGAAGGTTTTAGGCATGGGACCCACCTAAAGCATTCAAAATGTCTATTCAAAGAATTGTATGATACCTTAATTGGTTAGAGCAGTCACATTGTAAGCAAAAGGTTGTGTTTTCATGTCCCACCTAAGACGGTAGCAAAATTTTTCCTCAAGCAATTGTATCTCCCTTATTCAAATTCTTTACGAGTCTCAGAACTTATTAATTTCTAAAAATTGAACCTATAATAATATTTTGTGATATCAAACTGACCAAGTAGGTATTAATATGGGACCATACCACTAATAAAGCATAATATTGTGCATATTGTATTAATATATGACCTACAGGAACAACCTTTGGATTTCAGACGATTAATAAACCTAGTAAGAAAAAGTCAAGCCTTTTGGAGTCTTAGGGTATCCAACCTGTAATACAATAATACCATTATTATAAATACTGATGTCCTGATATGCACTTGAAGGAATTGTATTTTTTTTTTAAATAAATTTAGATAATGCAAAACTGTGTTATAAATTTTAAGGGGAGTATAGGTCACTTTATCCTCGTTGAATTGTCTGGCGGGTCAAGGATACAATAACGCCGAAATTCAAATTATGAACACCCACTCATAATAGTCACCATCTTGCTGGTGTTTTAATTAAATTAAGTATTTAATAGCGAAGTGACCAAATGGATGAATGATTATATTAAATGTGTTATACTCACTTCTTCGAATATTGAACCCACGTTTGCGGTGACGAGAAGCAATGGCACTTTATCCGATCCCATCTTTTTGAACTTCAACATGATACCGAAAACGATATAGCAGAAAACAATTGCGCCAAAACTAGCGAGGTAAACGTCTACACAGGGAGTGGTTTACGCCGTTTTAGCCGATTCGGCGTATACACGCCATAAGTACGAACATTATTAATCACATTATTACAGTTTATTTGGCCAATTTCACTTGTAAATAACAATTTTCTACGATACACCAAAATCACCCGTTCCGTCCCAGCCCTTTTTGACATTTGTGTGTAAATGAATGAATGTCATTTTTTACGCCCACACCCGCAGTGTATAAACAGATTATAACCCACCCAAATCAAGATGATCCCCTAAGTTTTTGTCAGCCCCGTTATCAAAACTGACACAGGGGCCCCAAAAAATCACAAAAGGTTAACAGTTATGGAAGATTTTATTAAAAACTTTGATTGACAGCGTGGTTTGATCTGAATTTATAAAATAGTTTTGTAATGGGGTCTATTTATGTCTGATAATTGACGTGAAACGGAATGCAATAATCCATTCAGTGCTACAACTCAATTTATACGGGTTTTAACCAATGACGTAGGTATAGGATTTACGTCACGCCCCGTTTTCAGGGACGTACTCGCTTATTTTTATCGTACGGAAGTGTATCATAGTAAAATGTTTTATTTTTGTTTTTGTTTTCGCCTTGGTTGGCATCAGACCCAATATCTATAAATATATCTTTACGATCATTTCTATCGTTAATCATCAGAATTTCTTAATTCTAATTTTTTTAGCACGGATTAGTATTCATGAATACTTTTCTTAAATTGAAATAGGTACTTAGTTTGAAGTGAATTCCTGTAATTATCATGTGAATCATAAAACGGCTTGCTTTTTATGTAGGAAAGCGAGTGAATAAGAACTTGCAGAAAGTAACAATTTAAACTGCCTATGTTGTAAAAATTGAAAGAAATAATTTGTAATTCTGTTGACATAATTGTTGTCGTAATAGGTAGATGTTCTGAAAAATCAATGCAATGTATCAAATCCCTCCCTGTTCATCCGTTGGGCGTTCCTTTTACTGCACATGTGCGATCCGTATTCAGCCAGTAACCTTTTGTATAGGTACGGTGAAAATAGAAATCGATTGCATTGTTTCTATTCCAGTGATTTAGGTCGTCATCTATTTCGTGATTGCAGTCTCTCAGTTCTTCAGAAGTAGTCAATGTATGCCGGGTGTGTACATGTAGATTCATGTAAGTAAGACTGGCCGCTAGCCCGCTATATTAAAAACTCCGAAAAATAGAGTCGAATAATCTTTTTTTTTTTTCAGATGTTTATAATGGGGGCCTACGCATTTTTAATGTTTATGGTGATAGTGTCGGCAGCAGCTTCAGCTCACGTACACAATGCTGTTGAAACAGAAATGTTTGCCATACCAATCAGTCCCAATTTGTTTAACTGGACATATCAAGGTTTGTGTATTTAT
The DNA here is from genome assembly GCA_949315895.1 of Anania crocealis. NCBI lineage: Eukaryota > Metazoa > Arthropoda > Insecta > Lepidoptera > Crambidae > Anania > Anania crocealis. The sequence goes on along the minus strand of OX438861.1, from coordinate 4,193,814 downwards.
TTACTGGGAAACTAAATCTAACCGAAAAATTTACCTAGTTATTTAAATATACATAAGGTTCAGTTTTAATCAGCAAGTAGATTTTTTATGTTTAACGATAAAAATGCTAACAGTTGCAATGATTTTTAAACATTATTTTCCTTTTAGATATGTTAACCATTATGCGGGGTTTTCACGCTATGAAATAAAAATATAATTTAATTACCTACGATTTACAAGGAAGAACCGTTATCGAAATAACTTTAGTCGTTAATTTCCATAGTTATTCCCCGCTTTCGCAATTCGCATCTAGTCAATGACGGTTGGGCTAGTGACTGATAGTGTAATAAATTACTTCTTTTTTTTTAGAATTCGACCAGCAGTATCGATTTCATGCCTCCATGCAGGGAAAGCCTGAGTTGCCGTCGTGGCTTCGCTACATCTATAGTGGAAGACACCACTCAGGATTCATATTCGGAACTCCACCACGAAGGACCGACAAACCGTTGACTGTAATTATTATTACTTCTTATTTTCCGATATTTACAACCGGATGCGGAAGTGCAAAGAATATATTACAAATTGCCGGAAACGGAAAAGGTCTATGCTAGTTCAAAAGTTAGTCACATCAAGATCGTCAATTCGTCAATCGTTATTATAAAATGGATTGTCGGAGGGTTGTTTGCTTTTAGGCAATCGACTAACCTTATTCTTTGAAAATGAAATCGGATTGGGATCATTGCACAAAAATAAAAGTCAGAGTCACTTACTAATTCAAATGCCCTAATAGGTCAATTTCATCATACAACGCTAGGGATGTTTAATCATCGGGAGTTTCTATTGTCAATGATGCGGGCCCATGGATTTTTTATATTGAGCACCAATTTATTAATATACCTATTTAAAAATATATTGCAGCTGGAAGTGATAGGCCTAAACCGTCAGGACTACGAAACCCGTAGGGTCCTCATCACCCTCAATGTACAGCCGAAGGAAAACATGGCGCGACACGAAGTCGAGCTGAAGATCGACAATCTGAACGTGGAAGACTTGCTGGATGAGCACAGGTTAATTATTAATTTCTCAAACTACAAATCTACTAATCCCACTAATATTTTTAACGTAAAAGTTTGGGAGGATTAATGGATGTATGGCTGTTTGCTACTTGTTCACGCTAAGACAACTTAACGGATCACAATGAAATTTGGCACGGTGTTAGTTTATTGGCCGGAATAACATATAGGCTATTTTTTATCCCGGGAAAAGGTACGGTTCCCGTGGGATAATTTTAATACATAGTTTTAAATTCAAAATTCCACGCGTACGATGTCGCAGGCAACAGTTAGTTAAACAAACACGGTTCATAGCAAAATATGTATGACAGCCACCGACAAAATGATATCAGTTGCCCATAGTTACGAGAATCTTCAACATAGGAAAGGGCACACCTTCCCTTCGCTATTTTGACAAGGGTTATTGTTTCGTACCCATATTGTTACGTATCATACATACATCGATAAGAACTTTAGCCAAGGACTGACTGTAATAACACCAGGACAAAGTCAACAATTGTCTATTTGTGTCTAATTTAACAATCACACGTTTACACCTGAAATCGTAGCCTGTTACTCCTAACCTTTTACAGACTACAGAACATTATGCTATACACTAGGACCTAGTGAATAGGGCATCTTAACATCTTTGACATAGATGCGAGTTTTCAGCCAAAAATCAGTACATATCAGTTTTATTTATGCAAACAGGCACCAGGAGGCGCTTTTACACGTCCAAATATTAAAACCTACCATAGCTTTCGAAAAGCGTACTGTGTAGCCTAATGCCGAGAAAATATATGGCGTGATGTGCAGGCCCCTGTAAGTACTTAACTTCATTCTACAGGAAAGACATTAAACGTCTCGATGTTTTCCACCTTAAATGTCTCCGAGCAATTCTCCGGCTGAAGTGGCAGGACCGTGTGCCAAACTCGGAGGTTCTACGCCGAACCAACCTTCCAGGAATGGAGTGCCTCCTGATGAAAGGTCAACTTCGCTGGTGCGGACACGTCGTGCGCATGGGCCCTACCAGGTTGCCTAAACGGGTTTTTTACTCTGAGCTCAGTTCAGGTAAACGCAAACCGGGTGGGCAGTACCTGCGTTACAAATACGTGTTGAAACGTCAACTAAATGCTGCCAACATACCGTGTAACTTGTGGTAGAGGCTGGCCACACAGAGGATTGAATGGCGAACTGCTGTCAACTCGGGTTTGGAAGATTATGAGCGAGCCCGGCTCGAAGATCTCGACGCCAAACGCCATATCCGCAAGACTCGGCCTAAGCCCTCCTATGAGTACACGTACAATGAATCTGGGACTCTCTACTGTGCCTCTTGCAACAGGACTTTCAAAACCAAATTTGACTTTGCAAGCCACGCTCGCGCCCATGCAAGAGCTCAGCTAACAACAGCTAAGGGTGTCGCCGTCGTCGGATACGTCTGGGAGGACATCATCACCTAAGTAATTAGTCATTACACAATGTCTAACTCTAAAGAATAAGACAATAGACTCCACAAAGACCGTCTGTTAATATCAGTATATAAATATCTGTTATTAGATCAGTCCCACACCATCGAACTCAAAATTAGTAAATAGTATAGGTATATTTTGACGTGACAACGTCTTAAATTAGGTTGCGGCTGGGAGTCACTTATGAAAAAGTGTAACGCTCGGTAACGTTACGATGAGTCACCGAACGAGAGAGAGGCCCGCCGAATGCCTTGCGTCTCTCTCCCACTCAACTATGATCGGTCTGCCGCGCGCGCAGCACTAGAGAATTAGGCGCATTTTAAAATTTGTGCAATTCTTATTTTCATTCAATTCCTTGTTCCTATTGTGCAATTTAATTATATTCATATCAATAAATATTTTTTTTTAACAATTTGAATTTGAATTTGCATTTAAGGATGACACGACTCAAGGAAATGACTCCACAAAGACCGTCTGTTAATATCAGTATATAAATATCTGTTATTAGATCAGTCCCACACCATCGAACTCAAAATTAGTAAATAGTATAGGTATATTTTGACGTGACAACGTCTTAAATTAGGTTGCGGCTGGGAGTCACTTATGAAAAATCAATAAATATTTTTTTTTAACAATTTGAATTTGAATTTGCATTTAAGGATGACACGACTCAAGGAAATGACTCCACAAAGACCGTCTGTTATTTAGATCAGTCCCACACCATCAAACTCAAACTTAGTAAATAGAATAGGTATATATTTTTTTAATAATTTGAATTTGAATTTACATTTCAGGATGACACGACTCAAGGAAATTCTTAAAACCAGACTCTGGATCGAAAGCAGCCAAGATCTCTACACGACGTTCCTCGCTTCGGCCATCGATCTGGGGGCTCGATTGCCGCTCAGACCTAGTGATGGTGAAGGGTAATGTTTTCCAACTTTTGGCTTGCCTCATGCTTGTGGTAATATAAGTGCTTTAATATACTTTATTTTATATTTTAGCAACTTAATTGCACTTATAATATCAGTATATAAACTTGAAAAATTTTGTCTCAGGCGGGACTCGAACCCGCACTCCTCGCATGCCCGCCCGGCATTAAGTGCTTTAATTTTAAAACTATCGTCAGGTTTTTGAAGTCTTATGTAATACTAGCTGTTTCCCGCGACTTCGTCCGCGTCAATTTTTGTTATTATGATCGCGACGATTTTTGCAACATTTTTCACTGATGCTTCGCTCCTATTAGTCGCAGCGTGATGTTATATGTATAGCCTACAGCCTTCCTCGATAAATGGACTATCCAACACAAAAATATTTTTTCTAATCGAACCAGTACTTTCAGAGATTAGCGCGTTCAAACAAACAAACAAACAAACAAACTCTTCAGCTTTATAATATTAGTATAGATTATAGAATGCAACAAATATATTATTTAATTTATACATTAACAGTCCCCACGCGTGCTCTGAGTGTCAATGATCCCGTAAATTTTTTTGCATAGCTTTTTCGTTGGTTTCCTATAGCGTCTAGCTAGACGGCGCTATTAAAATATGATAAAATTAAGAGTAAAAACACTACGAGCAAGAGAATTGATAAATAGGTATTTGTAAAATCTATTGCTGTCGCAATGCCAAACGCCTTCACCGCAGAGTGTGATAGAGACAACTGCTTCTTAGACCGAAAATACCTACTAAAAGCCACCAAATCAGCGTTTCGTAGTCCCCCGATTACTTTTCCAAAACTTGACCGATTTAAATACTTACTTTTTTCGTTTAAAATTAAAGAAAGGCTTTGGCCGTGTTCGTATGTTTTCCTTTTTTTCTAAAATTTAGCCAAATTTGTTTTCTGGGTGCTTGAGCACAGCGGAAAATCTGGCGAAATATTTCGATTTTTGAGGGCTCATATCTTTTTTATTAATTAATTTATGAATAAACAGAAAACATAGAAACATGCTAATAGTGGCCATAGATAATAAAAAATATTGTTCTACTGACTTTATCCAGGGAGGAAACAGGGGACTACGTTTGTATCAAAGAATATTAAGACAGTATGGAAAAACGGCCCTTGTGTTTCCTCTTAAGGATTATTATGTCTGATGGAGTACTTTAACATTACAGCATATTATGCTAACCTGGTGCTTTAGTCCAACGTGTCTTTCTGTGGTTTTGTTAGTCTAGTTTTTGTTATCACTAGCGAAATTTCAGACACTTTTTTCTTGACTTCTAGTTTTCTCATAGCAGTATCAACTGAAGCAGTCTGTTAATATTCTATGATTTTTACAGATTAGTGGTTCGTCTAGGCAGCTCAATGCCATTTTCCTCTCAACTCAAGTGGCTACGTGAGGAGGTTCGCCCCCTCTCGCGGCTTCCCAGCTGTCCGAGAGAGTACAAGCGAACAACTTCTGAGAGGCTATTCAGGGACGCTGGATTCACTCTAGATTGGTGCAATTTTGAGCTGGTAGGTAATAAATAGAGAATTTTCATCTAAACTGTTCCCAATATATTTGTATCAACAGTAAACGAAGTTTTATAAACTACATTCACTTGTGATCAAAGAAAATCTTCCTATACCCAATGTTCTTTCATGGGTACCTACCTATCAATAAGTTTTACAATGGATTTTTTGGCCTAAATTTTACCTACTTAGTTTCTTGTAGGTACTCATTAAAACTACAGTTTGGAGAAGTACATCTCTCACGGTCTACCCAACACTACTTAAAAAGCCATTTTGCCCTTAGAGCATTAAACCAGGTTTAAAGCTCTAAGATTTTGCCAGACAGGCGAAATTCGAGTCTCTTTTATTTCATTAATTTAAAAAATATGATGATGGTTATAAAAACAATCTTATTTCAGTACAACACAATCTACAAGGAACGGTCTACTGAACATCTTGAATACTTGACCGAGATACCAAACAACGGTAAGACAGCGAAGTCCTTCAAAGCGTTGTCCACCCACGATGCGTGGACGGCACCTAGCAAACACTCGCTGCCATCACGCAGCTACACAAAACAGCTGACAGCGGCCATAGCTGTACCACTGCTGTTGCTACTTATGTCAATTGCTGCTTTAACTGCTGTCTTGTGCTTCCATTACGCCACCATGTAAGTATGACTATCACTCATGACATTTGCTGTCTTTCAGGTTAAAGACTTTAACTATTTTGACCTTATCAATTTACCAACCATGTATTTGTCCCATTTGTGATGTTGGCGGAATCGTATAGGATGCATGTCAAAATACTTTCCGTGCCACAAAACAAAAGGAAAACCATTTTGACAGCTGACAGCGAAAATAATCGATATCTCGCTATTTGTCTTCACTACTGTCAATTGAGTCACTTCAATACTTTTTATCAACTGTCAAAATTATAGATTTCGTATGGCAAAAGTGAACTATGACGTCATGAGTAAAGGAACTAACAATTTATTGATTAAAAATCAATAATAAAAATTGTGTTTTGTTTGTATTATTTTCAGGCGTGATACTGAATCAGAATATTTCCTAGAAAATATTTTCCATGTTTGCATTGACTATAGGAAACGGAAGAGGTATACATTTTAACATAGAGCGTGGCTAATGTGCTAACAATATTAAATAAGTTTTTTTGTGTTGTTAACTAGCAACTAATACATCTAGGGGATATGATTAACAAAATTGTAAATTGAATCGAAATGTTTGTAGTTTTATCTGACGATAATTAAAATTCCTAACTTTTTCAGAGCTCATAAATCTGCCAAAGTGGAGATCTGTCGGTATGGCACCGGCAACACTGACCAGACTCAAGTAGCCGACAATGCTAGCAATAAAAGTACAGGCGTTAGGTAAGTCAACATTTTCGCTACGTAACTCCTAAATGGCTGCACTGACTTGTATGAAGTTTTGAGTGTCTATTTCAATGGGTTCCTGGATGGTTAGTTAGTTTTGGTAGAAATTGGAAAAATGAAGGCACACACTCGACCAGATTCGACAATATATGGGAATAATTTATTATGTAGTCGATGATGTCTCCTTCATATTAGCGAGTATGTTTCGTATTATATTAACAAGAACCGACAAGGCTAGGTTCCTTCTCAGGACTTTGAAGCTAACAGTATCAGGTCTAATTCCTTCAAAAGGCAAGTAAGGTTGATTAGCATGAGAGTTTCTAATTCTGTCTATCGATCTGGTCGCCTGTCGTGCGTATTTTTCGTTAATGAATATTGTTTGTCCACAGCCCCAACAACAGTCTCGTCAGGCCATACAGCCCTCGTTCCACCACCAACCTGGCCGGAAACTACAATCGACCCCAGCCTCCCCCTTACATGGGATCCAACACCAATTCTCTCCACCATCGCAGGTCAGCCAACATCGACAAGACTCCATCCAGCAGCCACACTCCAGAACATCGCACCCACCTTGCCTTGGAAGAGTCCCTAAAACTATTGAACGACGCGAACATTGCCGCTGATTTTGATAACTTAAACCTCTTAAAAGACCCGGTAGTTGATTACCAAGACGGTGCTGAGGATTACGTGCCTATCAAATCAGATGGTTACGTCTCCATGAAGAATCTGGATGACATCGACGTTCCAGATCTTACCAAGTTCGGCATTAGTGGCTTGATTTGACATGAGGTGTCTGTCGACGGGAAGCCGCCCGTCAAGACTTGGTTTTGTTAAATCATAAGTACTAGTCAGTATCGTTAAACTGTTTACAATTTCAGCTAGCCAATACTGCAATGGTGTGAAATATCAATTTGTTTCACTAATTAGGAAGTTTTATAACTCAACATAAATACTCAAAACAATATAACTATGATATATTCAAAAAGTCTTATTGGTAACGGAAGTAGTTGTATTTAGCTATTAATACTCGTAATGTGTAGTTACGTTTTTGGAAAGTAAATCTAATCTTATTAAAATTATTTTATAATAATAATTGATACAAGATACAAACTACTAAGACCGGGCATTGCGCTTTGTGTGTTTCCAACCTAACAGATTCTAAATCATGGTTTTTTGCTTACTAAATATTTGGAACTCTTATTTAATGAGAATTGTATTAATAACAGCCCAAAAATAAAGAAAGTAGTGTAAATAATTAATAAAAGTACGTTCTTTATGTCAAGGTAGTTGAGGGTATTTTAACTAATTGCCTTTTTGACTTTTGCTTCTAGCCGGAAGTAGCTCTGGTGACAGGAATAAAATAACGAATAACGTTTTTAGGGTTCCGTACCCAAAGGGTAAAAACGGGACCCTATTACTAAGACTTCGCTGTCTGTCCGTCTGTCCGTCGCTCTGTCACCAGGCTGTATCTCAAGAGCCGCGATAGCTAGACAGTTGAAATTATGTATTTTTGTTACCGCAATAACAGCTAATACTAAAAACAAAATAAAATAAATATTTAATGGGGGCTCCCATACAACAAACTCGTTTTTTTGGCCTTTTTGGTACGGAACCCTTCGTGCGCGAGTCAGACTCGCACTTCGCCGATTTATTTAATTGCCGTGCTGCGTAAACAGTCAGATATAAATAGTAGGTAATCCGTAGAATGAAATAGCCGTAATGGTAATGTGATTGTGGATAATGAGTACCTAGATGGACTCTAATATGAAATAGAAGAAACACTCACACACCTACGATCTTATCTGTGGTTAGAGGAAACGACGTTTCAGCAAAGAGCCTTAAATGTGTCAAAAAAAACAGCTTATTAGCGGTCGATTTTGTAAATCCGAAACCATTGTAAAATTAGTTGATTATGACTTTTTGATCTATTGAGGACAAAAAGTAGGTAGCTAATAAATAGACGCCTTGAAGTTTTAAATACATCAGCTAAATTTCATTAGCTGTTGTGGTCATAGTCAACTTTATTTGTATTATACATTTTACAGCATTGTAGAGAGGTTATTTTAATTTGTTAAAAATGTTCTAGTCAATAACATTAAGTAGTAAAATGTATGTTTGTTTATTGTAATAAAAAAAAAACTAACTTCATAGTTTTATTAAATAATACTGTCCGTCCCGGATTTGTTAGTTAATGGCAATGATATTTAAAAAGTAACATATCTATTCTGTTTATAATCATGTTTACCCAATGATATTTAAAAAGTATAGATAGGTTATGCCCATGTTATGCCCTTACAAAACTATCGAAATATCTGTGCCGCTTGCGAACAACTGCACACATGCGTAATTCTTATTTTGTCCTTGTCATACTCGTGAAAAGAACAATTACTTTATCTTTCGCCTTGGCATCCGTATTGTATAAAGACGTCACAATTGTGCGTTTTAGGGACGTATATTGAGAGCGCATGTAACATATCTATTCTGTTTATAATCATGTTTACCATAACACAATTTTTATGTAGATATTTTTAAAACGATTAAACATTTTTTTTCATACGAACATTCTTCTGATCAAACAACATGAAAAAAAATTGTTACAGCCCTTTTGATGATGCGCATAGCTACAACAAACAAATCGGTAATTGATTTTAATTTTGAGATATAGGTATGATCCGAAACACCAAAATAAAACGAAACATTTTTAGTCGATAAAACTTTTATTCTACATTTCTGTAACCTTGAAATATATTATAAAGATAAATGAACTTTTATGCAGCTTCGCTTTTGTTTTTAGTTTACCGTTGTAAAACTAACACAATTTAAATTTTAACAATAATTTAAAATAGCAGACAAATGTTTTTTGTTTTTGTACTTATATTAAAAACCTTATACATTTCGTATAACTGGCCGATACAGTATATTATTATTAGGAATAGAATGATAATAACTATATTAAATTAGGATCACTACTTAATTATACATATAATAGCTACTTATTGCTATAACACAGAGATCTAGTGTAACACACATCTTACAATTATCTCATCGATTAAAATAAAAGCAATAATAAAGTAAGTATTATTATTATAGAATATCGTTACCTTAGCTTCACGGTGTTGATTTAGTTATGGGAAGTTGAACTTTAACACCAAAAGGATAAGGTTCTGAGCACTATGTTTTCACAGTTAAGGAAAGGTTTTGCAATAAAGGGTACTTACAACACTGATGTGATGATGACACACCGATCAACCTATGAACTAACTAAGAATTCCTAAAGCAACTTTTTTGTTAATATTTTTTGAAATCAATAGACAAAATAATAAAATTTAAAGCTTATTTTACTTTATAGCTGGCAAGTTGGCAATATTTTACTTAAGTATAAATTAGGTACTTTTTGTGTGTAATATACTTATAACTAAAAAAGTTAGTGTAGTTGATCCTAAAACTGCATATTACTTTAGGTACTATAATTACAAAAATTTATTAGATACGATTGCTGGTTTATTGTATACATAATTTAATATATTCAAATATTAGCCAATTATTTCAATTAACCAAATAAATATTATACATATTTCACTTTTAATCCTACATAGACTTAGGTACTAGTTACTAGCTAATAGAATCGTTAACTTAAATAAGGTAAATAGGAAAAATATCACTGGCATTGTGGTAATAAATAATAATAACAACTCAATTGCAAATTGTTCCTATAGGTAGCATTTAGGGCTAGCAATAAAAAATACTTATTGCAAAATAGTTATCCCAATAAAAATTGGTTTAGGTACGTAAACTTAACTGGAATATCCACAGAACAAACAAAAATTATTCGATAGTTGTATCAATGTTAACTATGTATGTATAACTTTGTCTGTTTTGTAGGAAAACTGGGAATATCCATAGGGAAAGAAATGGAATATCAAACCATCTACATTAGTTGTGACCACTGATCAATAGATGGCGTTCTTAGTTAAAAAATATCAAGAAACTGGTGAAGGTACAAATTTGAACAACTTTTGGTGATGATGATTGATTCCATTAATGTAATCGAACTTCCATTGTTTATATCCAAATATTTGTAATATAATAGAATAAAACGTTGTTATGGAAATAATAATATTAGGGGTTAAAGTATGAAATTGCCGTTTTGTATGGACGAAATCGAGAAAAGTCATTTTTCCATACTAACAATTTTTTAGTTTTGACGTGATAACGTCTTTAAAATCGTTTTAGTCGGGTGACATGTTCAGAAACTTGTGTCACACCAAAACCTCACGAGCGCGATCGCAGGTATAACGAGAGAGAGAGACGGACCAATCTCCCGTCTCATCTCGAGCGCTGCCAGTCATTCCGTGAAACTTGTCACGCAGAATCCTCACGAGCGGAGGCTGGCATAGCGTTCGAGTGAGTGGACCGATCTTCCGTCTCTCTCACTCTAGCGGCATACAAACGAATGGAGATTTTCTCGTGCGGTTAAGTTTTCGTTGAATGTTTAAGATGTAATTTAAAATTTTAAAAAATTGTTATCTTCATTAATTCCTTACTTCCCAAAAACTTATATCACCAATAAGACGTTATCACGTAAACATCTCGATCGTAAACCTACTTTACAAACAACCAATTTTTTTTAAAAACGCCTGAACCGTTTTAGATGCAATTAAAAGTGAAAGTTAGATGGTTATAAAGCTACGCATTATAGTATTTAAATTTCTGAAAATCAAAGTATATAATACAAATATACTTAATTGAAGCAAGAAGGTCAGCTGACACATTGTAAGGCGTCTTTTCAACGACTTCCTTTGAAGTAATAGGCACTAGTATTGCATTTTTTTTTAGTCAAAAGTTACTTTATTTAGTTCTTGATACAATACAAAAAGAATTACGCAATAATATGACTATACTTAAGAGCTAAACAAAATAAAAAGTGGGAAAATAATCGGCAATTTCATACTTTAACCCCTATTATGTAGAAGGTATTGCTTATCATATTGGAAAAGTTCAAAATAAATAGCATGACGTGGCTCTCTTTAGTGTCACTAATTGTCACCAAGAATGTTTTTTTTTAAATCGATGCGTTTCACTGGTTTCACATTGAAATTAAAAGCTTGGATACCCAACATAGATACTATTTTCCGTATTTTCCATCGTGCAAAGTATAATTTTAGCGCCTATCATATAGTTAAATAAAGTTTTTCATAATTCTACCAAATTTAGACGCCCAACGCTTGATTTTAATTGTAATTAATAACATCTCAATTAAAAGGTTATAAAATACTTAAAATAACGGGCGTTTAACGTCGCACGGTTAGGAGTTACAACGTCGCAACGCATCAATAAAACCTTTAGTCTTCAGTCAACTGGCTTCCAGCAAACGACTGCTCGCATTTCGTCTCCAGCCTTACCAAAGGGTCTTTCGCCATTTGAATCCACGTACTGGTTGATCTGGTAGTCCAGCAGAGTTTGGAAGCCAAGAACATCTGTGCCTAATTGCTGTTGATAAAACGAATCAGGGTTATTGTTATTGAAAATCGAATGAAGTAAGCCTAAAGATCTTAAGTAAGGTAAGATAAAGTAACGCAAGAATATGTTATAGCTTTATTAAAAATCTATCCATAGCTATTCACTTCAGTGAACTAAAATATCAATTGTACCTAATTGTACCTATCCTATTGTTCTTATAACGATTTAAATCTCAATCAGTCAGTTTATTTTCAGGCTTCAAGCTCAAGTAAAACATAAAAAAAAACACTCGGAGACTGCCGCGGTAAAGCTATTGCATAGCATTTTTTATCAACTTATGCAATTATAAAACTAAAAAGCTTAGTATTCTAAGCTAAAAAGTATCACCGCTGTGCCGGTCGGAGTGGGGGGTGTTAGGTTATTTTCGTTACGGAATTTCTGGATTCGGTCTCCACGCTCAAGGCCCGCGATAGAAGCTATGCAATAGCTTAAAAAGTTTAAGCTGTAGGTGGTATACCTACAGGGTGTTAGCTAAATGGTGCTGAAGCTGAAATCCAGCCAGATCCAGCATTTTATATCCTTACCCTTATTGCAAAAGTATAAGATACAAACCTGCGTCAATGGACTAGTATTAGTAGTGAAAACTCCCTTAAACCGCCTCTCCCTTGCGATGCGAATGGTTGCGTGCTCCAACGCCCTAATAGCGGCGACGTTGTCGCGAGCGCTCAGTTTAGCGTCTGTCGCCATCATGAACGAGTGGAGGATTGCACCTATAAACATAAGGGAAAAGTAAAATAACGGTCTATCATTCCACTGCAGGGCAAAGTTCAAGTTTCCCAGCAATGATGGGTACAGGCATAATGACCACGCTTTCCAAACGCGGGTTGGTGATCACTGATCACAAACACGAGCAATGTTCGAAAACTCTTGTCGCCCGACACGGGGATGCTTAAATATACTTGATACTTGATGTAAATAAAAGAGAGAACTGGTGTAGGACTTGGCACCACCAGAAAGTTGCCAGTAGGTAAGCTAACGTACTGGTCCCATCATCTCTCACAAACGAAGCGTGAGCTGCTTATCTTTGGTATTATCATTACTATTATCATTTGATTAAAGTTTATCCGAGGTACTAACGAAACTCTGTAAGCTTAATCTAAATCAATTAATCTTGAAATTAAAACACTATAATATTGTTTTAGTAATAGTTTAAAAAAATTAATGATCTAAAAAAAGAAAAAAATTGGCGATGGTAACTTCTAAGTTTTATTAATAGGTATTTTAGAAGAAAGCCTGGCCTAAATTTTATGACAAACTCGTGTAAGCTCAACAAAGGCATAAGCGACGTACCAAAATCAACAGGTTGGTTTCTAATCTTACCTTTTCCCTCAGGCAACATGGTGTCCCTCACAGAACTCTCCACGTACTCCAGGAAAGCCATGATTTTGGCGAGTCCACCAGTCAGCTCGATCTCTGGCTCGTCTCTCGCGTCAAAGTTTAGCGCTACTGCTACTGGGTTTCCGGTTGCTGGGAAGAACGTCGAAATAAAGATTAAAACTAGCCAACTTTATTGATTTGAATGTTACCTAATAGTTGGAAGAAATCCAGTGGGTTCGTACACAATGGTTGGGTTGATAAATGCAATAGGTAGGCAAAAATGTAAATCAGTTTGCATTATTGGTTTCCTAGACAATATTATCCAGTGTAGAGTAAAATCTAGGTAGGTACACTAATATTATAAAGCTGAAGAGTTTGTTTTTTTGTTTGTTTGTTTGAACGCGCTAATCTAAGGAAGTACTAGTTCGAATTGAAAAATTCGTTTTGTTTTGGATAGTCCATTTATCGAGGAAGGCTTGAGGCATCACGCTGCGACCAATAGGAGCGAAGCATCAGTAAAAAATGTTGCAAAAATAATCGCGATCATAATAACAGTAATTGACGCGGACGTAGTCGCGGGCAACAGCTAGTAGTCTGATAATGACAGTACAGTAACAATATCTTTAATACGAACATTGCCCAAAATTGTAGTGCTGCTCTGTCTCGTGCTGGAGGAACTCTCCTAGGTCCAGCTCAGAGTCTAGACTAGTGTGTTGTGGCAGAAGCTATAGTTATACTATTTAATTACGATGAAGTGTACCTTCTAATCTTTAGCTTTTTCTGTCTTTCTGTCCTAAATTCAGCTCCATCTGTACCTTTTACTATACCGATGCCTAAGAGTAAAAAAATCATTTGCGTCGCATCGATTTGCGTAGGAGGGCTTCTGCAACAACACGTTCCATGTGTTGAAGAACATCGCGTTTCAGCACGCTTGCACGCAGTGTGCGTAGTCCTGTGTCATCTACCTCGTACCGAAGAAACTTCTCGTTCAGGGCTGTTTCTGGGGCTTAAGATCACACTATTTGAGCGGAATGAGCGGTAGCGTGCACAGCGTTAGTCTATAATCTTGAGCAAAATGAACTCTTCCAGAGCCGTTTTCAGCTAGAGTACCGTGAAGTAAAAGAGTGACAAATGCTACTTACAGAAGTCGGTACGTATAGTCTTGTGTTATCTACCTCGAGCTAAAGGAACTCTTTCAGGGCTGTCATGTGGCAGAAGCTACTTAGAATATTAGATCTGTAACGTCCCTGTTCGCGTAGTCTTTAGTCATTCATTATCTTGTGCCGAGATGACTCTTCTACGGCTATTTCTAGCAAGGAAAGTAAAAAATGCTACTTACAGTACTTGAGCACGACTCTAATTAGGGCGAGCCTGCGAGAGCTCGTCCCAACACGCTCGCTGTAGTTTTGAGTCAATATCATGTGCCCGCGGATCTCTTCCAGAGCTACTTTTACCCAGGCTACTGCGTAAAAGAGGCTACTTACAGTCCCTCAGCAAAACGCTAAAGCGTGCCTGCAGCAGAGCGTGACAACAAGCGTGCACGCAGCGTTCGCAATCTCGAGTCTCTATCTCGTGCTCAAGAAACTTTTTCAGGGCTGTCGTGTGGCAGTAAACTATTTAGAGTACACAGAGCCACATAGATAAAAGACTATGCGCACTGACTACTGTAAATAGCAATCACATTTGGCCAGAAATGTTCTTGGAAAAGTTTTGAGTCAATGACTTGTGTTGAGGAACTCTTCCAAAGTAATTTCTGGAGATACTACTTACAGTCCTCGAGCCCGACGCTGAGGCGTGCCTGCAGCATTGCTGAAGGAACTCTTTCCGAGCTGTCGAGTAGCAGAAGCTACTCAGAGTATTAGATCGGTAGGGTCCCTGTATTTACGTGCACGCGTAGTTTTGAGTCAATTTCTTGTGCCGAGATGCCACCCACTTGTCTTGTGTTGGGCAACTCTTCCAAAGTAATTTCTGGAAATGTACTACTTACAGTCCTTGAGCACGACGCTGAGGCGGGCCCGCAGCAGCGCGGCCCAGCACGCGTGCACGCAGTGCGCGTAGTCTTCGGTCTCTATCTCGTGCCGGAGGAACTCTTCCAGCTCAGCCTTCTCGTAGAACGAAGATACAATCATGCTAGAATAATTTAAATTTAAATGTTTTACGCTTCCATAATGAACAATACTAGTATAAAGTATTGTAAAACCTAAGGTCGCATTCACGTAGAAAGCTATCTACGTGAATGCGCCCTAAGATAGTATTAAGGGGGATATTTTTTGTATTACGCTATGTTTAGGTGGCAATACTTTATTTGATTTAACTAACATAGAGTTAAAACAATTGTGACAGATATTACAGAATATTTCAGACAGATGTGAATGTAAAAAAAATATTTTGTAGTCACATCTTCTTTAAAACAGTATTTTTATAATTTTCGTATAAATCTAAAGTGCTTCATAATATTTGTATATCGCTGGGAATCATGGCTACTCCAGCGATGGGTGTTGCAAAAAATGCTTGAATTTTTTTTTTAATATCCGTAATCTACTAAGCAACTTGTAACTATGGGTTCGTTGTAATAAAAATTTTCTATTTGTATTTGGATTAATCAACTTACTCAATAACCTTCTGCTCATCTTCATCCTTGATGAGCTCAACGCTGAATTTGGGCTCTTTATTGTCTGTGCTGTTATTAGGATTTGTGGTCATGTGAGATACTATCTCACCTAAGTTTGTTGCGCCAATGAAGTCACTGATTTCTGCAAGCAAAATGAACATTTAAAAAGCAACTCTTCATTGAGTACCATACGTACATTAAGTAAACAAAACGAAGAAACTACTTATGAAGAGAGATGGTTCACTTAATATCAATATGTCATGTCTTTCTATTATGTTACGACACTTATGACCATTTTCTATTTCTAGCAAAATTGGACCAGTTTTGAGCTATACTTCATATAACTCCTAAAAACAATTGATATAAACAATATATAAATTTAATCCCTAAGCACGAAGATAAATTTTATGTCCTACTTACCGATATGATAACCCTTATCCCTCAGCCTTGTAATGGTGTAGATGGAGTTGAGGGAATTCCCTCCCAATTCGTAGAAACCGGCGCGTACAGACACGGCGCCCCTAACAGCGCGGCCCAGGACCTCCCCCACCGTCTCGAAGAGGACTCTGGCAGCCTCCATGTTTGCAGGGTCTACCCCTGTGTAGTCGATCTCAAGGGGGATGGACGAGTCATCTGCAGATATGAGTTTTTTTTTACAATTTAAAAAAATCAGTAATGAGATACTTAAGACACATAAAGAACACATGAGAATGTAAGTAGAAGAGTCACTGATTTCAGTGACCGATCTTCTGATATGTAATGATCCCTAAGTAAGTAAGTAGCTATACATTCTACAAAGACCCGTCCGGCTATCGAATCCGGCACCTCAAAGAGAGACCTCAGGCGTCATAATGAAAACCAATGTCAGTTTTTTTCAGTTGTTGTTGTTGTTATTGATATTAGATTTACTAAACTAAGATTTTGAAAAAATATATAACAATGCTGCTTTCTGTCGGCCCAACAAGTAGCTATCCAGAAGCAGTGGTAACTTAGAATATTGGAACGTAGTACAGACCTACAAAAGGTCCTTCTCCTATTTGCCTATTTTCGGATAAAACATTATTTCAACGGACTTTGTAGACATTAACGACACCAATTTAAAGTCATGTGAGGGCGGGCATTCATCAAAAAACCTTTTTGAATTGACCAAGTAATAAATACTAATACTGTCCAGATAACTTAAAGGAAGATTTACCATTATTGTTCGTGTTTTCATACATCTTCAAAAGGGCTTGACGGTCCACTTTTCCATTGACCAGTAGAGGCACACTCTCGACTACAATAACCTGAAACAAAGTACAGAATTGAAGATCATTTGTTTCAAGGCTTATCATGATATCTAGAAAAGGTAGACTTGTAACCAATTGTTTTTTCCTTAAACCACTGACATAACTGTACCTTACCTACGTTACAAATTAAATGTGATTAAATGGATATGAATACGGAATTGGGGTACTGGTAGATATCTGCTCTATATGCTTTATAATAAGGTTGAAGTTGAGACAAGTGGATGTTTCGCACTCACCAGGCGTGAGATGATTCGAGACTAGTTGAGGCAACTAGTCTCGAATCATCCCATTGCAGGGCAAAGGCCATCTTTGGATTCAAGTAACCTTAGCAATTATGGGGAGTACAGGCATAATCACTACGTTTTCCAATTGCTGGTTGGTGGTCACTTGAACTCAATGATGGAGGCCTTTACCCTGCATGATAAATCTATACTAATATTATAAAGCTGAAGAGTTTGTTTGTTTGTTTGTTTGAACGCGCTAATCTCCGAAAATACTGTTTCGATTTGAAAAAATATTTTTGTGTTGGATAGTCCATGTATCGAGGAAGGCTTTAGGCTATATAACATCACGCTGCGACTAATAGGAGCAAAGCATCTGTGAAAAATGTTGCAAGAATAATCGCGTTCATAATAACAGAAAATGACGCGGACGAAGTTGCGGGAACAGCTAGTATTGAAATATAATATAATATAATTAATATGTTACTTTTTCTATGTACTGTAACCCTTTAAAGCAGCTGTTCTATCATGTTGTCCTCTTGTCATAACATAATTTCATGTGTTAGTAAAATAGCGATATGAATTATGACGTTTTACGGCCGTTTCCAATAACCTATCTATCTTCAGTTTTGGCATATCGGACATAGGAAACAGTTTCTATCTCTGTTTTTGCCGTCCAGAGAAACAAAGACAGAAGTTGTTTTCTATCTCCGATATGCCAAAACTGAAGATAGGTTATTGGAAATGGTTAGTAGTAGCTGTCAGAATATGTATATTTACATGGGAAAATCAACCCTGTTGTACTCTAACGCGCGAATGACTTTCAACCTAAACCACTTTGTTGAGCCGTACAAGCTGTAGATTTACCTGTGGGATCATGTAGTGTGTGAGTGCGTCCTTCAGTTTGGCTTCGATGTGGTGTGAAGCCAGCCTCGCTTCTGGCTGCACGGTGACGAAGGCTAGGATCTCGGGATTACCGCGTTCTAGTCCGTAGCAGAGCACCACGCCTGTGGAGATGATTTGCTTGGAATAGATTGGAAGCAGCTCAGTTCTTTGACATTTATGATAATAGGAGACAAGAGAAGTAAAATTTTTGCCATTGACGCGTATTGCCTATACTCATGTGAGGATGTTAACAATAATATTTTATGGATTGTATGCAAAGGGTATAGGTCAAGGATTAATAAAATAATACAAAAATAGGAGTTGAGGAGGTCCTTAGAAGAGGTATCTGTAAGGTATTGGACTTGGACGTCGTATGGCTGACCACACACACACACACACACAATCATTATTGTCCAAATGTCCAAAGACTTATTTCTATAAAGTTTATGGACAATAAATGATAATTGTTATTAGATATGAAAAGAAGTAGGACGACTCACATTTGTCTATTCCTTGCACAGCAGCAACAGCTCTGTCGATCTCCTGGAGGTCTACTCTGTGTCCTCGTATTTTCACCTGTGAATCTGTACGACCAGCGTACAGAATAACCCCCTTTTCAAGAACTCCAAAGTCCCCGGTGCGATAGAGGCGCCTAAAGTCTGTAACAGAATTAAATGCTGACTCAAAAGGAATATTGTCATATAACACTGATTAGTTGAAAATGCGAAATTATTGTGATTGGAAAATACAATTACCTACTTGAAAAAAAAAAACATTTCGTCTGTCATAGGTGGGACTCGAACGTACAGGCTACTACAACCTTCGCTTACCACCGGGCGTAAGGCTCAGTAGGTCGGCATTTGTAGATGGATATCCACCAATCGCCTATTAATTAAGGAGCGAGCGCTCCGTAAGCGCCCGGGCCTACTCACATTAGTTATTTAAACATGGTAATTAAGTAATAGGGGTTAAAGTAGGAAATTGCCGATTATTTTCCCACTTTTTATTTTGTTTATAGCTCTTAAGCATAGTCATATTATTGCGTAATTCTTTTTGTATTGTATCAAAAACTAAATAAAGTAACTTTTGACTAAAAAAAAATGCAATACTAGTGCCTATTACTTCAAAGGAAGTCGTTGAAAAGACCCCTTACAATGTGTCAGCTGACCTTCTTGCTTCAATTAAGTATATTTGTATTATATACTTTGATTTTCAGAAATTAAAATACTATAAAGCGTAGCTTTATAACCATCTAACTTTCACCTTTAATTGCAACGAAAATGACGGTTCATGCGTTTTTAAAAAAACTAAAAAATTGTTAGTATGGAAAAACGACTTTTCTCGATTTCGTCCATACAAAACGGCAATTTCATACTTTGACCCCTAATATATAGTTTAATGAAATCAAATTCAGCAAATTTGTCTAATAAATACTTAGTAGGTAGCTTTAAACAAGCAGAAAAATTCTTTAAAATTTGCGTCTTCAATTAAAAACCTTTCGAAAAGATGATGGTTTGTGATTTTATTTAACGAGCCAAGTTAATTAAATCGTGTAACCGATAACGAATGTGACTAGACTAGATTCTAAACTAATACTTTTTTTTTCAGACTTTGAATCATTGTTTTCTAGTTCTCAGATGGGTTTGAAAAACTTAAAACGCTGCCTCTTAGAACTACGTCTCCTTAATCTCGTTTATAATACATACGAGGTAAATTTACTGCTGCTGTCTCATTAGCCTCTTACCAGGATGTTGAGCGTGAGGGTTATCACAGAACTTATCAGCTCCCTGGGCGCCAACGTATCCCGCAGCCAGATTATGCCCAGCTACCCACACCTCACCAGGCTCTGACTCGCGAGCTGGGTTCATCTCTTCATCTAATAAGTAGACTGCACTGTTGTCCAATGGTGCACCTGATGAAGGAATTTAAAATCTTCAAAGTATGACAAAGTGGACCAATCGTCATTTTGTAGGATGTAACATGCTAGCTTAGTTTGTATCAGATAAAGAAATGTTTAAAAAAAGAAAAGTTAGATTTAAATCATAATCAAGAAACTTACATAATATAAAAAAACCTTGATCAAAATATATGCTATGGAATAATTAGACATGGCGCAAACTACACGTTGAAGATTGATTTAAAGGTAGCAATTAAGATTTGGGGACTATCCATGCTTATATACTTAATAAAGTAACAGCAGTCTTAAAATCGGCATGAAACGATGCTCAATAGCTACTATAAGACCTGCATGAGGTATTTGTAAGTTATGTCCTTAATAATTATAACAAGAGATGTTATGGATATGGAATTTCGAATCTGGATACGGATACGGATATATAAATAATAGTATACCGGTTTCGGATAAGGTTACGGATATGAAATTATTTCGGATTATCAATTTGTTTAACACATTGAGCGCCATGGCCGGCCAAGCACCGGTGACCTCCAAACAATAAAATTTTAATTGTGTCTAGTACTTCGGCAGTTAAAGGCTTAAGTTACAGTTACGGATATTTATCAGAAATTGTGAAATAAAGCACAAATTCTCATTTGACCTTAATTATAATTTTCTTTCTATCAATTATTACAACATATTGGTGTGTTTCAATAATTGCTAGATTATAATAATGCTTTATATGATATTTTAAGCAATTTAATTGCAATTAAAATATCAGTATTTAGACTTGAAAAACATATGTCTCTGGCGGGACTCGAAACCGCATATCCTCGCGCCCGGCATGCTATTGAAAAAAAAAGGTAATTGCGGTCATACATTTTAATAAAAGTAAAAATTTCCAAATTAATAATAGTAACGTTCATTTACCAATACATAAGTAGTGTTAATGTTGGTGAATAAACACTCGAAATGTACAACGGTGTATAGTATGTACGAACTAATTCTTCTAATTCTATTTAGTGTAAGCATTACACTTACCAATTGGAATTGTAGGATGCAGATCCAGCTGCCCGCTCTTTTCCAGCACATAATATGTGACGTCACCCATAACCTCAGTACTTCCGTAGAAATTGGCCAACTTGTACCCCTCATGGTCTCCAAAATACTGAAAGAACTTCAGAGCTAACTCCTTGCTTAGCGTTTCTCCGGAGCAGACCCACAGCTTGAGAAGTTGCAGGGGTCGCTCAGACGGGTTTAGGGAGAGGTACATCAGTATTGAACGAAGAAGTGTTGGCACAAGAACAAGCCTTTGGATCTGAAATGAAAAAAAAAAACTCAGATTGAATCTGTGTTACATTTCTTTTGTTGAGTACTAATACTTCGATGATTTTGATGTCATGTCTTATACTTTCTGCATTAACTCAAGAATTAAACTGATTTTTCAAAAGCATAAACAAAAGCCCCTTGGTCTTTTGGTTTAAGTACCAGGCCACGATCTTCAGGTCCTGGGTTTGATCCCCGGGTAAGATAGCAAAAGTTTAAAATAACCGAATATTGCTCGGGTTTATGTTCACCAACCAGCATTTGGCAAGCGTGGTGATTTTACCTGTACCCATCATTTCTGTGGTAGCGTGATTTTATTAAGGAGGCCTTTGCCCTGCAGAGGACTGCTTACAGGCTGCCACTT
This sequence comes from Anania crocealis, assembly GCA_949315895.1. Taxonomy (NCBI): domain Eukaryota; kingdom Metazoa; phylum Arthropoda; class Insecta; order Lepidoptera; family Crambidae; genus Anania; species Anania crocealis. Next base: position 4,172,061 of record OX438861.1, on the reverse strand, counting down.
ACTTTACTTTTTACGTTACGTTATGATTGATGTACAATAATCATCATTAAATCTATGATAATCATCCCACTGCAGGGCAAAGGCCTCCATCATTGAATTAGGTTTAAAGAATTTTATGTCTCATAAAAACATAAAGTTCACAAGAATTCAAGTTAACACAGCAATGATGGGTGTACTGGCATAATCACCACGCTTGCCAAATGCGGGTTGGTGATCACAAACCCAAACACGTTAGAAAATTCGAAACTTTTTTGTTGCCCGACCCTTGCATTGAACCTTGGACCCCGAGATCTTGGCCCGGTATTTAAACCACTAGACCAACGGTGCGTTATACCAACTACTAACTACTAACTACTAGACCAATGATTGATGTATTTAGGGTAAAAACTTTAGAAAACTTATTTCATTTACCTGATTCTCGCTCAAAATCCGCACCAGCTTCTGGGGATCCCTAGTCATCTCCCTCGAGAGGATTACCAGCGTTCTACCGTGCAGCAGAGGACCCCAGATCTCACACACTGAGTCGACGAAGGTCAGGGCTGTTTTCCATACACAGTTCACCTCAGTAGAGGAGTAGGGGAATGTACGAAACTGCCACCAGAGACGATTGCAAATCGCTGTGTAGGGAAGTCGTACACCTGTGGGCAATATAAAACTCATATAACTTTTATAATTGTATGTACTTATTAAAATGGACCGATAAATATAAAATTCATAATTGATATAAAATAATTGTTACGGATCAGAAAAGTTTTGGTGCCCGGTTTTCCTTTCCATGTGTATCGTAAGAGGCGACTAAAGGAGTACCGTCAGAATTAAACGAGCAGCAGCGACTTTTTCCTACCACTGGCAAATCTACAACTGCCAACCCGCCTGCCAAGCGTGGCCATTGTACAGCATAATCCTCCTTTTTGAGAAGCCTGCGTTCAGCAGATAATATAAGCTGTTGATGATGATGATAGGCTATAGGCTTGAGGATATGTAATTCCAGATAAAACTGCTCCTACATCTAACTGTTGTAAATGACATAATAAGGTTTGTAAAAATCATACCTTTTGGGACCCCAGTGCTACCAGAAGTGTAAAGAACTATAGCGATGCTGTCGACTCTGGGATGTGACAACGTCTCTGCATCTCTGACGTCATCAGCTGACATCCCGCCGGCTTCCATCGCCAACTCCTCGAAGGAGACTGCTGGGACACCGCTCGCAGAGAACATTGATAGGTTCGCTGTAAGAATGACATAATATGAGCGATAAGCTGTAACTCTTTTAACTTAAGAGTTTTGATTTGCATTTAAATATATTTCTATCATAATCAGTCTTCGTATTAGTTCGTTTATCAATAATAACTATTTTTTGCGGACAGACCGTTTCTATTGTTCCGTACTTACCTGTATCATCGTAAACTATCAAGGACGGCTCAGCGTCCTTCAGGATGTGTGATATCCTCGCCTGGGGGAAACTAGGCTCCATGGGCACGTACGATGCTCCAGCTTTCCAGGTACCTAGCAGAGCCATGATTGTGCTGAAAAAATGTAACAATTAATGTATTTTTTTAGCTAAACAACCAACACATTTCGAGATGAATAGATATTTGAAGTCACGTAAGTTCATTAAGCCTTTAAAATAAGTAGTAGAAAATAATTCTTGGACGGGCCTTGAGCTCTAATGTCACTCAACAAGGTTCATTTACGCTCGACACACGGTTTAAGTAAAAAGACTCTTAGGCGAGTCCTAAGAGAGGGGAGTCCAGTACCTATATACAGGAACAACATGTGCTGTTTAACATTTATGTTCTATATTTTCACGACATGAAGCTAGAGGTGTTAGTAATTGGTAACGGGCTCCCTTTTCCGTATTTAGGCTCCACTTGGCCCATTATGCGTAGGGGGGATTAGGGTGGTTAGTCCAACCGTCCCAACTCCTTCCAGAAGCCCAGAAGTCTTTTAGGACGTTCGCAGGCTTAAGGCTGAAAGGGAACTCGGTGTGCCGAGAATAGAGGCCGGGTGGTTGGCTACCACTGTGCATTCCAAAATCACATGGGCAGCTGATTCTGCCTGTTCCAGGCAGACTCTACATAGGGGGCTGTCTGTGTCACTAATGGTGAATAGATGTTTATTTAGGGGTATGTGTCCAGTCAGTGATCCCACTACTCTTCGAAGGTCACTCCTGTTAAGGGTAATTAAATTGCGAGTCAGGCATAGTGTAAGAGCCGGTATGGCCTCTCTGGATTATCTGCAGTTGCTGAATGCTGATATTGGCCCAGCGGTCGTTGTGTTTGACTAGGTTAAAGATGTTTTGCTTTGAGAATTTACTCTTTCCTTTGGTGGTTTTAAAAGATAAATACTTACTTGTGTGTCGGCTGCATGCACACAGCAACGACGAAATCTCCATCCCTGTTCGCTCCTGTGCGCCGAGCGCGCGCTGCGATGGTTCTGGCTAAAGCATTTGTCCTTGCTGCCAACTCGGCGTAGCTCACCCGGACATTGCAAGTTTCATCTGTAACGAAACGAACCATAGTATTATATAAATGCAACAGTTATTCCTACACCGTTGTCTACCCGATGCTGACGGATACTGAGTGCAGCAGTGCGATTCTCTCAATGCAAATATCGTAAAAAAGGCCTTACTCCGCAACACAATGTCCTTAAATTCGACTCCAGCTCTCACTCTTAACAATGTCTTCGAGTATTTGAAAGAGACAGATAGATCCGTTTATACGGACTTCGTGTTTTGTAGTAGGTCTTCCGCTTTGGTTACAGCTGCTTTAACAGTGCTGTACGCGGTTGGTATTATTCTCTTTTAAACGTTGCCGCGTTGGTCGACAGTTCGACACTAGTGTCAATGGTGTATGGCTATAGACGACTGTTATAAAATCACAAATTTGGCATGGTACCTATAGTACCTATCTTACGTGTCTTCAGTGCAATAGCATGGATGGTGGTTTAGTTGGCAGGGTCCGTTCACACCGGACGTGCTCCACATAACTTCCCGCATTCCACCTACTCAATTTATGAGGTAGAATCCCATATTCCACGGGTGTTAGATCGTATGGGGATCTGACCTGATCAATGGCTTAGTTAGGGATAAAAAAATCTTAAAAAATTAAACCGCATTAGTTATACAAACTTATAATAATGGGTTTATTGTAAGTGTTACAAACCTTATTTTGATTATTTTTGGTTTGTATTCCTTTTTTGATTTATACTTAAAAAGTACTGTTTTGGTTTAGTTTTTGGTTTTTCATTGTTAATATATCGTTGTGTTACTGTCACTATATTTCTCTTGTGCTCTCCTTTTCATAATATATTATTTACATTTACATTCACGCCTATCATTTTATTATCATCAACATACAGTCCACTCCTTTTCAGTAAGTTACATATACCATACATATACATATTTTATGATTGACATCTGTAATTATAATTTAAAGATATTAAATAAATGTACGTCTTAACTAATAAAAAAATAAAATAAAATTTGAAAATTTTGAAATTTGAATGACCACTGAGCGGACATTACTTTATTTTTATTGTAATTGAAATTCTGAATGTTAAATTAAGAAAATATTTCGATAATTAATTATACATATAATTTATTAATAATAAATACTAAGTATCACGTCATCATTGGGGTCACAGAACATTCTGTGATTGGGGTCATAATGTAAATGAATTAACATCTTCATGTCGGAATTTTCTAGAAAACTATATTATGTAGTGAATAAATTAATATAAATATGAATATGTATATCAATTTCTGTCTCTGTGAAATACACAAGATAAAGCTAGTTTTAAAATACTATTTTGATAATTATTTTGTACGTCAATGCGGTTAAAATTTTGAAATAACTACGGATGGTCTCTTCAAGATTTATTTAATAGCCATAATAAACCTGTCATCACAATTATTGAGGTTTGTCATAAGTTTGAGTGCTACTTCAACCTTGGTTGTTGTAATTTACTAAATTCTAATATAAAACACTGATGTAAATCGATGATTGCAAAAGTCTATGACACCTAATGGCTATCATTGTATGTAAGGACAATGTGCAATTGAAGTACATTTAATCACAGCAATGCGAGGTCGATGACGCAATTTGTCAAAGGTCAGGTCACTTTTGAGATGATGAGGAAAGTGCATTTTTATTTTGATGTAAATTATCAACCTCACCTCAAGAGGAACTGCATCTTTTATTTTTAATTTATTAAAACAGATTTTTTGATATTGTCCATATTTTATTTCTATTATTATATTTGTACTATTAACCTGCATAGACCAAAGCAGTTCTATCGCTCGCAGCCAACCGCGCTAGGTGCTGCGGCAGAGGCGCGGCCGGCACCGCTGCGCGCGCGCCTGTAGCCACCGACATCCGAGGCAGGGAGCCCATGGTCACTGGAACAAACACACATACATTAGGTGTCTACCTAAGCTCATTGTCACTGGAACAATCACACGTACATTAGATGCCTACCCAAGCTCGTTGTCACTGGAACAATCACACATACATTAGATGCCTACCCAAGCTCATTGTCACTGGAAAAATCACACATACATTAGATGCCTACCCAAGCTCATTGTTACTGGAACAAACACACATACATTAGATGCCTGCCCAAGCTCATTGTCACTGGAACAATCACACATACATTAGATGGAACAATCACACATAAATTATATGCCTACCCAAGCTCATTGTCACTGGAACAAACACACATACATTAGGTGCCTACCCAAGCTCATAGTCACTGGAACAATCATTCGTTATTGACCTACCAAAGCTCAGATTATGCTCCCTTATTCCAAAAAATATACAGCAGGTTTATACCGAGATGTACCAGAGATAATACCCAAGGAATTTGGACCTTACTGGATGATAGAAATCTCGAAACAACTAAATCGTACGTTTTCAGAGAAGTCATAATTTTAAAGCAACTCGAGGACCGCAGCAATTTAGTTATTAGTATCATAGATTAAAGTATATGAACTGAAAGACATTTTTACATTACACTAATAAGTAAAATCTTTGTTTTTGAACCGCGTCACTTACTCGTACAACGCCGTCACAGGATTTAATTTTGGAAAATATTATCTATCCAGTATGAATTGAACAATTTGCTTCAATGTTGTATGCGTTGCACTCCACACACCGATCTGTATTAATAAAACGCATCTAAACAAATGACTGCGCGATTTGCGCGAATCAATTTAAATTATTCCATCCTGAGCGACAGAGGCATTGTGTTGCAGTACTGATTTATTGAAGCTATCCAGTCTCCTCTCCAATAGGCTTATTCGTATACCTACCCGATTTAGTTCGAGTTTGAAATTATTGCGTATTTAAATGTAAATCGTATTGCCATGCGATGTTTTCATCGTAATGCCAAATCGTATTCACTTATTCTCATGAAATTTAAATCGTAGCCTAACGCTGTTTGCACCACGCTTACAAATGTTGCCTGTGGTGTAAGAGGTGACTGAAGAAGTCTAGAAGAGAAGACGACTCTTGAACAGCATCTTCTTACCACCATTGACCAAAATGCAATAGTCAAACCGCCTGTCTAGCGAAGCGACAATATCAAATCTTATCTAGATGGAATGGATCAGACTTTGTACAGCAATGGACAAGTTCGGGCTGATGATGATAATTATAAGCGGTTGGCGGTCGTAGAAATATACCTATCTTACTTCATTCGTGGGTCGTCAGACCGAGTTTGATCACGTGTTTACCTAAAATATAAAATCATTTTCGGATTTATAAAAACTCTTTAGTGTAGCAATATTCCAACATTGTCTAGTTCTGCTATCTAAGGCTTAAAGGAGTTTGATGATCTTAATACGATAACGAGACTTACAAGAATCCTAAAGGAACAAAAGATTACGAAGAAGGAATACTAAAGACTTACTTCTGAACTCCCAGTGAAAATCAGCATCGCAGCATGCCTTTGGCTGTTGCGATCAATGCTAAGGGCATTTTCGGAACATTTTTTGTTTAGTGCAAAGTGCCAAGTAAATTGATTCTATTCTATTCTAAAGAACATCATCCATCATCATCCTCAGCCCTCATTAATTTACTGCGGTCATAGGCTTCTCCAATGGAGTTTGGCAGTTTGTGAATAGGAGACGATGCTGCCATCTTCTTTTGAAATTGCTCCTTTATGGGGGTGGGGTTTGTAAGGTCTAAAACCTTACGAACAACAGGAGTATAAGGACTATGAAGCAACACTCCACGGTATCACAATTTAATCAAAATAGGTAAGGTGTAAGGTATTTCTTTACTTATCGAACTCAGAGGCATAAAATCATGGTGCTCAGTGGGAAAGATGGGCCTGGTCATCAGTCAACCAGGTGATGTGAGAAGGCCACCCTCTGTGTCTTTCAGTTTGCGATCGCCAATCCTTTCTTAATATAATTGCCTACCGTCTATCAACCTGACTGATTAGCTATTGTAGTAAGTTAATTACCATTGCTTCCATCCTTAATGTTTTTATGAAATTGATTATTCCAATCAGCTGGCACAAACATTGGCCCAGGATTGTAGCAGCGAATTGCTACTTATCAAACATTTGAACCAACGCAGACAGAATCGTCTCAAATTGCTTCAAGCATCACAAATAGATTGATTGTGCAAATTGAATTAAATTACCAGTTATTCAGGCACAAAAGGCTGTAAATCTATTGACAAATAAGGAACAAAGAGATTCGTATTGTCGCCTAAGAAAAATCCAGTGGTAGTGTTTCGTTTTTAAACTACGAGTATGTGCCAAAATTCCTTAACTCGTAGTAATAACGGCCTATAATCATCCCACAGCAGGGCTAAGGCCTCCATTATTGAATTCAAGTTAACATAGCAATGATGGGTAAAGGCCCAAGGTAAAGGCATAATCACAAGGCTTGCTAAATGCGGATTGGTGATCACAAGCCCGAGCAATGTTCGAAAATTCGAAGCTTTTTGTTGCCCGTCCCGGGGATCGATCTTAGCCCGGTATTTAAACCACTGAACCAACAGGGTCGTACTCGTAAGTAGTTATATTTAAAAAGAAAAACTAATGTAAAGGTGATGGATATTGTTCAGTGGTTATAAGTCTCAGACATCTCGGTTGTACCAATGAAGAATGACAATGAAGAAAACTGACTCTATATTCTTTAAGAATAATGTTGCCACCTATTAAGTAAATACTTCAGACATAACTTGTTTTTACGACTTCCATGCGACAGAAGCAGGGCTAAGGCGTCTATCATTGAATTCAGGTTTAGCGTAGCAATGATGATACTATAATTCTTTCCCTATGATGATACCTACCGGTACGTTGCATAATCAGCACCATATCAGCACGCTTGTCTAATAGGGGTTGGTGATCACAAAATCGAGCAATATTCGAAAATTCGAAACTCGTTGCCCGACCTGGGAATCGAACTCAGGAGCCCGAGATCTTGGTTCGGTTGGTGGTCTCAACTCGACCAATGGATAAAAATGTAACAATTCCATGTCATAATAAACTTTGCCATAAAACTAGACATATTTAATACGACAATTATTTTTAAGGGCCATATTTCTGCATTCCGTTACACGAATGAAATGTTATGTGTATCATCTATAAGGAAATTTAATTGAGTATCTAATGGCGTACTCACATCTGTTTTAAAGTCATCATGAAATGAGCAAGTACCATTTTTTTATGTGAGAAATGGCTCATTTTGTACACCCAGGAGCACACAATGGGCATAGGGGGTGGTACTCAATGGGCTTGCGGGCACACAATCAGCCAGGCATGTATACAAGTATGGTTATTCTTTATATGTATTCTAAAAGTTACGAGAAAAACAGTAAATTACTATTGCTACTCTACTACGGTAATTAGGTATTTATTGCAATCTTTTGAGGTCTTCTCCTATGTTCTTTCTACTAGGTTTGGTTAACAGTAACTTATAAACATCTTGTCCTTCATTTTTCTCAGTGGTTCTGGATAATCATCTGAATTAACTGAAGTCAGTGGTAAAGATCCGCCGATGATGTCTTCTGCATTTGCATCTGGTCTGTCTGTTACACGGTCGATTTTTATGGTATCAATCATAAAAATCAACTGTGGCGTTGTAATAGAATTTAAATGGCCCGTGCATCCCGACATCCAAAGGCTGCATTTAAGCTTGCGGTTAAAGACTCAATACTGTGTCTCCGTTAGTTTTCACCAAATCAAGACCATCTAGAGACAGATGGCTCTCGTGATTATCCATAATAAGAAGCGCCGGATTAACCTTAGATGCCGATGCAACGAACAGCCGTGCGATTCTGTAAGACTTCACTCTGCATTTCACATCTGAATCCGCCGTGAGTTCTTTGATTGGCATTCTAAAAACTCGCATGACTCACTAGCGCTACACTTGCGAGCGTGGCGGCGAGTTGAACTAACTTATACGTGAGTTTCTGACAGATGATGTATGAGATGACGTGTGAAGTGGCATTCTGTAAGGTATTTCCGCCATCACTTCGACGCTCCCTTCGCCCTCGAACACGAATTGAAGTGTCAAATAAAAAGTTAATAATTTGTGAGTGAGAATAGAAGAAATCCGTTCTAAATAGTGTTAAAATTACTTTTAAAAGTCACAGTGTTTGTGTTATGAGAATATTTAAGTCTGTTTAAGATGGCAAGAATGTTTTTATTGAATTCTTTATTAGAAGAAGCTCATGCTTTGGATCAACTAGAAATGCGTCGCCAATCTTGCCAAATTCGAAGTTTATCACTACTTACCCGAGATACCGATTATGTAAACGTTTATAGACTCTCTAAGGAACTCATTGATCAACTAGAGCATGACTTAGTGCCCTTAATAAAGACCACAAAACGTCGTGGAAAAGGACTTTCAACTCGCGTTAAGGTAACTATTTTATTCTATTAAGTATACCTAAAGCTCTTAATTTTTAAATTTCTGTGCTGTGATTAGATTTTAACCAAGCGCACAACAACATGCATAATTTATTACTTTGATTCATAAAAAACTGTCACTTCATACTGTAAAATGCTCTAGTACTCTTGTTGTTTATGAAGCTTGAAACATTGATAGTTACAATATGATTAAGTAACCATATTGTATACTATACCAAGTTACTCAATAAATTTGTCCTGTAATTGTTCAATTGTTCAAATTGAACACAATACAGCTGTATAATCAAATTAATTGTTGAATTATTGTTACACAGATATTATGCACTTTATCATTTTTGGCAAATGGTAGTTACCAAAAAATAATAAAAGAAAATGTAAGAACCTATGTATCACAACCATCAGCATCTCGTTGCATTAATGAAGTAGTTGAAGCTCTAAATAATCCAGCCATAGTAAGAAAATATATAAGATTTCCACAAAATATGCAAGAGAGACAAGTCTTAAAAGAAAAGTAAGTGTATTTGTCTACCTTAATAGATTTTTGTGATAGTTGTTAATAGTATTTATAATAAATTCTGGTTTCTTACTTTCATTTAGGTTTTACAGAAAGTTTGGCATTCCATGTGTAATAGGATGCGTTGATGGCACTTTAGTGGCTTTAAAAAAACCAGTGGAGAATGAAGAACGTTTTTATTGCCGCAAAGGCTACCATGCAAGAAATGTGCAATTGGTAAAATGGATTTCAACATTGTTATCTAACTTTGTAATTACTATTACATTAGTTTTGTTTTTATTTATTTGCTATGTTTTTATTTTTTCAGATAACAGATGCAGATTTAAATATATTAAATGTGGATCCGACTTATGGTGGAGCTACGCATGATAGCTTTATTTTTAATTATAGTGTTATCAAAGCACACTTAGAAGCATTAACCAATGCCGGAGAAGAAGTTCTTTTGCTTGGTAAGTTACTTCCCCTGGGCTTAGTTCGGAATGTAAATTACAAATAGTGCACGAGTTGAATGCAGTCCGGGCCTACTATCTTTAGGTATAAAAATAACATTATTATTTAGTGCTTATTTATTTTTTCAGGTGATTCAGGATATCCTCAGCGCGCCTACCTTATGACGCCAATTAGTAATGCCGAAGATAATTCCCCAGAAGCATTCTACAATGACCGTCATTCAACTGCCCGCAATTCAGTCGAAAGAACAATTGGTCTCCTTAAAGGACGGTTTAGGTGTTTGTTAGTCCACAGAGTACTCAATTATCATCCAGACATAGTTGCAAAAATTGTTATTGCATGTTGTGTTTTGCACAATATGTGCAATCGCGCAGGAATGCCGGCATTCACGATATCAGAAGAAGAAAGACAAATAGAGGCACAAACAATTGCTGCAGTTCAAAGGAGGCAAACTAGGGATTTGCCTTCCAATACCGATTTAGCTCTTGGACAATTACATAGGCGAAACTTAGTAAATAGACTATGGCGATCACGCAATAATTAACTTGTCTCGGTAACAAACAATGTGGGGCGGGTTATTAAGATCCGACAAATATTGTTGGAATAAATGTGCATGTATTATTTATAGTACACTAACGGGTCGTTATCGCGTTAAATATTATGAAGGTAATACCTATTTTTTATATGTGTGTTTATTATATATATATGAGAGAAGAATGACTAGACAGATCTATAAGACGAGTGTGATAGGGAATGTTGGAAGAGGAAGGCCTAGACGAACTTATCACGATCAAATTGGGGATGTTCTGAAGAAAGGTCAGGTCAAGAGTACTCTAAACTAACGAGCATGCATGAAAAGATTGATGAATGTGGAAGAAGCGAAAGATGTATGCCAGGATTGTAGTAAGTCGAAGGTCTCTGCCTACCCCGTTGAGAAGGAGGCGTGATAATATGTATGTCTTCAAATCGCGAAAATTTTAAATCATTTAAATGTGCATGTTCCTAATCAAATAAGTTACTTAAATGGAATTCTTACAATATAATCACACCAATAATGTCGCCCAAGGTAAATGTGATAATGACTTATTATGTACCTAAATATTAGAAAACACTAAGACTACAAAATATACACTTTTATCTTGTGTAGGAATCAAACGTTCAACCTTGTCCTGCTTATGCTTAAATACTACCTACTTACAATTGTGAAATTACCTGGCATCCCAATAAGTAGTTTTTTTATGGAGCATACTTTCAAAACTAAATTTATATTTTCTATTATAACTTACATAATAGTCTACAGTACCTAAATCTGATTAAAAAATATTGTTAACTTTCACCTTATTCATTTTCAATGCTCCATATAAACTATGGGACGATGGGAAGCTCCACGATTGTACCTACTTTAAATTAGAATAGAATAATTAAAGTAATTCCTATGTCTGGATGATAATTGAACCCACAGGCACCTGTGGTGCGTGACTAAAAATGTAGCTGGGATCGTCGATAGCTGAGATAAAGGCGCGATACGATAAACCTTTGAGAGGCCTAAACAATAGGATTAATAAATAATTGACAACATCTAAATCATTTTTACCAAATATTTATTTCTAGAATGAACCGCGAGATTATTGATATCAATATTAACATCCATATCTCAATAAAAAAAATACTAATAATACCTACCTAATAATGATTGACTTTAAATTACTATGACAATAATAGTTATCTAGATCTAAATTAAATTATTAGTTTTTTTTTTAGATAAATATAAAAGAGGGAGGTCAACAATCCTCTCCAAGTTTTCTTTCGCCATTTCTTTCTTGGAGAGCCTCCTAATTTGTGAAATGGTGGTAGACTCCGTAGCTTTCTCTTTAAAATAATATCGGGATAAATAAAAAATCGAACCAATACTGATCTGATTAGATGCTTTTTCAACAAAACTACGCGCATGCATAAAAAACCATCAAATCAAAACCTAAAAAAAAAAAATTCAATAAAACCATGCTAGTATCTGTTAAAAGTGTTTTATTTAAATATTTATTCTAAATACCTAACATCCTATATCCTTAATTAAGCCATGTTTACAAGGGCATCAGACGAATTTATGAGTTTAGTGACGCGAAGAACCGGCAAGAAACTCGTCACTTTATTACAAGTTAAACCTAGATATTTGTCTAAGTTTCTTTACATATCTAGGAATCTAAGACAAAGAAACAGTTTGTATTGTTATCACCTTCAAAATTAAAATTTCATTACTCCAGGCTACTTGCCAATCTTGCCATATCTATTAAAGAGTAAAAAAATTACCTGATGATCACATATAATTAAAATCTGTTTAAGCCTAATTTAATTAAACTAACTACTAGTATTCTTACACCCTATCTCTATTTAAAGCTTCTGCCACTGCTTGCAATCCCTTGCCGACTGCAGTGACAGCTTCAGCCAACACCCTTTCCCTTTCCGCACTCCTCTCCAAAAATGACTGCAGGATTCGTGCATTGGATCTTTGTATCTCCAACTGCTGTTCTTCCACCCTTAAGAATCTCTCCGTAAACGTCGAAAATTCCGTTCGCCGCTGAGACGGTGGAAGAGCAGATGAAGATGTTTGACGTGAAGCTAAAAAAAACAGATTATTTTAAGTACTTTTCTAAATGATTTATTTATTAAACAATGAATTTATTTATTTAATAATAACTTTTATACGTCTATATCGCTCAGGTGGAACCAAACATGTTATCTACTATAAATAAAGTTCCTATTGACAAAAAACTGTGCCTGTCATAAAATATGCGCCCTGTGTGTTGATCAAGAAAAATCTTGTTTAACGTAAGAGTTTTGATAAGTAGGCAGTTATTTTTTATTGTATACTTACATTCAGACCCAACGCCTCGATCACCACGAACCATTCTTATTCTGGGGCGGCGGGAAGGGGAAGCGATTGGCGTTGCTTGACGTTGTGCTAAAACGATAAATACCTATTTACATAAATATTTACACATACTTTAACGTATTAATTATAAATTTATCACTGAGAATAAGCAAAGTCCTTTTATAATAGTGACAAAAGTAATAATATTACTGGTCACTTACATGTTGAAACAGCAACTCGACGCCGAACCGCAGGAGAGGATCCTTGGGTGGAGCCGCGGCGGGAAGGAGAAGGTGTAGGGGTGTGTGTCAGGGTTATGGGTGGTGGGGACAGGCTAGGATGGTAGGTCCGAGGATCTAGAGAAGTTTGTTCTAACTGGCAATCCTAAAACAATAATAGATATCATAAGTAATCAAAAAAGATTAGATTTGTTGCTACATGGCAAGAGTACAACTTGTGATCTAAGTAAAAAAAATGTACTGGGCTACATACCACAATGCTTTGGCTTGCTCCAACAGATGAGCTAGATGAAGTGCCGAACAGCCTTCTGGCAAAAGAATTTGAGGGTTGCTGTTGGCTATCAATCTGCTCAGAGCCCTGAAAAGTATTCTACATTTTATTACTCTATATCATAATTGATATGGAATAGAACTTGACCATTTGTTAAATTAGTATTTGCATAAAACTTATCACTGAACCAGGATTTACAATGCAATGTTATAATATATAGGTAAAATCGTATTTACCTTTACCTATAAATTATAACATTGCATTGTAAATCCCGGTTCAGTGATAAGTTTTATGTGTAACAATGCATCAAGAAAGTTTAAAAACCTAGTATTTGCATTTTATTAACATAATAATAAATATAATCTACATACATAATTTTGATATTCATAAGTGTTTATGATTAAAGTAAAAAATATTTAATGTTCTTATGACTTACTACTAAAAAATTAGTTAAATTAAATAACTTACTAAGATTACATTAACTAGTGGTTCTTCAGTTGGTGGTGCCAGATGTAATTCTTGAGTGCCACTATCCTAAAATTAAAATAGAGTACATTTTACTCAACCATTTTCAGGTACATAAAGGTTAAAATTAAATATAAATATCATACATTTTCAGCGCCAGCATCTTGTGTATGTGGCCTTTGATGCGGTGGTGATGGAGTATTGGTAACCTGAAACAATAAAGAATATTTATTTTTTATAGACAGTTAGTAATTACCAGTTTGGTTAGGGTTGATAATGAATAGTTTGTCCAAATTTTTTTTAAATTAAGTTAGGTTTAATGCAAAAAGGCATGCTGAATATTTCAATTTCTTACCGGAAAAGGTTCTATGCCTAAATTTACATCTCCTGTGAAAAAGCTTTCACCACCACACAAAGCAAGAATTCTCTCTTCTAGCTCTGTCAGCTCTACCACATCCTCTACCCCACCACCAGTCCTACGTCTGGCAGCAGAGCGCGCAGCTGCCTTCTTTTTAATCGCGCTCTTTTTATCAGACCAATACTACAATAAGATGAAATTAAAAGAAAGGATAAAAATTATTACTGTCATTTTTTAAATTAAAAAACTACAAGTATAATATTTCAAGAAAAGATGCATTTGCAGCACACTTTACACCAACATTCCTCACACATTTTCAAGTGTTCTGCCTTGAAGAATGTTAAGTGGTTCTAACGAACATTTATGAAAAAAAAAAACTCGATACTAACCTTAGTCCACTGTTTATGATTTTTTATCGTGCCACCTATATTATTTAGGCGCACAGCTAACTCCTCCCACTGACGGCGACTTCGTTCCCTGGCGTTTTGTGTTCTGAGGAAACCCTTTGCCAAGCCAGGGTTTCCTTCCATAAACTCTACCAGGGTCTCCACTTGAGCCGACGATGGGTGAGAGGACCGTATCTCATTTGAACTGTAACATTTTTGTGGAAATACTTATAGAACTTACGTATCTTAAGTAATATCGATTTTAAACTTCACAATGTTATTTAAACTTACTTCATGATAATTTCTCTTCTTGTTTTCGGTACCGAAAGAAATGTAAACACACAAATAGTTCTTAGCAGCAACACAACAAAACAAACTTCAGTCACTTTTTTTTTTCTTTCTCTACATGCATAGATTATATTCATGTCACGATTTATAATTTTTTGCTTTTTTTCATTATTTATTACTCTAATCACTAAATTTAAACAAATTTTGTTTAACAATAATAAAATAAGTAATGTATCATACTGAAAACTAATTAATTGTGGCAAAAAACAGTAATCTATAAAACTCGATTGACAATTTATAGAGTGTGGTAAGCACTAGCACATCGATGAACGCTTCGAAGCTCAATTCACTTCGCAAGTGACGAAGTGATGTTTACAGAATACAAAATCAAGGTCATTTGTTGCCTAATGCGAAGTGTGAGTGAACGTCGAAGTGAGATGCGAGTTGTTGAACGAGTTTTACAGAATCGACGTACAGGTCAGCAGTCATCCATCCACTCGGACTTGCTAATGCTAATCAAAGGGTTAGTGGAGCTCTATAAATCATGTACGATTTTAAGTTCTTCTTTTGTAATACCATTACTGATGCTAGTAAAGCTTGAGCCACATGGTCAAGCTTTACTTTACGGTACAGGCAGTAGGTAGTTACTAAGATTCCCTGATCTAAGCTCGTTCCTTTGCAATCATTCCGTACTTTGGGTGCCAATATCTTTTACTTTTACTTTTGTACTGTGGTTGTCAAAGTTAATTCTAGGTTGTGTAATCCACGACTGCCGTCGCCAAATTAGGAGTGACGCCCATATACTTCTTTCTAATTTGTATAGAATCCTTCCCCGCGTTACTTCTTTTAGAAGCGGTTGGTTGCGCTAAGCTACTGCTTCTGCTTTTCTTACTAATTTAAGAACCTTCTTTAAAACTCGCAGATCTATTCATGTTGAGCCATCTTATTCACTTCCCATGATATTGGCATTGGCATACTTTGCCTATAGTGTACTAAGCTGTCGATTATGAGTCGAAGAGAGTACACAATGAGTTAATGACTCATTGAAAGCCCAAGAAAAATTGCCGATTGCGTACACGGGGGGTCCCAAATTATTAGATGTTATGTAGCTCCAAGCAGACACGTGTAGCTGTTTCTTAAACTTCTGTAAAAGAAGCTCAGATAAACCCTTTCTACGTGCAAGTTATTTACAAAATAAAACCATTTACGAAAAGTGTAGAAGAAAACAAATTACTTTCGTTTTTTTTAGCTGTTAAGTCACAAAAACGGAAAAGGCCTGGTGTCACTCGCGTTTTTCAGCGAATCTTTCCAGTAACTTGAGAGAGAGGGGCGCTATCGGATATCGACCAGAGCATGCCTAAAACGCGGAGTAGCAACGTCTCCTTTCCGACTTAGATGGTGTTGCTTATTGTGTACACGTGGCTCACTGATGCCACCCCCACCCTACCTTATAATCCCTATAATATTCATCAGTATATATCCACAATAACCTAGAAAACATATATTAATGATGCAACAATCAATCATCAAACGTGTCGTCACACGAAAATAATAATAACTTCATTTAAATGGGTCGTTATGCTTTTACTTTAACCAGAAAACACACCTACTTTCGTATTCTTCTGACATTTATTATCGGTATACCTACCTACATATAAAATAAAAAGAAAACATTTTATATTTATCTAATTCGAAAAATGTACATTTATTAGCTATGGTACCTCTTCTGAGTCTGTCATAGCTAATATGTACATTATTGAAATTAGAAATGCTGCATAATTAAAATTTACATTACCGAAAAATTTCTTGCGTAGACCATTTTCATTGTTTCTATTCGCCATAAGCACGTTATATTAGCTTAAGTGGTCATTAAATAAAACATTAAACAAAAACAGTTTTTATGGTTATATAATGTCTGATATTAATTAGGTCCGCTTATCGCACATCTTATTGAAAATAAATTGAAAATCGGAAGACTGTGGTGAGAAGACGCTATAGGTAGACCATAGATTTAATGCAGCAGTCAATGATATCATTGGCAGCAGTATATTAAATCTATGCTATAGACTATACAATCAAGGAAACTACAAGTACTATGTAGTTAAGTACCAGTAATTCATTATTGAATTATGGTTACCTCTTAGTTTCACGTGATACAGTTACCTAATTTGCTACGATCTAAAAATTCACACAATTTTTGTAAAAGTAGTAATGAATATTCGATTTCTCTTTCCCACTATCAAAAAAATCCATTTAGCTATCAAAATATTGCAATAACTATTTTTTGTGTGCAATAAAGGTAATTGTATTCTGCTATAGCTTAATTTTTGTTCTTAGGTACACTATTAGGCCCCACTTGTGGCCTGTGATATAATAAGGCTCTCCAAAAGGATATTTTACCATTAGCATCTTTCTGTCATCCATCATTATGGAATGATTGTGGTCCAAACAATGATATTTAAAAAGTATAGATAGGTTATGCCCTTACAAAACTATCGAAATATGTGCCGCTTGCCAACAACTGCACACATGCGTAATTCTTATTTTGTCTTTGTCATACTCGTGAAAAGAACAATTACTTTCTCTTTCATGGATTTGAAAAGACGTCACAATTGTGACATTTTAGGGATGCATATTGAGAGCGCATGTAACATATCTATTACTTTTTAAATATCATTGGGTCCAAATGTCATTTTGTCGTCAGTAGAGCAAACTTCATCAGTTTTTTTTAAACTAACTAACTGATGGATCATACTTATGAAATTCTGAACCTTTAAATTCCATGCAACGGACAAGACTGGTCAATATTGATCTGTCCATAGGTAATACCTAATACGTTGATAGATAATCGACGTTGTATAATATTTGTTTACTTTATTTGATATTTTAGCAACTTAATTGCACTTATAATATCAGTCATATAAACTTGAAAAAAATTTTTTTTTTTTTTTTTCCCGCCTGAGACAAAAATTTTTCAAGTTTATATACTGATAATATTTGTTTATTCGCAGGAAGACGTAATCACCCTTTATTTCGTAGAAGCCGATTATCTTCTTGCACAGTTGAACTCCTATTGTAGTTTAAAAATCTCGATTAGTGCACGATCGCGTTAAAATGTATAATAACTTTACTATTAACCCTATTCCCATAGTTTAAAATCGTATTCGCGATTTCATGTGATTAAAAGAAACAATAATAAATACACTTGTTGTTGTTTTGAACCTCGACCATAATGGCTGCGATGGCTACCCAATAAGGTTTTACCATAGAAATACAAATTAGCTTTACTTTATACATGCATAGTTAAAAGTAGATGATACGTACTACACAATAGTCTCGGGTTTGATTTACGTTCCAGCCAATTGGGGAAACGAAATTGGTTTTTGGAATTTGTAAGGGGTTGTAGTCTTGCTTCCGAAGGTTCGGTCGGGGTTTCTGCCGCCTAATCATTTTTAAACGAAAATAGCTGACAGTAACTACTGCACAAAAACGCCCCGTTGGTCTAGTGGTTTAAATACCGGGCCAAGATCTCGGGGTCCCAGGTTCAATCCCCGGGTCGGGCAACAAAAAGTTTCGAATTATCGAACGTTGCTCGGGTTTGTGACCACCAACCCGCATTTGGCAAGCGTGGTGATTATGCCAGTTCCCATCATTGCTGTGGTAACTTGAATTCATTGATGGAGGCCTTTTCCCTGCAGTTGCAGGGAAGTCGGGGAAATCACTTTGTCACTTTTACATAGGTCTTTTTTTTGTTTGTCCTTAAGTTTGCCGTGATACTTACTGGACACCCTGTATATTAGACGAACATTTGGATCAGCGATAGTAAACGCTGTTTCTGAGCCATGGGTCGCGGGTTCGATCCCCGCACAGTACAAATATTTGTGTGCATGAACATGTCTGTATGTACTGGTCTGGGTGTTTTCTATATATTATAAGTATGTATTTACAAAAAAAAAGTATCTAAGTAAGTTTATCGGCTGTCTAGTACCCCATACGACAGGGTACTTAATTAATAGTAGCTTAATTTGGGACTAGATGGCTCTGTGTGGCCCAGTGAGGCATGTCTTAAATCTTTATTTATTTATTTATTTAATTATATGTATATATACTGCTGAACTTATTACCTTTCCTGTTGGCTTTGTGGGAGTCGGGTAAAGAGAATAACTGACTGCAGTAGGAGACCGTGGTGATACGGGAAATTCGGGAAAAGTCAAGACTCACGAGGGTTAGATATTTTTTCATACTTTATGAGGCTGCAAATCTTACAGGCCCAGGCCTGAAGTTTTACATACGCCCCTGGTACAGTTTATGCCTACGGTGCCTAAGTAATGTGTTTTCCGCATGACGCGTATATCTCTGACACGTGTTATACTGGAATGTAATGAGTTTATTTACTAAGTAAAATACCTGACAGTAATGATTAAATTAAATGGTCTTGAATAATCCAAATGACTTGATTTATTACAGCTTTTATTTAATAAACAGGAAATATCAATCCAATATATCGTGTGTGCCGTATGTCGAACTGTGTGGCGCCAGACTGAGACAGAAGCATCTCCCCTTTTTGTCTTATACACCGTACATTTTGAACTTCTTGATAAATAACCGGCCAAGTGCGAGTCAGACTCGCGCACGAAGGGTTCCGTACCAAAAACGCTAAAAAGACGGGTTTGTTATATGGGAGCCCCCTTTTCATATTTATTTTATGTTGTCTTTAGTATTTGTTGTTATTGCGGCAACAGAAATACATAATTTGTGAAAATTTCAACTGTCTAGCTATCGCGGCTCTTGAGATACAGCCTGGTGACAGAGCGACGGACAGACGAACAGACGGACAGACAGCGAAGTCTTAGTAATAGGGTCCCGTTTTTACACTTTGGGTACGGAACCCTAAAAAACGAAGCCCGCGTTATGTTACCACTATGTATAACATCTTGGCAATGTGTTTTTCTTAGAAAAATATAAAATTTTGATTCAGCAATTTATTTTGAAACACGCTGTGCTGTGACGCACACGGGCGGGCTGTCTGTGCTCGGCCGGATTGTGATCACCAACCCGCATTTGGCGTGGTGATTATGTCTGTACCCATCATTGATGATCATTGATATAGTAACGAGTACAATGATGGTGGCCTTTGCACTGTAGTGGGATTATAGGCCGTTACTATGTATTGATAAAGGTTCGAGCCTTCCTACAACATCGTCAATGTTCTGGCGATTTCGTTTTTTTTGCTATTTCCGTGAAGCCCTAGCAAGAGATTCTTTAGTTTGCTTATTTGCTAATTCGGCACTGATTAAAATATGTTTAGCTACCTACTTTCAGCCTAATATAATAAAAGCAAGGCAGCTACAGCTGCAATTATTCTATTATCAGTCTACGGTGAAAATTATGCTCCACAAACACCATTGACAGACAGCTAACACCTAATAATTCTTCACAGCTACCACGAAGATTCGTAGAAATAACAACTTGACATATTTCCATCTAAATCATGCTTCGGACTGACACGATTGACACGAACGGGCGCGCTGGCTTCATTTTCTTTGCTCTGTCATGTCAATCTAAGTGAAAAGCTTAGAATAATAACACGTGAAAAGGTTAATGATCTTAATAAGGCTACCTCAATGATATTTAATTAAACATTATTGGGCTAGGTAGCCCAATCTCAGAAGGTTCTGTGATAAGTTCTTGTTATTATGTAGGTATTAGTTTGCAGGGCAGAGGCCTCCATCATTGAATTCAAGTTAGCAATGAAAGGTACAGGCATAATCGCCACGCTTACTATTTTATATTCTATATACATATATAAAAATGAATCCCTATTTCCCTTGGTCATCGCATCACGCGTGAACGGCTGGACCGATTTCGCTAACTCTTTTTTTGTTTTGTTTGTATAAATAACAAACAAAACAAAAAAGGAGTTCATTCTCCTGACAATAGTCAGGAGAATGTTCTCATGGAAAGAAAAAAATAAGAAAATTGCGCGGAAAATTAGAAAATGTAAGAAAACTTAATCATCATACTAAATTATTATTGTAATGTAACATTATGGCGTTAGACATCATAACATTGACAGAATGCGTGCTGCAAACGGTTACAATTTCCAGTGCGGTTAGCATTATTTTGCAATGTCTATAAATAAAATTTGTATCTGAAATATTCTTTAATTAATTATGCCAATTTGAAATCAATATTTATAGTTAAGACAGGACAACGTCTGTCGGGTCCGCTAGTTAAAAATAAAAATCCTTGTTTAAAACTTTCGACTGCGTAGGTAGGAAGGTTTTAGAGTTCATGTCCCACCTTATACTAGTTTATTTTTTTACTTTGTTTTTTCTACTGTCTCGGATTTAGGTGATTCTCGGGTCTGATTCCATGCACCAAATTGTAGGTAATGATGTCCGCGACCATTTATTTATAGTCCATCTGCCTGAACCAAGGAATTTGTAATAAAATCCTTGGCCTGGACAAACTTCACCAAGGAGGAGGATTTGTAGACTGAATGAAAAATTGCGGCATTGACAAATAATACGCAAAAAAACAAAGCGTATCCGAATAAAATCAGTTCATCTGTGACCTGACACTGGGCCGCTGCAAAACGGACGTTAAAAAAACTTAAGTCAAGCCTCAGACCGTGGTGAACCTGACCTATTTGCTTACACAAAAAAAAAACAACAATGGCGTACGTTCTTGAATCATAATGAAACAGAGAACGGTGTGGAGTGGCTTGTACAGTTTGTGCATTAAATTACAACGTGTGAAACTTGTTTTATAAAGTTATTGACCAGGTCAAATGACTAGAGCTAGACCATAAGTAACAGCCTATAATCATCCCACTGCAAAGAAAAGGTCTCTATCATTGAATTCAAGTTACCACAGCAATAATGGTGTATTGGCATAATCACCACGCTTGCCAAATTGAGCAACGTTCAAAAATTCAAAACTTATTTGTTGCCCGACCCGGGATTCGAACCTGGAACCCCGAGATCTTGGCCCGGTATTTAAACCACTACCCCAACGGGGCGTTAGAGGTTCAGTGATAGAATGCTCAGACCATAATAATATAATTATTTTTTTCTTTTAGTTTTTTTCTTTAATTTTGCTGTGTTCTACTGTCGTCTGTCCATTGTAGTGTGACTTAGTGTAGCTTTCTTGATTAATTAATATTATGCATGCAGTGTTCGCCTATAAGAGGCTTTACATTTAGATATCTTCTGTTGTGTTACATGTTTATTGTTAGTTTTAATGTAATAGCTGTTGGTGATCCTAATAAATAAATAAATAAAATAAATAAATATCATAAATCATCTAGGGATTTCCTTAATACTTTTTTTTATTTCCATGCGCCTGGTGCGAGTTTTTATAACTAAGCTCGTAATAAAACATAATTGATGTGGAAATTTCACAAAATTGATACATTATTAGCAAATCATCATCATCGTCATTTCAGTCAAACGACATTGGGCTAAGGCGCCTCTATAGATTTTAATGGAATGATTATTAGCACATACATCAATATCGACATAATGAAATAAACTTTAAAGCTAAAATAAAACAAAACGAATAACTTAAAAGTTTCGAGGCGCGACTCCACTCATCTGGTGTCCTTGTTAGGCTAGGTCAGTAACCGCGCTTACCTAATTTGGTGTGGTTAATTTTAAATGAACAGTTTTCGAGCCGGCCGCAGTTATTTAATGTTCTTGGCCTGATATGGCGAATGCTAAGCATTGTAAAGGTTGTGTTCCAGTAATGTACTCGCACTTTTTTAGTTTTCATGTCTGGTGGGTGGGTGTGGATATGTGATACAACACAGAACACGGAAAAAACGTTATAAAGGCGATGTAGGCGGGGCAGGTGCGCCACAGAGGTTATGAGCAAATGCTCATACTTCTGTCCAAACATGAATGTAAGTGAGCGCTACGATTAGTTTCTTTTGACGTAGTGCGACCCTATTGGTCGCGCGACGTTAAAAGAATTCGTTTGATTGGCGTGTAGGTATACCTACCTGATCCTGTTATACCTAACGTTTCAAATGATCACTACATACTAATACTAGCTATAACCCCGTGAACTTTGTATCGCCCCCTTAGATCGCCTCAGTGGGTCTAGCACAAAAAACTATTGAATTCGAATCGTTTGCGTGTTTATCGCCATCGAAATATTTAGTATACCTAAACAGCGCTCGCGCGGTCAAAACGAGAACTACAAAACAAAGCACGAACTTGAGGGCCACATTATTACCCTCACACACAGACCACATATTGTGGTCTGTGATTATTACACTACAAAACTACTTACAACAACTAAGCAACCAATAAATAATACAAAATAAACCATTTTAGTATTAAAGTAAGCCAACCCTAAATGTATAATAACGTCTAAACGGTACACAAATCTAATGAATTACAATTTGTGGATTCTGATATAATAGGGGTTAAAGTATGAAATTGCCGATTATTTTCCCACTTTTTATTTTGTAGCTCTTAAGTATAGTCATATTATTGCGTAATTCTTTTAGTATTGTATCAAAAACTAAATAAAGTAACTTTTGACGAAAAAAAAATGCAATACTAGTGCCTATTACTTCAAAGGAAGTCGTTGAAAAGACCCCTTACAATGTGTCAGCTGACATTCTTGCTTCAATTAAGTATATTTGTATTATATACTTTGATTTTCAGAAATTTAAATACTATAATGCGTAGCTTTATAACCATCTAACTTTCGCCTTTAATTGAATCGAAAACGGTTCAGGCGTTTTTAAAAAAACTTAAAAATTGTTAGTATGGAAAAATGACTTTTCTCGATTTCGTCCATACAAAACGGTAATTTCATACTTTAACCCCTAATAGATTATGACATACTTATAATAAGAGAATATTTCTAAAGTAGAGAGTCAGAGATAGGCCCAAAAAGATTAGTAGTAAAAGGTATAATATCGGCCACACATCTATCTGTTCGCATTTTATCCGAACATACTTAAAATTTAAGAATACATGCCTTGGTACTGTATCGTAAATAAATTCAATGATAGCTTTAAAAGGGCATTACTATAACATTTTACACGTGTATTATATTTTTAGACAAGTCAACATTGATGTTATTTTTATCGTCCATTTGATTAATATTTTATTAGTATATAATTACTACGAAAACTCGATAACCAAGTTCTCACAAATCACCATTATCAGACTACGCCTTGACGTGATGTACGGGGCCATGAAGATTGTGTACCAGTTTTGACAAAATTTTATGTCAGTAAAATAGAATATACAGGGTGAAATTTTAACCACCTTCCAAATTTTAATATATCAATCTAGGAGGCAAAAAACAAACTAGTACAAAAACGTCAAGAGAAAGCACTTAGAAAATGTCCGTCAAAAATCTAAATTTTTTGATACGGCCGCCTAGCAACACTTTTTTCACGCAATGCACATCACATTCATTCAATACGATACTAATCATAAGTTTTAGATTTTTCCTTTATATCTAAACAGGCCTAAAACTGTAAAAAATTAAAACTATATTGCGAAAAATATTTTCGGGTGAAAACTTTATTTACATTTTTTACTTCATAAATGGGTATACTGAACGCCTACAAAAATTTTGGAAAGTGGTTAAAATTTCATCCTGTATTTTCATGGGAAAATCAACCCTGTTGTTCCCCAATGCGTGAATGACTTTCAACCCTATGTTGGTATGTAGTAATAAACCACTTTCTTGACCGACCGTACAATAGAAAAGCGTCTCCACTTCTTCTCTTTTGGATGTCGTAGATAAGAGGCGACCTAAGAAATACACCCAAAGGAAGGCCAGCTGCGATCATCAGTCCATCGCTGGCCAAACTGCGATCGCCAAGACGAATGCCACGCGTGGCGATTATGGCGAGGTCCTCCTTTCAGGGAAGCCAGTGAGTGTGATTATTTCGAATCAGTCAACGTTAGTTAGTGTAGTGTAGGTCATAACCAGAGGTTAAATCGATTAAGTAAAAGAAAAAGAAACAACACACCCTAGATAAAACAATTTTTACTCGACTGCTGAAAGGCAGTTTAATGTTTTGATGACGAATTATTCATTCTGTAAAACGGGGACGGTGAATGCCCCAATTAACTCTCCTAATGCATCTAATGACCTCCAGCAAGCCTAGCCTAATCTTTACTGCCTAAGGCTTTTGCTTTGTAAAATACAACTGAAGGCTAATACTACAGTAAAACACATTGTTCTGCTATTCGAGAATAAAAGAGTGTTACAAATACTTTATAGTTTTGTTTTATTATAGTAAGAAATGATCTCTTTTATGTACTTTATACACTTATGTGATTTTATTTTATGTAATTGAGTAGTTCTTTTAAATTAGCGGATACAATTTGTTGGCATAGGCTTTATATTTAACTATGGTATTTTTTTTATAATTTATTGTTATTAAAGAACATATTATTAGTTATGATTTAAATAAAAACATTATACGAGAGGATACCAAGTACTTACCTGTGTATGTACTTTGTAAATATACATATTTAGATTTAATTATATTAAAAAATATATAAATCTAATCACTGAACCGGGATTTACAATTCAATGTTATAATTTATAGGTAAAATCGTATTTACCTTCCCGACGTTTCGATCCGATTGCACGAATCCAGTCTGCCCGCGACCATGATTCGTGCAATCGGATCGAAACGTCGGGAAGGTAAATACGATTTTACCTATAAATTATAACATTGTATTGTAAATCCCGCTTCAGTGATAAGTTTTATGTGTAACAATGCATCAAGAAAGTTTAAAAACCTATAAAAAAAAAAAAATTATCAAAAACAAAGCATTAAAATGTAAACAATTTTGATTCTGTGCCTAGAAAATAATCAACGATCGACCATTATACGGCGCCGCGGCGATTCCAAATTTCAATTCAAATCGACGTTCGAATTTAAGTAGTAGTGGAGCGTTTACCAAAGTTTCGCAACTTATTTACGGCGCGGCCGGCCAACCTTCGGTTGCAACATCGCACGAGTAAGCACCTGTTCCGGCCGGAGACATACCGGGTGGAAGAACAATGAGATAGTGCAGTGTTTCTTAACCTGTGGGTGGCCTAGGGGAGGCCCAGCAATTTTGGGTAGGGTATGCAGCACCCAAGGTAAAAAAAATGGAAGTAATGCAAGTAAATTGTTTTTAGTTAGTAGTGGGAGTATGCATTGCTTATTTGCACATTTGGTGTCCACAACCTTAAAATAAATAATTGTTCTAAATTAATTTCTGTATTTTTTTACTAAGAGAAAAAGGCTAAGAAACGCTGAGATAGTGAATAGGCTGCTTCTGGGTTAACTCGTTCCATTGCGGTGTCGTAGGCTTCCTCTCAGCTCTAGTGTTCAGTGTGAAGCCAAAGGTAAGTCCATCAATAAAAAAAAAGATAAAGACAATGCGAATGACAGTCCTTAGACTTCAATGTGTAGTGTCAATCAAAACAGAATAGCACCATCCCTTCTCATCCTATGGGTATCGTGAAAGGCGACAGAGTACTGACAGAAGAAGACGGGTAGCAGTGTTTCCTAGATACTGCTTTTTCTTGGCACTAGCCTAGGACAAGTATGTGTCCTGAAGCAGTAGTAAGATAAAATATTGGGGCATGTTAAGACATGCTCATGGGGCCTATTTGCAGAAATGAAACTGAGAGATTTTACTGACTTTTACTGATTTTACTATGATCAAACTGTGTCTTCATATATATTTTTTTTATAAACATTGGGCTTGCTCTTGACTACATACTTAACTCTACGGTTAAGAAGAAGCCTAAGATGGAGCGAGCTTACCTAGAGGTACTGATTCTCCCGCACACCAGCGGAACACAGAAAAACTGTTTGGCGCTGGACTCCAGCAGGAGGGTGGTAGCATCCAGGAGGCCTCTTACGAAGACTACCACCGCAGAGGGGTCTGTTAGCCGTCATCATTGGTTAGAAAACCAAAATTGCCGTTGCCCAGGGTGGACCACTAGGAGGTAGATCCCACCACCAAAAAAACATCATTTCAAACTTATGTACACTTGCACATAAGTCTATAAATCTCAGTTGCAAAATCGCATCTATTTCGACTGCAGAAGATGCCCCCGTGTTTAACCTGTTTAACCTGTCGTATGCACAGATAAATATGATACTTATTTATTATAATACTTGTCATATTTTTATCGGATGACAATCCCTAAAGGATCGTCTGGTGTCAGAGTTTTCTAAGCTTTCATATTTCGAGAGAAGCCGGGACTAAAAGCTTAGCGCTCCTTCCGAAGTATGTCCATTACCTCCTTCCATCCCAATTTAGAAAAGATCGTTTCCTAAATTGACCCGACCGGAAATCAAACTCGACACTTGAGTAGGACGTGAATGGACCACCACACAGATACCTCGACCTGATAATCAACTTTTAAAACATCTTAAGTGTAATCAATATATTTTTTTAACTTTAAGAACAGTTTGACAATTTGTTATTACAGGAAGTAACACTTCCGGTATAAATTGGATACCCATCCGACCAAGGTCCTATCTGCCTATAGTTTGACGTAATACGGAACAGTCTGTGACTTCACGGAATACATAATGTGCTATACGGTTGTCTTAATTACTTAATATTTGTAAAACTAATAGATACTTGATACTTTGTGTTGTACTAGTTATTATTTGCATACCGGCTAGTGTCAAATGGTTCTGTTACTTTATGTGGGAATTGTGGATTGATTCAGAGTTGAATACAGAAGAAGGAAAACAAAGTAATGTCAGTCTCAGTTTAGTAATAGGCTCAGTTTAGCTAACTGGGAAAATTCTTACACCAGATCATTTTTATAAGGTAATTGATTTGGTGACTATACGACTCTGTGTGGCTAAGTGTGGCATGTCTAAATGTGCTCACCCAAGTTACCCAAGTCACGCGTAATGGAGGGCTTTGTAATAAAAACATGTTAAAAAATAGATACGATAGAACAAGAAAAGTAGACAGAGATCAGCATAAAGCTTTTTTGTGTTTTAATAAAGGGTTTAAGGCAAATGATATCACGCCGGTAATGATCCAACTGGTAACACAGACAATACATTAACTAAGCCAAAAGAGTTCAATACGTACTCCCAAGGTTTTTGTAATTACCATTTTGATTATACTATTTAAGTACTTAATTGCTCAATTTCTTAAATTACTTCCGACTTTACCCATTGGTGTTATCTTAAGGTTTTTGGTCGTAAATAGTTATTTTATTATACCCTTCTTATCTCAGGAAGTGACTATAATTCAATTCTTGATGCTACTTCCTCTACAGTAGCATTGAAAATTTTTTTCAACTGCCTCAGGTGAGATTTGAATTCACGACATTTTGCTAAGCGGGCGATATTCCAACATTTCCAACACAAGCTCACTTTGATATCATTAGCATATTAATTGCTAATAGTTTTTAAGTCATGTAACTTAGTACGTAAAACGTAATGTGCTACATCAAAATAGTTCGGCTTATGAATCACGTACGTACCCTTTATTTTGTTATATACATAGTATGTATATTTATTACTTACGAATTATCTTATACACATTGTTTTATCACTTAATTTGTGCGTGTTAACAAATAAATAAAGCATACATAATATAATCTGTGCTTATAGTGTTGACAATATCGTTCAGCAATAGAAATCTATATTCAAGAAACACTGGGGAGAAATATTTTCAATTCGATTCAATATTACGTTAATATTTTATTTTAAATGCATAGTAAAACATATAACTACGCATCAATATATTTATCATCTGCGTAAAAAACACAAACAAGTAATTCCATTCCGATCCATAGCATTCTGATCCACAAGGGATCCGTTTTATTATGATTGATTTTTTTTCGATCTGTTCTACTGTTAAAGATCACAAGGGATCAGAAAAATAAATTTAAAATGTAATTCCAATCCGATTCACTAAGCTTATTTTTGTACGAAACTACGTGATTAATGGAGCAGGATGTCTTTATGTGATAGAACGCTAAGGGATCAAATCGGACAAGCTAAATGTTTAATGCATCTAATCGGATTTTATTAATAATTTATTATTATAGCTAAATGGATCCGTTTAAAGGATCAGATTGGAATAATTCATTTAAAAAAATAATTAATTCCTGCAAAAATTTGCTTATTGACTGTACCTGTGCAAAATTGATCTAATATTTGCATTTTAGAATATCTTACATGTTTCAATCATAATCATATTTTGACATACTTAGCATATCTAGTAATCTAGACAGACTGGCAGTTTAGAGGTTAACAACATTGGAAGTTGTAGTAAAAATGTATTTATAGATACCTAGAGCGCTTTTTTTACAACGCATAGTATACATTTTTATATATAATTATGTACACAATTAATAATAAGTCATTAGCTTTAGGGTTAGTTAAGCTTAAGGTAGCTTAGGGGTTCTGTAGTAAAGACAAGGTTATTTGTTCGTCATGATCGTTTCTCTGTCTGACTGTATACTAAGTCTATAGTACGCAGTTAATTTTAAAAACTGACAGTATATGAAAGCTTTTTGACATGGCGATATAAAAAAATGATAATTTTTGTTACCGTCAGGTGTCGCCGTGATTCGGAAGGTCCTTTGCTTAAAGCCCACTTCTGTTTGTAATATGGTGGTCATAAAAGTACCTAAGGAGACCTGTGATAGGTACTAAGATAACCCACACACTAGAATATCTCTATCGGATAATCATGCGACAAGAGGAAGACAAATACTTATTTTTCTCTCGCCCTTAACATTTCCTGATAAGTCTGTGTAGAAAACAACTTTCATAGATAATGTCATCAATGCAAACAGGGGTTTTCTGTTTGCCTTGTAGTTGCATTTCCGTATTATTAAAATGTTGCAAAACAATATGAAATTGCAGTCTCAAGGCGCCGGAATTTTTTGGTAGCTGTAAAACGGGTACGGTCACGAGAAACACGGATTATACTGAAGGTTATGTAAATAAAATGAAATTTAACGTGACTTTTTAAAGATAGCAATTAACAGTTATCTCACAATAAAATGCGATTACCTATTTTTATGATCTCTGAAGACCTATTCGTCCTCTTTTATAGAAAGGCATACTAAAGCAAGAAGAACCAATCGCGTGCAAGCTTTGTTTACGTTAGTGTTTCGTTATAGGTAATTACCATTGGTTTCTGTTTAAAAGTGTAACCATATTCCAAACTATTCTGTTACCTAGTTATTTTCTAGATAACTATGGCAGGACAATGCCAACAAGGTTTGGCTGTATGGACTCATTTAAGGCCGTAGAAATAAAAATAAAAAAGGTTACTCAAATTTGCAGTGGCCAGTACCTACTTAAAAAAATTAAAATAATTAAGTCGGTGAATACGGTAATCTGTCATTTTTCTGTAGGTTGATCTACTCATAGATTTAGGATACAAGTATCATATATCATAAGAGATTTTCTTCTATCTCGCAGGCTTTGTCCGTCTATTATATTCTACGTTTATGGATCTACTGTGAAAAACACTATCAGTACTTGAAAGAATTAATTTTATCAAACACAAACAAGGCATTAATTAAGCAACATCTCGGTGCTTATATTCACAAATAGCATGTTTTAGGACACGCCCTTGCCAATGCATCATAAATAAGCTATTTTACATTGGCTTTGGACACGCAATAACACACTTTTGTCGTAGAATAAATAACTCAAAGTTAATAACGTACCATGATCCAAGTTGATAGTTCTACGATCAGACCTAAAATAGCAAAACCTAGATTTGTGTTAGACGAATTAGTACTGTAATTTATCACTTCGATGGTTAAATGACGATGTTGAGATTTATTACATTTATGTTTGAGGTAAATTTTTTTAACATGCGCATTGCATATTGCATTGCGCAGAAGCAAAAGCACGGAAAATATTTTAGCCCGTATCAATAGCTTAGTGGTCAAAGCAATCGACCGCCATGCTAAAAGTCGTGGGTTCGAGCCTCGCATAACTTTATTGAGTGGTCTGATAATCATCATCATCACTGGAGATTTTTTATCATCAAAACGTTGTAAACACGTACAGTTTGAGATACAAAAGTTTTTTTTTTTTTTGTGACCTTATGGTGACCCCATATCGCTGAACGTGTTAAAATACCGGGCCAAGATCTCAGGGTCCTGGGTTTACTCGTGTTTGTGATCATCTACCTGCATTTAGCAACCGTGGTAACTATATATGTACCTACAAATCACTATTATGATAAAATGAACTTAATGATGGAGGCCTTTACCCTGCAATTGGATGATTATAAGCCGTTACTTCACTTTATTATTTACTACTTAACTTAATTTGTATGGTAATATTTATTTATTATCACCAACCAGTTAGGTGCTCAAGCAAACAGGTTAGGTTTTTAGGCTTAAGCAAACATAGACTGGTTGTATCTTCTAAATCCCATTTATCAATTGTGTTGGTTACAGGAGCTTCCTGCTAGTTATTTTTAAAAATGTTTTATAGTGAAATAAATAATTTGAATTTGAATCAATTATCCTGTATACTTCCAAGACCGTAAATCACTGTCTAATTTCGCCTTTGCATCTGCATAAAAGTGCATTGTATGTACGTAAATGAAAAATAAACAATCTTTCGATACCAGCCTTGGTACGCCTCGGAAGTGAGCGGGTCCAAGGTTCGCTGGCAAACTTTATTTGGGTCACTTGCACTTAATACAATCACACAAATTTGCACTTAAAACCTCAAAGTCTAGAGTTGGAAGTTATTTGAGAGGTGATTAAAAAGAATCATTACGATCGCGTGTTGTTAATTCACGAACTACGTTGATCATCGTTGTCACAAATATTCCGATGATTGTGATGATCCAGCGTTGATAAGCGAATTGATTTAAATTGATGCAATTGTTCCATCATTATTGACAGGTATTTGCATATTTCTAAATGGGTAAGCACCTCAGATATAAATAGATAGAAATAAAAATACAAATACAAAATCTTTACTAAGTAACAAAGTTTAAAATATCACTATTAAAAAATCTATCAATAGTGTTAGTTATTATTAAACATTACTGATGCTTACGTAAATCAAAATTAAGAAATTTCAAAGCGTTATTTTTAAAAAGTGTTGGTTCTTATTTCTTTTCGAAGTTATTAACAAAACAATGACATTGTTTTATCTCTATGAACGACTAATAAAACTATTTTTTAGGTACTTATAAGGAAATTTACGTTTTTTCTACCAACAGCGTTTATTTTTTTCACACATAAGAATGGGACGTAATTCGCTATATTAATGAGTTATTCCGGTCGGATCCCCCATATCTGATACCCTGGGGGATCCGTATTATTTTATATTTTTTTCTATTCCGGTCTGATCCCCTGTGCAGTGGATCAGAAATAAATTAATATATTTTATTCCGGTCGGATACCCTATTAGTTTTAACACATTTTAACACATTATTTAGGACAGTCGGCAACAAAATATAATGTAGAGGTTTTAATTCAAATGCATATAATTTAAATTATGTCCGGTAATTGTTAGCGACGACAGCAGCGTTGTCTTTTAATTAATATACGTCTAACACTACAAAAAGTCATCGTACTTATTTCTCCAACAGTAATATTTATTGCAATAGAAACATGTACTTTCTATTTACTCTATATTTTTGTCTGTGCCGAGTCTCCACAAGCATTTGAATCCTTTTTAATATTTTTTACCTTGGCTATTGTCTAACAATTCTGAAATAGCCAATCAGTGACCATTTAACTTCTATTGACCACGAGTGTTAGTTTCTATCTTGTTTACTGTGCGAAACCAAGTAAGTGTTTTTCCGAAATGTAAGTACTTGTAGATTACTATTTAATTTATCTTATTAAAAATCATAGATAGATAGATAGAGTACTATTTATTGCACACCAGAAATAAAAAAAAATTACAGTAAAATTTAAAACAAAAGGTTGTACAACTTCGGCGGTCTTATCGCCAACAGCGATTTCTTCCAGACAACCGTTAGACATTGGATACTACACAGAGGAAGGGGAAGGTGAAGTAGAGTACTTGATATGAAAATAATCGCAGTTAAACAAAACCACATCTAAAGCTAAAGTGCTACTTAAACATAAATACTGGTTTATTATTTGATAGGTAATTAATAATATTTTATTATTAAAAATTTTAATGCTTTAAGGTTTATTTATACACATTCATTTGCTGTCCGTTCTTAAATGTCTGACGATTGTAGCCAGCCATCATAATCATTTAAAAATTCTGATGGTATGATATACTCGTACATAAATGGAAATGTTAGTGTTGTTTTACTAAGAGCTGGTCACCAGTATACAAAGAAAAAGGAATATAAAACCAGATGGACTCTATGGCGCTGAGTCAACTAGCGAAAGAATAGCTCAGGTACTTCTAATATCAAGGTAGGTAGTTACGTTTCATATTATTCATAGATTTTTTTAATTATCAGGCTAGGAATTTTAGTTGTAATGATTATTATCTGTTTTGTATTCCGACGATTTGGTTTATTTAGTTGACGACCGATTTGGCGTAGTGATCAACAAGTCGGCTTCAATGCAAGAGGTCGCGGGTTCATGGTAAGTGGTTAAGGTCGTTATTTTTCTATATTATATACTAAGATTTGCCTAAATAAAAAAAAAACAAATATCTGATTGTCTGTAATGATTTTATATAATATACCTATTTTTAGTTTTGTATATGCTAAGTAATTAAGATATTCATTTTTTTTATTTTTAAATTAGGTGATACTAGGTTTGTCTAATTAAAAAACCAAATACCTGTGATGATTGAATGAAACACTAAAAACAAATAAAAAAATTATAATTATATTACAGTTTTTTTCTTGATTGTACTTACCTGTCGAAAAGAATATAGGTCTTAAGGGGATCAGACCGGAATTAAATAATAATAATAACCAGCATGGGATCAGATTAGGGTATCCGACCGGAATAACTCATATTAATTAACCTATCGAAAATAAAACGGTGTAATACGTACCTGGAGCTAATGCGTGGTCATGAAAAAAGAATCCGTCGTTTGGTGATAGCGGATTTTAGTGCTTTATTAGAACTATCCACATATGGTCATAAACAGACTATTTGCTTGCATTACCTTCATTGGTAAACCCGTGAAGAGCCGGGACGCACAGCTAGTCCTACTATCCTTCTTCCTACTATTATTATATTATTCACAAATATTTTAAATTATTTAAAGGAAGAAATTTTACGCACCTTCCCAATTTTAATACAACAATCTTCGAGAAAGAAAACAAATGACGTATTTTTAAACTTTATTTGATATTTTAGCAACCTAATTGCAATTATAATATCAGTATATCAACTTGAAAAATTATGTTTGGCTTCGAACCATAAAAATTGAAAACTATGTTGCGAAAAATATAATCGGGTAAAAACTTGACCTATATTTTGTTACTTACATATTTTTTTTATATGGGATCTAAATAAAGGTGATGGAAAAGGCAACTGTATATCCTCTAATACTACTCATAAACGTGAAATTTTGTGAGTTTGGATATATAGATGGCTGGATGTTTGGTACTCTTTTACGCTAAAACGACTGAACGGATCTGAATAAAATTTGGCACGGTGTTAGTTTAATAGCTGGAATAAAAAATAGGCTACATTTTCTCGCTGGAAAAGGTACGTTTGCAGAGGGATAATTTTGACACATAGTTTTAATTTAACGGATCGGTGTTAGTTTGAGTGGAAAAACAAATAGTCTACATTTAATCCCGGGAAAAGTTACGGTTCCTGAGGGATAATTTTAATACATAGTCACAAATTCAATATTCCACGCGTTCAAAGTCGCGGGCAACAGCTAGTTGTTTTATAAGGATGCAGTTTGTATGTAAATAATTAGGTATACAACAAGTGCGTAGTTATTTAATGAATATCATCTACATAGTAGTGAGATATTTTAATGGTTGGCGTGGAAGCAAATTATTTACTTAGTTAATAATAGCATTTTAATAGTGTAATAAGTTATAACAATCTGTTTTACCCTTTGAATGATGGGTATAATTAATTTCGCCGTTTTCCTGATGGTAATTTTTTTAAGTGTAAATAACATGCCCCACGTAATAAGTAAGGTACCATAGACATATACTATGTCTATGTAAGGTACAAGTTTTTCATTATTTTTTTCAGCTGACGTTGGCTAATTGATCACACGTCATTTGATTACCTAAAAAGACACAACTAAAGCCAAAAAGTGGCTGATTCCTTTTATCAACTTTTTTGTACAGTTATTAACTTTTTTTAAAGAAACAAACATATGCTTTCCTCCACCATTTTCCAAACGACAGCTCTGCATGCCAGGCGTGGCAATTAATAATGGAAAAATATGATTTCTAGAGATCTAGGCTATTAATGATATCAGAAAGAGATAAGGACGACTCTCTTACTTGTGATGTATAAATAAACCCTTTACTAAAAAAAACTTCAAAAACTTTGTAAGTTGTTGTGGAGCTGGTTTAGCAAGGTAACTCCCTTCCCCCCTCAAGCTGCTGCGTAGACTAACAACCCTTCAAGGCCGAGCTATCCTAACATTAAATGTATTTGTTTGTATCCCTTCAGTGCCTTGACTACGGGAAAACCAGCTTTAAAAACCGATTATGGAATACATTACTTACGGTTATAATTCTAACTTTACTCGCCTAAACTTAAGATGTGTATTTTAAAGCATTTTCTTACGTCTCAATTTTCCATTCATTCCAGCAGAGTTCTGCTTTGCAATAATTATTGTAGTAGTGCTTAGAACAGGGAGGGACGGATCGGAGCCTATTATGTTTTAATAAAATTTGTTTCACATATTAGGTAAACAGGTAAGTTCAATATCATCAAATGTTTTCAATGGAGTCTGAGATTCTTGTTCCACTACCTAATTGAAACCACCTCTATGAGAGCCTGAGAAAAAAAACTACTGTCAGGATATTTTGTAATGGTTTTCATTTACAAGAATACCTTCTTATACCGGCGCCTAGATAGGCAGATTTGTGTATTTTTTTAAAATTTGATATTGTAACTTTAGATTCTTAAACAGAAGTTGGTCGTCTCCTCCCTAAAGCCCTAAAGTTAACAGCTAAAAAGCAGGTAGTAAATAAAAATATACCTACAAACTAGGTGAAATTATGGAATCGCAAAATTAAACGCGTCTGCGATGTGCAATGCGAAACCCTACAGACACACACACTAGCACGGTTTTTTCTTTAGAATAATTTGAATAGAACATGCAATATAAATAAGCAGCAGAAGCAGATAGTTCAGCAATATCAATGGTCATTTAAAAAATAAAATGTCATTTAGTACGAACGAACGCATAAGAAATTCACAATGATGCGTTAACCCACTCGCTGAACCAGTTTAGCAGGAGTCATCTGCCGGCCAACAGCCCTCTCAAGGGAGAACTAGTTCATGATCAAGGTTAAATATAAATAGGTGACGTGGTACCTTATTATAGGAACAGTAAGATGGCAATCTGAATTAAGAAAAATAATTTGGTGAAGAAGTGCTAGAATAGAAACTTCCACCAGCATTGGCCAAACTCCCCATTTGCCCAGGGTGGTGGTTATGGCACAATCATTAATTTGCGTATCCAAAGAGGCCTGTCAACAGTTGTGAACTTATGTGAGTTGGTGGTGATGATTAAACTAGTAAATATCAAGTTGATATACCATAGCTGATCTAAATAAATGGTAAATAACCTTGCCTTGCTTTGAATACTTGCTATATACTATTTTAGTAATGAAATTTCCATATGAGCTATCGTTGTACTAAATCTTATCAATTCTTGCGCACCTCTCGTAAATTGTTACTCTCTTTCCCTTCCCATTCTTCACAGTTCTACTCAAAATCATTTTTCACTGTTCAATCTGTCTGTTTATGGAACTCCTTACCCATAACTAGTAGAGAATCAGAGTCTCTTCCCATTATTAAGAATAGACTCAAAGCACTTTTCTTGTCGTGCTAATGGCATTAGGTTGGGTTTTCGGTTTGTGTTGGTGTAAATGGTTACTTTTTTATATTTTTATAATTGGTTTTTTAAATATTTGTATATAATCTGTTGTTTAGGTAGGTTTATGTAGGGTGCCCTTCGGTTCGCCTAAAATTTAAAGTCCTAATTTCATTTGGCCGAACAGTATTGGCCTAAACTTATAACGTATAATTATTGTCAAGTCTGACAGTTGTTTTCGCACTATTATAGTTTGGTCTAAAAATTGAAATCCCTAATTCATTATGTATAATTTCGATTGCAATAATATGTATAAGCATCAATTTTTTGGCATAACGCTGAGTATTGAAAGCTTAATGTTTTTTGAAAGCAAAAAAGTTAAGAAACGAATCGCTCACAAACCGACCCCAAGCAGTCTTGTCTGCCCTACCCCGTAGAGTGTAATTCAAAAGCGCGTAGGCGCGGAGGGGCGAGGCGGCCCGCGGGCTGAGGAGCAGGAGGCTGTAAGCGAGGCGCCGCGGCTGAGGCTGCGCCAGAAAGCCGAAGCTGTGGTGGTGAGCGTAAGCCATCTGCGACGATTAGCACGCGTGGAACCGCTGGAGCCCCGCAGCGCCGAAGCCGTCACGGAAGTCTGTTTGTTTAGATGCATGCAAGATTGCTTGTTTGCATGCATGTTTACTTGATTGCAGGCATGCTTGCATTCTTGCTTGTTTGCATGCATGCTTGCTGGTTTGCATGCATGCATGCTTACTTGCTTGCTTTCATGCATGCTTACTTCTTTGCAAGCATGCATGGCTATTTAAAACATTGATAAACTCTTTAACTTTAGGTGTTAGGATATATTCGGCTAAATCTCGCATTTGGGAAAGTATAATACGGCGATATACATTAAGGCGTAGTAAAAATAGGCTAAACACGTTTAGGAAAAGTAAAAATGTGCGAAAAAATTTTAGGCCAATAGTTTGTGTGCCAATACCATTAGGAGTACAGAAAATTCGGCATTCCGATATATACCCGGTTTATGTATCTTATGTACGTATATGTATTATGTGTATTATTTTCTAGTTATATGTATGTTGTTGAATCTTTCATACATCGGTTGTTTTGCACTGTGCTACCCTTACTCCACTAAAATATAATTTCATCTACCCTAAGGTTGTCTGGTAGAGATCGCTTAAAGCGATAAGAAGCGCCTAATTGTATTATACTTTCTCTCTGATTTGTTATATTGTGTCTTTTGTGATTAGTGCAATAAAGTTTTATCTATCTATCTATCTATCATTTCTTATAGTTATTAAAATTGGAAGCAAATTTGAATTTAAAACATAATAGTTTGTCTATCGTTTAAGATTCATTTACTTTATTATTTTCAAGGTAATCAATTTAATTAGATTGCGAGGAGATGCGGGTTCGAGTCCCGCCTGAGACATAATTTTTCAAGTACATACATACATACATACCGTCGGTGCGCCTGCCAAACCTTACATGTGATTTTTTTTAATTTTTTTTTATTCGCTAGATGTCATTAGTTTTCAAACGCTGAACTGCTGCAAAAACCCGTTTGTGCATATTCCGTATAGAAACAGCGTTGCCAAATTACTTAAGTACACTTTAATCTAACGACAGTTACTTTAAAATTTGGTATGTGTAGTAAACTCACGTATCGGTGTTGGGTACTACATACATACATACATATTATCACGCCTCCTTCCCAGCGGGGTAGGCAGAGACCAAGGCCTTCCATTTACTACGATCCTGGCATACATCTTTCGCTTCTTCCACATTCATCAATCTTTTCATGCATGCTCGTCGGTTTAGAGTACTCTTGACCTGACCTTTCTTCAGAACATCCCCGATTTGATCGTGATAGGTTCGTCTAGGCCTTCCTCTTCCAACGTTCCCTTTCACACTCGTCTTGTAGATCTGTCTAGTCATTCTTCTCTCATTCATCCTCTCTACATGTCCAAACCATCTAAGCATCCCTTTCTCAATCCTTGTGACAATATCTTCTTTCACACCACAACGTTCTCTTATCACACTATTTCTTATCCTGTCACTCAATTTCACTCCTAACATACTTCTTAGCGCTCTCATTTCTACTGCATTTATTCTACTTTCATGCTTTTTCTGCCATACCCAACTTTCACTTCCGTACATGAGTGTTGGAACCAACACCCCTCTATGCACAGCCAGACGAGCTTTCATAGAAATCTTCTGGCTATTTACAAAGGCGTGCAGCGCACCATTCACTCTGTTACCAGCATTTACTCTCCTTTCAATATCACTTTCATACTTTCCGTCCCTAGTAAACACTGACCCCAAGTATACAAACTCATTCACTTGCTCCAGTTCATTACCACCAATCCGAATACATACTTCTGTCATGCTCTCTTCAATTTTTCAAGTTTATATAATAAATGTGATGCAATTCTAAACTAATGCTGACTTTATCGTTTTACTTTTACTACATTTTCTTTGTATGTTTTGATTCAGTTCTAAATTAATTAATTTAAAAAAATACTTTATCTCTTCGATCTCCCCTTTTCTTACTATCTCGAAAGATAAAGCAAGTTCCAGTCGTCAAATGACCCTCCCAAGGTTGAACTAGTTCACGGTCCGTTCGAACATTCACGCTCGGCTGCGAGGGCAGTACACAAAACATTGGCAGGGTGAAGGTCGCTGACCTCATTGCATAATTTGTGCTCGAATCTTATACAATCATTAAAATTTGTGACCTTAAATCATTTTTGTTGCTGCAGTTGAAGGGTTAGCTATGACAACTAGCTGTAACTGTTATGAAATTTAGAAATTTTAAATTTTCTGGGATCTCGAAAAAGTTTCTACTATTTCAGCTTATAATCTGTTTCTATTCAAATTTTTATCCAGATCCGTGAAGCAGTCCTGGCGAGTAACAAACATCCATCCTAACTTTCATAATATTATCTAGTAAGATTGATAAAATAAGGTAAGACCAAGATTTGCTAAAACGTTTTTTTTCTTTTATCCTGAACTAATGTTTATTTTATTTTAATCTTCTTCTTCTTATCTGGTATTAGAATTTTCCAAGTCGCCTTCAACAGACCTCATGACTGGTTTTTAGATCTTCGATCTTGGCAGAAACCGAGACCATGCTCTCTGGAACACGACTACAACCCCCACACCTTTTAGATCCGTCCTAAAAAAGAACGTTTCCTAGATTGACCCAACCACAATTTTCAAACAGGAATTAAAACTTTGGATTACGGATTCCAATCCAACATCCTTAAGATTTTCAAAATTACTTAAATGGGTTTATAAATATTTTTATAGACTTTTATTATTTCTTATTTATATCTTATACAATTCCTTAAAAAAGCCCGTTCTAGTCTTGCAGTCGAAATATTTATGCAAAAATCAATCTACCTACCTCTTATTAAGTCGCAAGGACGGAAAATAATTACGATATATTTTGCCTTGTATAAAGTCGTCATTGGGAATTCATTTACTGCAGATATTCTCGGAAAATTAGAGTACATAATACTGCAACAATGGTTTTTGATAATGCACAGGGTGTTAGATAAATTGTATTACAATTCGATTCTATGTGAATGCAAACAAACACTATGGCAAAAGCAATAATTTATACAAATGAACTTGTATAAATTACTTGACTACTTAGGCGCAATTGCCATGATTTCTTTTAAAATTGAATGTTTCACGTTACTAGAGTAATTCAAATACCTGTGTATGTTAAAATATGCTGACTTGGGGCGCGTAGTCCTAATTATTTATCACCCTCTAAGAAGAGAAGAATCTCGAATAACATTTTTTTTAGGAATGTTAAGTAATTCATTTGCTTAAGCTACACAAGGCTTCATAGTTTGAACGGTTTTATTTAGAGGCACCATACTCAGTAACTTTAATTTTACAAAATAGCAGCACTATTTTGTTAGGTCAAGGTCGCAGGAACCCATCACCTTAGTGTGCCCAGGGCGCCCAACGTGTTAAGACTAACCCTGTGGCTGCAGGCAGACTAAGAAGTAAGAAGGTAGGTAGGTAGGTAGTAAACTTTACCTACCACTTAAAAAATAATATAGTCGCATTTAAGCACGCCGCCACTAGAAATATTAATATTAAATATTACTTATTTTCGTATTTCAATGGATGGAATAGGAATGGAAATGGGATGGATAGTAAGGATAGTTGAAATTACATAAATCTTCAAGTTATGCAAACGGGAATTGGAAGGCACTTTGAGTGTTTTTAATAATTTGTATTTTATCATTTTTCCAATTTTTTCTTCTATGTTTATAACGAGCTGTCCTCTCCGGATTTCTACGGGTTTACCAATAAAGTCTTTTTTAGTTTTTATTTATTTATCATTTATTTCAGGCAACAGAGTAAAAAATACAGGCCCATAAAATAAATAGTACCTTAGAGACTAACATACATACATACAATATAACTAGATAAATTAAACTATAGACAATATAGACATCCATAATGCTAGCAAATGACCTGTTTATGATCAAGTTTTCCCATTGTGTAATGGGAAAACTTTTAATATTTATCAAAAAAGTCATTATCAAACATTTTATTTTATTACAAACCTTCTCCTGACCATTACCACAGATAATAAAATATAATACTAGTAGGTACCATTACAAACATTTGTCTGATTTGTCTAAATTATCCAATTCGGCAAATTCAAAAAGTTATGCGCTCAGGCTACATTTCGGTAATACATTTTTATTTATATAGATTTAAAAGCACACGATGCCATCGAATAGTTGACTACTTAAGTTTACATCGATATGCGAAACCGAACCTACTTACTCGTACATTCTGCGTGCAAACATTTTTGACCGTGAAATCAAAGTATCAATCGCAGCAACAGTTGCATCACACTATTAACTAACATTTCATCACGGCCGTCGTACATGCCGGTCCACGGCAGACAATCACGGTCAAGGTGTTTCATACACATGTCATACAATTTGGTACGTCAGTTGAAAGTTGCTTCCTGTGTTATACGAAGGGAAGACATAAAAAAGAACCGTCTCATAGCTACAATTGCTGCAAATAGTTGAATAACCCTGAATTGGGCTCTTGAATTTTGTGATTAACGGAACAAAGAACAAAAACCATATAATTACCTATGGCATCGAGAGATACAAAACATCAACATTTAATTAACTCTTTTCATAATAGACAGCAAAATATATTTAAAACAATAAAGATATAAAAAGAGAAAAAAGAAGGTATTAACTGCTGTATTTATACCATACCTAGTGGTATGAATACCTAACTAGTAGAAACCTAGTGGTAAAAACTTACTTAACAACACATTATCGAGGGACATTCGACTACATCTGTCTTTTTTACACATGGCAAAGTCTTAAAGTACGCGACAGAGACAAATATATCCGTATAGTAGTTCCCCAGTTTTGAAAACGATGCCCAAGGATGCACAATTGCATAGCACAACACAATAGCACAGACCCTAAAGCGGCGCAGGAATGACAAGATGAAGACTGCAGATTATGAATAAAGTAGTAGTGTTTAAATTGCCATTTTATTGCCAGGTCGGGCAAAGTTCGACAGTAAATGCCTTAAAACCCTGGCCAGGTACTGGTATAAGCAATACTGTTATATGCTACTTTACTTTACTTACTTCATCATAAGTGTGGGCAATACAGCGTAGGTACTTACTAGAATTTGAAAGTAGTCAACTAGTAGTCTTGAATAGAGAAAAAAAAAACTCATATTTTACCGGCGAAAAGCGGGAACATTTTGAGTCAGTGCTTAATAATTGTCAGTTATCCATTTCTAGTTTGGCTCCAACTCTAAATGGGTGGCTTATCGCTAGCTAAGGACCGGTTTTGAAAAATCTGCTAAATATGAGTTTTAGACTATTCAAATAAAAAAAAAATGTCGTACATAAAGTTGAAATGATATCAATGATGAGGACCTTTTTCGCCGTGATATGTGATATTGTGTACCAATGATAATAATCACAGAACATGGAAAAAGGTTAGAAAGCCTGTCATGAGCCATATTATATATGTGAGAACGAGATTTCGCTACTTGCGCTCCTCTTCACATAAACGAGTTCAAAAAACGCCAATCAAGCGAATCAATAAGGGTCGCGGTACGTCAAAATTAACGAATCTCAGCGCTCACCACAGATATTGATAGGCCTAGATACCCCAAGTGTACGTACTGCGCGTGTCAAAAAAAGGTTGAACATGTTCAACTTTTTACCGCGCTTGTTATTGAAATGTGCGTATTTTATTTAAAAAAACAATTATTTAATCTTATTTGTGTCTATTACCACATGAATTCATGTGCTATTACTATGTAAATACATGTACCTGTGTGCATACTACATGTTTAAATTACATTGCCGCATTTAGTTTTAAAGGTGTTGTACCTGTTCATTGAAGCAAGCAGTGGACAAATTTTCGCACGCGCGGGTTTTATAGAAATGAGTGCATTTGTGGCATCTAGGCCTATCAATGTCTGTGGCGCTCACTTACTAGCATTTGCTCATAACCACTGTGTCGCGCCTGCTCCGCCTACATCGCTTTTCTAACCTTTTTCCATTCCAATTACTTAATACATAAATTCATAATGTTGAAGCACTTGTTTTTGTGGAGAGGTAGGTACGCCAAAGCTGCAATGGCAACCCCTTAAAAATCAGTGTCTAAGCCACTCGAAATCGGAGGTCATCGGCTATTATTTTGACATTATAAATAGAAGCTCGCACAGGGCATAAAAGGCTAATTACGATACTGCTCAGACCATGGTCAAGCGTGCTCCGACTAAAGATTAGGGAAATATCTACTCTAAGAGGTGGGTTCGTAAGGTTGACTTCCAATGGGACACACACTAATGGGTCAAATTGTTGAGATATTCCAAAGTAAAACATTATGATGATGTAGCCCTAAGTTAATGTGAGAAATAAATTTCGCACCTCCAATTTTGAAGTCGGG
Source organism: Anania crocealis (assembly GCA_949315895.1). NCBI lineage: Eukaryota > Metazoa > Arthropoda > Insecta > Lepidoptera > Crambidae > Anania > Anania crocealis. The sequence continues at coordinate 4,128,379 of OX438861.1, read as the reverse complement.
CAAAGTTCGACAGTAAATGCCTTAAAACCCTGGCCAGGTACTGGTATAAGCAATACTGTTATATGCTACTTTACTTTACTTACTTCATCATAAGTGTGGGCAATACAGCGTAGGTACTTACTAGAATTTGAAAGTAGTCAACTAGTAGTCTTGAATAGAGAAAAAAAAAAACTCATATTTTACCGGCGAAAAGCGGGAACATTTTGAGTCAGTGCTTAATAATTGTCAGTTATCCATTTCTAGTTTGGCTCCAACTCTAAATGGGTGGCTTATCGCTAGCTAAGGACCGGTTTTGAAAAATCTGCTAAATATGAGTTTAGACTATTCAAATTAAAAAAAAATGTCGTACATAAAGTTGAAATGATAACGTCTCCATTTTCAGTCGGTTGAAATTGCTTTTGAATCCATTTAATAACGACCTCGGTGCATTTTGCATAGAAGCTGGAAAAGCTGAAGCTTAGGGCGGCACAATTAGGGGGAAAGGCAAAATGTGCCCAAAAAAAATTTGGCACGAATAAAAAGTAAGTACAGTAAAAACAAAGCTTTGCTTTTCTTAGCTTAAAAATGTACCGAAAAAGTTGTAAAAAAAATAATATAGAAATTAGATAATTCTCTAACAATAGGAAATAACGTTATTGTGAACAGTGTCTGTTTAGAGGGGATCAGTAGGGGCGGCGTTATAAATAGCTTTGGGGCGGCAAATGTGTAAATCCACCACTGGGTTAGGTTCAAAACTTCGAATCCTAGAGCTGTGCAAAACTTGAAACTTAAAATCTTTTAAATTAAGACTGCAATTTTTTTATTCTGTTATGATCGTTTATTTTTAAAGTTAACTAGGATCCAAAATACTTTAATCCTAAAAAGGTAATTATCAAAAAAGTAGCTGTTAATTTTTAACATCCTGTGTAGACGATGGACAATTCTTTCAAATCCCAAGAGACGATGTAAAAAATGTTCCCTAGAAATCGTTTCCAATGCATTAATCTTATCAGTTTATGGCATGATAATAATTATGGACCTGGCCTGTTAAAATATTTTGTTTACGTTACCAGAGCAAGAGAATGTACTAAGGGTAACACTGCTGGATTGAAAATAAATGTTTTATTAGGTCATTATAACACTGCCCTCTCTGATAAGACTCTTTTTAATCTAGGGTCATGTTTGTCGCAAAGGAATATCGTACATCCCTATATTTTGTTTCATTCGGGAATACATTAACTCGTTTTATTTATTGCTATACATAGTGACTTTTTAGGTGCCCTACAGATTAATATCAACACCTTTAAGTTAGAAATAATAGTAAAAATCAGAAAAAAATGTTATTAAGTTTAAGGGCAAGTTGACTAAATTTAGTGGCACATGTACAATTTCTTTGCATTCATTATTAATACTAAACCACACACTCATTTGTAACCCAATGTTAAGTAAAGTAGATAGTTATAATAACTTTGATGCCAGCACAAAAAAACGTGACCTGTATTAAAAAAACTAGTTGGTATAGTTCCATTCAATTGCAACATAATATTTTTTTGTGTAAAGAGCTTGAACTTTTATAGGGTGTGAGGTAAATGGTAGGTATCTATTTATTACAAGCCAAAACCATTTTGTGTATGTATAATGTATATATACTACTAGCTTTTGCCTGCGACTTTGTACACTAGGATTTTAGAACTAGAACAAATAAGTGCTTAAAATAGGAAGGTTAATTAACCGTCAGCCGTCAGCGCCATCTATCGTCTGTGTCATGTGACTTAACCCCTCGATTGTATGTTATTCCATCGCGACCGCCGGCGGTCTTAATGATCCTGTAGGAGTTAATACAACTGTTAAGACGTGTTCCCCCAGAGCTAGCAACTTGGTTCTTTTGTTTAACTTTTGGCCTATTCATGTATTATTCTAATGTCTAAGCTACATTACTAGAAAATTTCATTAAAATCTGTTTAGTATTTTTTGCGTGAAAGAGTACCAAACACCCATATACCTATACAAACTTTTGCGTTTATAAATTTGTAAAGAGTAAGTACCTATTAGGATCAGGACTTTAGTGGGCTAAAACAAAAGATTATTTCAGAATATTCTTAAGTTAACATAGAAACAAGTACGACATAATAAATTGAAGATTTCTTGAATGCGTACATCAAAGACAATTGTCTTCCTACATTTATTTGCATAAAACGATCATTAAAAAAAACCAGAGTCATCATTTGAAGGCTGTTACAATTATAAATTAAAACAATTCAAAATCAACTTAGCATCGTAGATGCGTATGCTGCTACACTGATTTCACGCCAACTCACGTATGAGGTAGGTGTCAATGCAACAGGGCCCCAATTCCGCTAATTTACAAATGGTTCAATAGAATCGCAATTGCATCTCAATTGTATATTTTGACACATTTATTATTTGTAACTAGTAATGTCAAAATAAATGATTGAGATGCAATTGCGATTCTATTGAGCCATTTGTAAATTAGCGGAATTGTGGCCCTGATTCGTCTGATAAGTATACTTACATTAGAAAAAGCCTGAAGACAAAATGTTATTTAAAACTGTTGTTAGTGACTTTTACTCTGATACTGATAGGGCATTACTGAAAAAATTCATATTTTGATATTGCAATAATGTAGGTAACTCATATTACAACGATAATGACTGATTGTAGATCTATTTATCATGCAATACATTCTTAAAACATCCACAAAAAAAACAGTGTTTTTCACAAGTGCATAACAATAATTTGATTGCTTTCCCAAAATATATACTGATTGACAACTACTCTAAGTTGAAAAATATGTATCGGTATTAACGGTTATAGCCATCCATAAGGAAATTATTAATTTGCCTTCTATGTTTTCTAACGGCCGGTCCCAATAACCTATCTATCTTCAGTTTTGGCATATCGGAGATAGAAAACAACTTTTGTCTTTGTTTCTCTGGACGGCAAAATCAGAGACAGAAGATGTTTTCTATCTCCGATATGCCAAAACTGAAGATAGATAGATTATTGCGACTGGCCGTAAGATTATATTGAAATGATTGATCTATATCGCTTGAAAATATAATTTTAATGTTTTAACATTCGGTGCAGTGGTGAACACCTCCCAGTACTGGTTCTGCAGATAGGTATGAAGAAAAGATCTTTACTTCTATTTCTAAGTGTGATGGTGTGATTCTGTAATATATTTTAGTAACTGAAATTGAGCAATATGAATAATTAAAATTTTGTAAAGAAAAACTGTTGTTATTTCTTCAAAACTTTTTCTATCGTAGCATCACATATTATGTAAGATATAATAACTGCGTTTTCCAAAATGGTCCTCACTTAATATTATGTGCAATACAGATTCAAGTAGGTAGTTACTGGCCTTTTAAAGGGTGAATTGAACCGTGAAATAAATCGAAACATAAGCCAAGCTTATCAGATGATTGCATTGCATCTACATGTAAGTCTAAAGTAAGTTTGAAAACACCTAGGAATGTAATGTTAATGATCTTTGAAAGCAGCAGCAGCATGCCGAATGACATAACATAAGAATAAATTAAGAGATTTTTCTTCCGTGTAAAAGTTTAAATTTTGCATTTTTTATGGCTTAGTTTAAGTTACTTTAAGTTTATTTTTACAACATGGCAGTGGTTATGAAATAATGTCAAATCTTCCTGTAAGCTGACATTTATTTATTTTATTCATTTGTTTGTTTCACCTGAAGTATTTCCCTCACCCTATATGATTATATTAATATTAGGTAGCTCTACTTTGCTTTATTTTACCAAATTTTATCAAAATCTGTTCATTCGTTTTGCCGTGAAAGCGTAGCTGATTTAGTTTTTGTAATATTAATAGTACCTATAGTAGATAAAAGTTTGACAGTAAAAATAAATCGTCGGGTGTTAGATAAATGGTGCTAAAACCGATACCTGTCTTGTTAACATAATCTATAATAATTTTATAATAGTTTATATATTTTTTAATTAATTATACCAATTTTAAATTAATATTCATATTTAAGACAGGACGACGTCTGTCGGGTCTGCTAGCCCTTTATAACATTGTGCTCGTGAACTTCCTTTTTTTAATAAAAAATAGAATATTTTGTGGTATTTTTTGTATTTATTCATTGAAAAAGATTTACCAATAACGACAATATGTCATTAACATTCAGTAAGAAAAAAAAAAGGAGTATAACCAAAAGATATGCCTTTACGTAAATACCTACATCAATTATTGTTGTTTATGATTTTCAAAAGTAGTAATTCATTCGCTATCAAAAATATATGTCACCTCGTATAAATAAGAAACAGGATTTAACAATAACTATTTATAACACACTTGTTTAATTCAATTTTAATTAATAATCTATATATAAAAATGAATCCCTATTTCCCTTGGTCATCGCATCACGCTTGAACGGCTGGACCGATTTCGCTTATTCTTTTTTTTTAAAGAAAAAATTAAGAAAATTGTGCGTAAATATAGAAAAATTAAGAAAATTTAATCACCATGCTAAATCATTTGATATGTAACCTTATCACTTTTGACATTTTAAACTTTCTTTATTGTATGACATTTGACATAACATTGACAAAATGCGTGCTGCTAATATCGTCAAATGAGGGAGTGAAAAAAAATGAATTTTGCACATGGCCACTGGCCAGTAATATGTCGCCTGTTCCGTGTCGGAATACTAACAAAACTATTTATATACCCTCTAGAAAAAAAAACAACAAATAATGTTTTTTATCATAAAGCATATTAATAATAAACAATGGGTAGGTAGGTAACATTTTTCAATATTCATAGTTAAGACAGGACAACGTCTGTCGGGTCCGCTAGTTTATTATAATATTCACATAGTTAATACATTTTTAGTACTTACACGCATTATTAATGGTAAAAAATTATAATTTAAGGTTACGAATATACTTTAGGAAATAATTATTTACAAGACAGAAAACACGGATTCTTACACCCCTCTTTTGGTATTTTATAGTTACTAGACAAAGAATGGTTTATTTATGATTAATTTTGTACAATTCTTAATTTTTACGGGGTCTCCTGATTTTGTTCTTTTGGTAGAGTAGGCACCTACACTAACACAGTATGTCTGGTCAGCGGTGAACGACCCATTAGGGTGCAGTATTATGATATAGACAAATCCACTATTAATAGTAAAACATTTTATCCTTATCCATACTATTAAAAGATTGCAGCCATTTTCATTGGTTTGGTTTCTAAGTCCGGGTGGATTAATTTATATTGCAATATCTACCGATGTGCAGGACCTCTAAGCATAAAAAGTTCGTTAGACAGCTAAGAGAGTAGGCAATAAGTTGACATCAAAAAATTTATCAAAAGCTCCCATTAAAATATTTAAAAACACTTGCAATATAAAAAAAAATATTTCTTAATCTTTAAATGTTACATTAACATCTAGACCGAGAACATACCTTTTTTCCACTTTTTAGATGCACTAAGTCATTACCTAAAAACTGATATGTTATTACTTACCTTAGCTTTAGGCACAGTTAAGATAATCTTTAGGTCAACTATTCTACGCGATATGATTATTTTAATATGACTCTATCGTATGACTCTATCGAACGCGAATTCATCCCTAGTCTAGGTCTAGGTTTTTCCTGTCTGTAATATTAGAAAAACACAATTACCAAAATATTTTTACTATAATGTCGGATGAAAACAATCGCGGACAATCAATATATGCACCGACTCAAATTGTTTATAAATTTAATATTATGTATTAACGTTTTTGTTTAAATCGCAAAACTATGTTGCCTAGACATCAGAATTTTCTGTTTATCAGATATTATTGCTTTCTCATAAATACTAAATGTACGTTACCAAAACGTAAGATTGAAAAACATGTAGCGAAGATTTTCCATATTCTAAAATTAATGCAGCTATAATCCTGCGCTACCTACGCGTAATTGTGTAAATGCAAAGAAAACTTAAAATCCATAAATTACCTTTATATACTAATTACGTAAAATATAGTTTATCACATAAACGTATTTTTTTCTACTTTACATAGATCATTTTTGATGTATTTAGATTTTCTGTCGGAGAACAGAAAAAAAATATATTTAGTATTTAATGTTAGCTACTGAATTTTTCATCTTAAAATATGTTCCAAACTCTTACAGAAATATCCCTTAATCCTAAAAAAAATACTTACAGTATATCTCCAAAAATCTTCACAAATCACACACTGTCACAAATTGTCAAGAACGCCGCCGAAAAAACAAAATGCACTCGCGACTTTTCCCGCGCACCGCGCACTCGCGAAATATGACAATTGTTTTTTTTTATTACGAGTTGGTCGTACACCAAAGCGCACTCTATGCGCTGCCGGACAACGGACAATTTATATGGTCCTTGTAGAAACAACCGCTTATATCGTCCTGGGCTAACGCAGCGCGTGCCGATGCCGTTCACAACTACCTATGACGATTTATTCGTTTTTAACCTGCATTCGGATGGATGCGCCAAACGGGACGCGGGGGAGGCCTTGTAAACTGATATTGCAATAAATGTCACATAAAATAAACTAACTAAAGTAATAATTTAAAGATATGAAAGATTTACAGCTACTTACTCGATTGAAAGTTTTTGTACTGGGTCGGACCAAATTTTCTAAGATAGTCTTTGGTAAACAATAGCATAATGATCGCAAAAAAACATTTTTCACGCTTTTCGTTGATAGTGTAAAAAAGTTTCATAATATGTATAAAAATATGTCTTATAAGTACATTACGTGGGCTGAACAGGGCATTTAATTTACATAAAAACCTTCTTTTATTTAATTGTTTTCTTTTTACAACTTATATAAAAAAAATTTTACTTCTTCCCGCCCATCCTACTCGTCATCCCCGTGGTGTTTGACCACAAATAGAACACCACTTCTATACTTATGGTGGGTGTCGAAAAAAGGCGACTAAGTATAAAGGATCAGAAGAACCAGTCATTGTGCAAACTGCGATCGCAAAACGTATGCCGTTTAAAGCAGAATCCAGATTTGGTGAGAGTTGTTTCCAGCATTGCTGCAGTGGACTGAATGATTATCCCGTTTCTAAGCTAATATCTGCGACAAAAATTTACACCCCTACCGCTCCACAAAGCTGGTCAAATACTTATTTATTAGTAAATTAGCTGACCCCGCGAACTCCGTTTCGCCTGAGATATTCCTAACATAAAAATTTGACGTCTTAAATGTCATTGTCATAAAAATATCGAGATATACATTTTCTTAACCCTTCCTTTGCTTAACGCAGATCAGCGCGCTCCCCGTCAACTGCTGAAGCGTGGATCTGCGCGGCGGGCACCTGCAGCCGATTTTGGCCGATTTAAATATTCAAATGATATCTAATAAGGTCTATGTTCCTTTATTATGGATCCCTAATGAATGAACGACTACAGAGGGATATCACCCATGGAGTGAAGTTGACAGAACGGTTGTCCCGGCTCATTCAAATTTGACCTTCTAGTGTGAAAATCAGTTAAAAATCAGTTAAAATCAGTTTTATTTCTGCAAATAGGCCCCAGGAGGCGCTTTTACACGTCCCAATTTAAACCTACCACTGCTTCGGGACAAGTCTGGGCTAGTGCCGAGAAGAAGCAGCGCAAGAAACTCGGTCACTATTGTCAGCCTCTTTTTAAATATTTTTTTACAAGGTAAGGTGATTTTTACAAGCTTTAAGCAAGTACGAGCTGGGACAATTAAATGCCATACATTTCTATATGGATAGTAAACAGGATGAAATTTTAATCACCTTCCAAATTTGAATACAAAAATCTACGAGACAAAAAACTTTAACTCGAAACCGCATCTCCCTCCATGCATGCGGGAGCCGCGCCCGGTATGCATGCATGGAGATGCAGGATTGACATAATTTTTCATTTTTAAATACTCATATTATAATTGCAATAAATTGCTCAAATATCATATAAAGTGCTGTTACCTTTTGTTAAAAAAAGGTTCATGGCGTATGCTACAACAATAAATTGGGGTATTGTACTACTAAAAATCAAGAAGCTTCATGGCGCATGCTACAACAATAAATTGGGGTACTTTAAAAACATCAATTGGGAATCAATTAAAAGAAGACAAAATTCTCAATACAAAAATGCTCAAACAATACAGCAAATACACAGGATGACTGAAATCATTGCACCTTCACAGTCGGGTAACAGTTTTTCAAACTATTATTTCATGTTACATTATAACTATAGTAAACACAGTTTTCTTATTAAACATGATTAAGGATACGAATTTAATAAATAAATATTATCTTTGAACCTGATGCATCACGTGGAGCCACAGCGCCATCAAGGCGACTAATACATACGATTTACCCATCATCTTCATACAAATATTATCCATTAGCATGCCTCAAGTATCACCAACGTACATTACGTGAACAAATAACTATGTACAACATTATTAATCATGAAATCATTAAAGCGTTATAAAGACTGAAGTACACCGCAAGTACTAAATTATTGCGATGCTATAATATATTGTACGCTTTGATATATGATTTTCTTAAATCGGATTTAAGCACATTTTTAAATTAACAAAATAAATGGTGTTTGGGATTATGTTAGTATATCTATACAAGAAATATTATAAAGCTGAAGAGTTTGTTTGTTTGAACGCGCTAATCTCAGGAAGTAGGTACTGGTTCGAATTGGAAAATTATTTTGTGTTAGATAGTCCGTTTGTTAAGGAAGGTTTTAAGCTATATAACATCACTCTACGAAGGATAGGAGCGAAGCATCAGTGAAGTTTGCATGGTGTTAGTTTATTAACATTATAAGCTACTTTTAATCCCAGGAATAATTTTAATACATAGATTCAAATTCAAAATTCCATGTGTCAAAGTCCCGGGCAACATCTTCCGCGTCAGCAGCGTTATAAATAACTGGCTATTGCCCGTGACTTCGTACGCGTCAATTTCTGTTATTATGATAGCGATTAGTTTTGCAACATTTTTCACTATTGCTTCGCTCCGATTGTTTGCAGCGTGATGTTATATAGCCTAAAGCCTTCTTCGATAAATGGACTATCCAACACAAAAATATTTTTTCAATTCGAACTAGAACTTCTCAAGATTAGCGCGTTCAAACAAACAAACAAACAAACAAACTCTTCAGCTTTATAATATTAGTATAGATTATGTATTATCAAAGCTGTTATGTATTTATTCTGTACCATGTTCCTACTATTATATTATCTGTAACCATGTTTAAGTTTATTTAGAATGATATATGGTTACGAAGTATGAAAGTTTCAGCGTATATATTTGTGAAAGTTTCTTTTTTTACTAGTTTTTGAGGATAGTTGGTTGTTGAAGTTCCAAGTCACTCAATACAGACCTTTGGTGTGACTTATTATTCACCACTTGCGATTAAGACGGGACCAAATCCAACCAAAGGTCTACCAACGAAGCAGGGGGTGGGTGGACCTCACACCACAACAATGAACTGTTACCATACACTAGCACGGTGTAAAAAAGTGGGGCATTTGCTTCATCCCCTGCCTCCTTACCGGCCCTTGTAACATAAGTGTGCGTGGAAATAGAACTCTCCTGGACTAACAAATTAAATTGGAAAGCGAAATTTTGACTAAATAGCAGAAGCCAGAACCCTTCATTTATTTATTTATTTGTATCCAATCCGTTAAAAAATGCCCCACCCCTTAGCAATTACAAATTTTAATGACAAGTACAAAGTACAACAAAAAGGTGGTAATTAAATAGTTGCCTTCAACTATATCCTAGAACTAGTCTAAACGCAAAGATTTTAATAAATCAGTGTAGTAAATGGAATTTAATACGTCACCTTCTTTTTTGTACATAGTAAAACATTAGAAATACTACAATTAATCAGAAGGCCGCCCAGGAAGGCAATTTAATGGGCCGTTATCGGAATGTCGAAAATTTAATTAATTAACATATAAATATTTATTTTATTCATAACTTCCTTTTAGGGGCGACTCCACAGAACATTGTTAATCTATTTGTCATTTTGAAAACTAACTTCGAAGCTGAAAAAAAACGACGGGGAAAATAATCGGAGAATCTTTTTAACTATTTCTGTATCTGTATCTAAAAATAACATAACAACATCTTGTAAAACTTTTTTTATAACCTAAAAGATTTTGAATCTTGGACCAAAAAATAAATAACGGATTTGGAGTCTTTTTTCCCTTTTAAATATGTTTATCTGTGTCCATTCCGCATAGATTAAGCTTTGCTTTGTTTGGTTCATTGTTATCATCAGCTAACATCAGACCGCTGCTGGACAGGCTTTGCTAAAAGAAGGGTTCTGCCATAATCGTCACATTTGGCAGATGGCCTGCAGATCGCAGTTAAGCCAAATGGTGGGGAGTAGATGCCGCAGCCTTTCTTTTTCTGGCAGTACTCTTTTAGTCGCCCTTTACGCTTCTTAGTAAAAGAAGGCGTGGTGTTATTGTTTGCTCCAGCACCACGCGTTACTTAATCAGTACTTATAATAATACTAGCTGACCCCGCGAACTTCGTATCGCCTCAGAATAATATAATTTGATTATGACGTCTTAAATGTCATTGTCATCAAACATGGAGTTTTTCTTTACCAAATTACCTTGCCGTAAACAAATAATGTGCAATAAAAAATAATGCGCCAATAAATTGAGTTAATAACTATCCTATCTTTCAAGTTGGATCAAACTGCACACAGTGTACAAAATTTGATTAAAATCAGTGGAATAGTTTAAGATTACATCGCGGACAAACAACGTGACACGAATTTTTTATATATTAAGATATTTCCCAAATGAAGCTACTATTAAGTAGCTTGACATATGGGGTACTAGACAACCGATAAACTTACTTATAAACTTTTTTTTGGAAAATATATACTTGTTACATAATAAAACACCCAGACCAGTACAAACTGACATGTTCATGCACCAAAATATTTGTACTGTGCGGGGATCGAAACCGCGACCCATGGTTCAGAAGCAGCGTTAACTACCAATGATGCAAATGGTCGTCGTTAATTATAAGATGGTGCGAATGTTAGATGAATTAATTATTATTTATACTTAATGCGATATTTGCCATTTTAGTGTGACTCCAGCCTTACACGTACATACAACTAAATTGTGACGTCACAAGTTTGCAAACATCTTTCCCGTTGAGCTGGCTACGTAGAAAAGACGCGAATGATCTCAATATAATAATAAGTACGTTAAATCTATATTTATCTGGTTGCCAAAACAAACTACTATGACCAATGTCATATTTAAAAAAAATATATGTACAGAGACTTTTCTTCGAAGTTTTTTAATATTGAGTGAATAATGTTTAGGACAGTCAGCTCTAAAAATATGACTACTTTTCTAGCTCGTTCTGCTTAAATTGTATTGTTTAAGATGACATTTATAAGAAACTTACATACATACATACCTGTTGTTTCACGTGACTTCATACGTTAATTTGCAGCTATCCCACGGTAACTGCCCTTTTTTGGACTAAAGTAGCTGTGCTAAGCCTATGACAGTCAATAGTATTAAATCCGACACGAGATGGTAATATTCCAGATTTCATTAATGAATGAGAGAATGTATGAAAATGACGAATATTCTAACCTCAATAACTTGTCTCACCGCAATCCTACAACTTAAGTGCCATATTAACTATTGTGCCAAATGATTAGTTCTTAACATAAGTATAATTTTTTGTTAGGTTATTGTTAGTAAAAATGTCTAAAAATATATGGAAGCTAAATAACATTTATGTTCCCCTTTCCAGCGATTTAGTAGTTAGTCACATGGATTTATCATTTTTTATTTATTTATAACCAGCTTTTCACTAAAGAACAGGGTAGTAGTAAAATTTTACTTCTAAAGTAAAACAGTACGAAGAAAAAAGTACCAAAACAAAGGCACATAGGTAGTTGGAGTTTAAGCTTAGGAAATGCTTTTATTATTGGTGTAGGTACGGAATATCAGCGTTGAAGTGTCTTTTCGTATCCTTGTCATTTTTCCTTAGTGGAGGCCTTAATACAATATAACTATAATTATGTCATGTCATTCTATTCCTATTCTAAATGGGAAAAAAAACACCAACGTTACTCAGAACGTTGTCATTTCTCCGTATCGATGACAAACTTCAATCTAAGCTTCAATCATACCGGAAAAATTTCTGGTTAGGCATGGACCTCCCCCAGTCCTTCACATTATGAAATCAAAGCACTAACTCTAACATCAAAACAATTCGTTTAATAAGGTATTTTCACTTTTAATTTCCCGTAAAAGTTCACATTAGTTTGTTATAACTGGGTGGGCCACATCAAACTAAATATTCTCATATCAAATAATTCCATACAAATCTCGTGTCACAACGTTTGTTGTAACAGCAAATTTTAAATATTTTTATATAATATTTTTATCGATCTGATAGGTGCCACCATAAAGTATAAATCTGATACCATGGGTTCTATCTTAAGTTATCTTTAAAATTATAAAGCAAAATTTGTCGTTTTGTGATACTTTGCTAAATCATTAAAATTTACTGTTTATAAAATGTCTGAGTTAAAATTGATTGTTTACTGGCAAATTGAATACCTTGGTGTGAACATAAATAAAAGTAACGGGAGTCGAACACAATGCAAGTAGGAAGTTCAGTGGGCCTATTTATTAAATTATTCTATTAAATGTTTAAATTATTTTTAAGATTTTAAATGATTATTTAAAGTTTATAAAAAAAAAAAAAAAACGAGAGCATGAAGCGGCGTTTCATTATTGACACTGATCAGACAACTCGATTTTTTTAATCCATTCTTTTTCTTCTTGTCTTTGTGGAGTGAGCTTAAAATAGTCTAATACCCACTTATTATTATTCTAAATGGGTGTTGTAAAGAAACACTGCTGAATGAAAACGGACCGGAAAATCTTCTCACTATGGTAGCAGTTTGCTGCAACCCACTTTCCTGCAAAGCATGAAAGGAAGTTGCCAATATTCTCTTGATACCTCCTTTTACTTGCGCCTGGTTTCACCGACCACGTTTTTACCTGATTTTAACTCGATCACGTTAACATAAATAAACACAAGAATATAATTTGTAAATTTAAGAAAAGATTAAAAGTGAATCTAAGTATCATTTATTTCATCATTCTCATCACCAGCCTATAACAGTAGTATCAATCTCCTGGACCTCATATCATATTATAAAGGAGATATGAAATTGCTCGTAAATCCTTAGCGAACCCGTGTCTCCAAATTATTTATGTGTGCAACGCAACTACAATAACACTGGTGTAAGCATAAGGATCGCACTATATCAATTTACAATGCTTATTGGTGCGCACACAAACATGGACCCAATCACAGCGGCTACCACTTACTCGCTTACACAATGCGTCATTTGGTGTGTGCAAATTAGTGTGTCGCTACAAAGTGTGGTCGCGACGCACACGTCGGGCAGTGAACGCTTAAACCTCGATACATTGCGCAGTCGCATAGTACTCGTACTCACAACACAGCTAGTTAGTATCAAGCCTGCACATGTATATTGTGCCGATACAATTATTGTTACATGGATGTTTTCATTAAATATTTCGGTGCGGAGTGCAATAGTTCTATTTGCCCATATTGGATTCGCACGCGCCACGCCCCCATTTCATATCTATTTCTTTATATGATCTGAGACCTGGACACAGGCCTCTCCAAAAGGATTGTGCCAAAATCGTCAAGACCGTCAGTCGGGTTAGCGATCGCATGCCTGGTCAATGGTGGAGGAAAAACGCCGCTGTCCGTCTCCTTCTGGCAGTACTCTTTTAGTTGCCTTTTAAGAAATCCATAGAAAAAGAAAAAGTGTTGTTTTCTTTTTCAAGTGCTGGCTCCATACGACACGACCGTCTATTGAAAATGATCGTGTCGAGTAAATACTAAAAACCTTAAATTAAACAACATCTAATGTTGCAACGGAATTGCGTTGTTTAGTGGAAAAGCTATAAAATTTTTTTTGCTAGTATTAACGTAGTCGGTTAGTCAGTACGTACGTCAGTTTCTACTCAAAAAGTTTCAGACGAAACCTTCTGAGTCTACATCAGTTATGACCAGACTGAGGTTATTTTACAGTCCAACGAATTTGTTGTTTTTACATAACATCTGATCGCAGTTTAATTAACCTTAGCATAAAGTTATTTACTAGTTAACTATTTATTTAAAACCTTGTGCTTTATAATCAATAATTAGGTTCGCTTAATGAGTCATAATAAGTTATTGCACTTATAAAGGCAAGATGTACTGACATCAAAATACTGACAAATGATATACTTCTAGTTTTTGTCATGATCATCATTAGAAACATCAGTTCCTTTTAAAAGAAGGATTGGCCATTGCCACGCTTGGCAGTTCAGAGGTGACTTAAAAGGATCACTCGCTAAAAAAGACGTACAGACAACGGCAGGTCAACCTACCCAAAAAGTTAAAGGTGAATTAATTTTCAACTTAAAGTCCAACAAGTAGAGATCAATATCAATTGAGAAAATTTGACCTTTTGTGGTAGGTTGACGTGCTGTTGTCAGTACAACAGCCTCATTCCACCATTGGCTAAACTGCGATTGCCAACCCGCTTGCCAATCGTGGCGATTATGCCAAAAACCTTCATTTGGACAGGTCTGTGTCCAGGTGATGGTTTCTATATCTGTCTGGTCTGAGTTTTTTTTTGTATCTATACAGGATGAAATTTGAACCACTTTTCAAATTTTAATATATCAATCATACATACATATATTATATTATTACGCCTCCTTCCCAACGGGGTAGGCAGAGACCAAGGCCTTCCACTTACTACGATCCTGGCATACATCTTTCGCTTCTTCCACATTCATCAATCTTTTCATGCATGCTCGTCGGTTTAGAGTACTCTTGACCTGACCTTTCTTCAGAACATCCCCGATTTGATCGTGATAGGTTCGTCTAGGCCTTCCTCTTCCAACGTTCCCTTTCACACTCGTCTTGTAGATCTTTCTAGTCATTCTTCTCTCATTCATCCTCTCTACATGTCCAAACCATCTAAGCATCCCTTTCTCAATCCTGTGACAATATCTTCTTTCACACCACAACGTTCTCTTATCACACTATTTCTTATCCTGTCACTCAATTTCACTCCTAACATACTTCTTAGCGCTCTCATTTCTACTGCATTTATTCTACTTTCATGCTATTTCTGCCATACCCAACTTTCACTTCCGTACATGAGTGTTGGAACCAACACCCCTCTATGCACAGCCAGACGAGCTTTCATAGAAATCTTCTGGCTATTTACAAAAGCGTGCAGCGCACCATTCACTCTGTTACCAGCATTTACTCTTCTTTCAATATCACTTTCATACTTTCCGTCCCTAGTAAACACCGACCCCAAGTATACAAACTCATTCACTTGCTCCAGTTCATTACCACCAATCCGAATACATACTTCTGTCATGCTCTCTTCCTTTTCAAACACCATAACTTTTGTCTTTTTTGTGTTCACTTTCATTCCCTTTCTTTCCAAAGCTTCATTCATAATAGTCACCATCGCTTGCAAATCCTTAGCCGTCGATGCAAGTAATACTTGATCATCGGCGTAAAGAAGACATTTGACGCGTAACTCATTCATTCTCAGGCCACAATCACTCACTCAATTACGAGACAAAAAACAAATGACGTATTTTTTCTTTTGGTATAGTACAAAAATGTCAAAATAAAGCACTTAGAATTAAAGGTCCGCCAAAAATCAAAAATTTTTGATACGGCCGCCTAGCAACACTTTTTTTACGCGATGCGCATCTCATTCATTATTTACAATACTAATGATAAGTTTATGACATTCCCTTTATACCTTAACAGGCCTAGGACCGTAAAAATGAAAACTATATTGCGAAAAATATTTTCGGGTGAAAACTTGATTTACATTTTTTACTTCATAAATGGGCTCTAAACACGATACTGAACGCCTGCAAAAATTTTGGAAGGTGGTTAAAATTTCATCCTGTATACTTACTTCGTTGTTTAAGGTTTCCACAACTAATGCTACTATTACTGTCGGTCTTACCCGAAAGTTGTCTGGTAGAGATCGCTTTCAGGTTCAAAACCACAGAACATGGAAAAGGTTAGAAAGGCTGTCATGCTCCTTTTGTATGAGAACAGATGTCGCCGCATGCGCCACACTACACACAAACGAATTTAAAGAACGCTAATCAAGCGAATTCTTTTGACGTCGAGCGACCAATAGGGTCTCTCAACGTTGCCAGACGTCCCGATTTCAGCGGGACGTCCCGATTTTTAAATCAAAATTAATTTTCCCACGCGGGACAGGCTCAGTCCCGCTTTTCGGAAATAACTCGACCGTGCGAGAAGAAGAGAAAAAGGATACTTTAAAAGAAGTTAAATCTTCACAAAAATATTATGACTAAGTAATTCTTATAAATCACTATTCTCTTATTGTAAGTTGCAATTTGTAACACTCACTTCTCAGACTATTATTTGAAATGCCATATTTTTATAAGGAATAAAACTTTTTTGATTTGATTTCTGTTTTTTTTTATTTTTTTATTCAGAAGACGAATAAGACTCAACTTTTTAACGACAGGGTAAATCTGATTTAAAATATCATATTTTTATTTTTATTAAAATACATTTTTATGGATATTTTTACTATCTATTGTTACGTAAACGTAATTTGAACTCAAATAAAAAGATAAATATTTAAAAACTTTTGATTATACACGTTTTTTATTATGTCCCGCTTTCGACGACAGGAATCGCGCTTTTTTCACTCGAAAAGTTCCTAAATCCCGACTTGGCAAAAAAAATATCCAGCAACGCTCGTGTTGCTCGACATTTAAAAAAAAAACAATCACAGCGCTCACCTACAAGCATTTGCGCGCCTGCCCCGCCCACATCGCCTTTCCAACCTTTTACCATATTTTGTGGATAAGGCCGACCAAATTGTACAACTCTAATAAATCTATATCAAGCGTTATTTTTAATTTGTTTGGTGTGCAATAAAGAGTATCAATTATAATATGATGGTATCTATCTAAGTATTAATAACTGCTAATTTGTCATCCAAACAATGTATTTTGTTGTTGTCCATTTTTATTTTTATTGCTATGACATCAGCCCCCAGGAATAAAATACGAATCGTACAGGTCAACTTGATCGAAGGACCTCAAATCTGTTGTAACGAGTATGATTGGTATACAACAGGCGCTTCCTTATACTACCCAATTAGAGGTCGGCCTGAGGCCTCAGGAAATTGACTAATGACTCGGGAATAATCTGAGTACAATCGGGATTTGTTACGTTAAAGGCATTGGTAGGCGTAGTTATTTGTTTTTTTTATCATTGTTCATTATTCATAGTTCAGACAGGACAACGTCTGTCGGGCGGGCCCCGCTAGTAAATAAATAAATGTGGACAACATCACATACCTACATTGTTCTGAGGCCTTACTCCGCAACACAATGTCCGTAATTCGAATCCATCTGTCCCTATCACTCATATCGATTTCTTAAAGTATCTGAAAGAGACAGATATATCCGTAAATACGAGCTTCGTGTTGCAGAGTAAGGCATCTGATCCCAATTCGAATAAATATTTAAAGCACTCGTATTTTGGTAATCAGAAACACCGAAGGTAACACAAACAACCAGACCCGAGAAAATGTAGAAAAACACTTTTTTCTACATCGACCCGTTCGGGAATCGAACCCGGAACCTCGGAGCAGGCGCCACCTTGAAAACCGGTGTGTACGCCACTCCGCCACGGAGTTTGTCTAAATACCTAGATACTTGGCATCATTATAAGGCGCCGTTTTCTCCCATCAAAGCAGGGTTTATCTGGCCCTGGAGCAACGTTGGACACCAGGGCCCAGGCCCCCAATTCCGCTAATATACAGATGGCTCAATAGAATCGCAATCGCATCGCAATTGTATATTTTGACACACTTATTATGGTAATAATGTCAAAATAAACGATTACGATGCAATTGCGATTCTATTGAGCCATTTGTAAATTAGGCCCAGCTGTGTTTTCCCTGCTTTCATGGGGACCACGGACTTCTTGAATTGCCTTTCGCAGTGGGATGATTACAGGCCGTTCCTTTTTTAATAGCTATTATTGGCCTTCAGCTGAGGCCTAGTAACAGCCTATAATCATCCCACTCCAGGGAAAAGGCCTCCATCATAAAATTCAAGTTACCACAGCAATGATGGGTGTACTGGCATAATCACCACGCTTGCCAAACGCGGGTTGGTGATCACAAACCCGAGCAACGTTCCAAAATTCGAAACTTTTTTGTTGCCCGACCCGGGATTCGAACCTGGGACCCCGAGATCTTGGCCCGGTATTTAAACCACTAGACCAACAGGGCGTTAACACTAGACTAATGGGGCGTTAGTATAGTAATAGCTGAGGCCTAAGTATGCTCAGAAGTGGTGGAAGCGTTCGTGATGATAATAATGATGGTTGAAAGGCTGGGAATCCCAGTTTAATCAGTAATGGAGAGAAGTCAGAAAACACTCCTGATCGTGTTTTTTTATCAATTCCTTTACTTAGTTGCCTCCTTACAACACTAGGGCGAGTACGATTTGTACCACTTCATTTTTAGGCCCGCACTACCCGTGTATCACCAATGAATCAATGAATTAAGTTAAGTTCAATCAAATTAAATTGATTGAAGGGCGGTCAAGGCAGAATTAGATTACACAACTATTTGGGACCCTCAGCGGATCTTCGTAGTTATCTAGTTAAGACTAGTTAGACATTTATGTTGGTACTCGCAATTATGTCTACCTATAGACTCTGACCTCGATTTACTCTGGAACGTTTAATATGGTCTTTCAAAAAAAGTTCTACCATAAAAATATGGTAATTATGTTTATGCCTATTTCAGTATTTATGTTATTTAATTAATTTGCATTATGATAGATTTGTCCGAAAGACAGCTCAGCTAGCGTAATGTTAGCCATCGCTCAAGACAGTAATGTAGTAAACCTCCTTAGGTGGGTAAGAAATAAAGGCACTTTTTCTTGTGTTTTTTTAATAATTTACGTAAAAAGGTTATTTAATGACAAAAAACATTTTTCTCTTTTACTGTCAAAATAAACGCCAACCACACAGTTTTTATTTTCAAAGCATCTTATCATCTGTTTAGATAATGGAGGTAAGTTTGTTACTACTGTCTTAATTAAAACCACTATTTAAGTATGATTTTCTGACACTGGCAGCCATATTTAACTTAGCATTGACATATTCCTATAATCTTTATGAAGTTATATGGTACCAACCTCTTTCTCTTTAAACTTTTCTCTATATCGTCTGTCATTCTGACTGCAACCGACGCCGTCACCATGGCAACCGCTTAACACCGCTAATCCCCAAGTTTTTTTTACAATATTTTGCTTTACATTTCCTTGTTTTTTTAGTGTTTTGTGTAGTGTTAGGTATTGAAGATGGATCCTGACGAGGACGAGCCCTTCGGGGGCGCCATGAACATAGGGTCAGAAACCACCGAAGCCGAAAGAGAGTTTGAAAAAGTATGTACTATCTTGTACTATGATCTACATAAAATGTTTTTCTAAGGAATTCCATTTACTGCTCAAATAAAACTATTACTTCGACAATGAATCACTAGCTGATTTTCTAGTTAGGATCTTTTTTTTTTCTTTGCTCATAGGCAACTCAATGTCTCACCTAGTAGGTAAATATTGTTGTATTTGAGTAGGAAAGAGATTACTAAAAACCAAAGACAGTATGTGACATTACTAAAGATGACCTGACGACGTCTATGGTCGAGTGGTATAAGCAGACACCGGTTTTCAAGGTGTCGCCAGCTCTGACGCCTCGGGTTCGATCCCTGGTCTTTGTTGTATTTGATTATTAACTTGAGAGAAACCTTGAAGTTACTGAACGCTACAATACAGCGTTTCACTAACTTGAAGGTCTCTTTATAAGAGTTAAATCTGCTGGCTCTTTCCAGTAGAATCCTGCATTACGCTATCACCGCCTCTAATTGCATCCTTCATCGTCTCTACATTTTGCAAAACAGAGATAATACCCAATTTTATAGACATTATTATGATGTTCAACTTTTAAAACCTACAAAAGACATAATATCCAAAATTAAATACAAAATCATAGTTATATACTAAATCAAGTACGAAATATCGTTGAAAGTATTTAGTGCTTATTCTGAGTTGGTACCTTCCTTGACTTTTATAATGGTTTGGCTTTTAAAGTGGCGCCGCCTAGTGGCATATTATCAAAACATTACTTTTCTCTGTAATCCCACAGATAAGAAATCCGAAACTTATAATCGGCTTTCGATTCAAAAGTTATTACTGTTGATGTCTCTTGTTTTTGGTTCGATCCAATTACAGGGTGACACCAAGGTAAAATATTTTGGGCTAGTTTAACAGGCCACATCACCTACCCCCCATTTTCGTTTGTTTAATATTCTCCCAAACATCCTGTTTATGTAAAACCATATTTTTTATCTAGTACTAGCTTGAATGTATAATATTGGTGTAAACTGTAATTTTGGTGCAAAATAAATATTTTTCTTTCTTTCTAAAATAACAGGTTCTAGAACAAATGCGAGAAGCAGAAGGACTGAAGTTATACTCCGACGTGTACACTAAGCTTTACGATTCATACTACAAGTTGAAGGCTGAGAATACCAGCAGTGCACAGCAGATTGAAGCGCTTAACGTAAGCAGTTTCCCTTTTCTCCTAACAATATGCTGTCAAAAACTACGGAATTAAAATTATTCAACGACGTTTTAAGGTGACTTAAATAAATGAAGGTTCATGCTACATGGCGGAAACTTCGTATATTTTGACCGTCTTCTTTTAAGGTGACTTTAGAAAAACTGTCGTTGTAGTTCTTGTACAAGACCCTTAACAAGTAAGGGTCAACTATATACGTTTTTTCCTGTTTAAGAAACATATTAGCAACTGAAAAGGTAAATGCAAAAATGCTGTAAAGTACATACCTACCAAATACCTCTAACCATATACTCGGAAACTCATGAAAAAATTTGTAAAAACCCCGAAACAACCTACTGTTTGGAAACTGACCATCACTAATTTTTAAAACATCATTTCTGATTAATCTAAATAGGATTTCCTCACAATTAATTGAAATAAATCTTTATCGAGTAGTAACATTTATGTTATAATAAGTCTTTGTAGTTTACTTCCAACTTATTATCTCCGACAAATCAACAGTAATTAAGAAACAGAGTCAAATTAAAAGCATAATTTACATTGATGACGGCCAGTGGTGCGTGAACGTAAAAGTCTCAAATTCGATTCTTGATTTGGTCATTTTAGAAAACGCACTGGGCCCTCATTCTGTTTTCCGAGTTTGAGGTTAAATAATATCTTCTTAAGATGATATAAGACAATTTATCACAAATAATTTTAAGCATCAAATACCTAAATCTATACCTAATTATATTATAAAGCTGAAGAGTTCGTTTGTTTGTTTGAACGCGCTAATCTCAGGAAGTGCTGGTTCGAATTGAAAAATTATTTTTGTGTTTGATAGTCCATTTATCGAGGAAGGCTTTAGGCTATATAACATATAACATTACGCTGCGACTAATAGGAGCGAAACATCATTAAAAAATGTTGCATTAACGGGGGAAAATATTCATATTAATCGGGATCATAATAATAACAGAAATTGGCGCGGACGAAGTCACGGGCAACAGCTAGTGCATTATAATCAAAATTGTCACGGCATAATACTGCTTGAGGTTCAAAGATGCAATTTGGTTGGGACCTATTTTAAACTTACATTTTGCTACAGCGCTGAATTAAGAAAGTCACCACTTAATCGAACTCCAACAAAATGGCTTTACCTATTTTTATGTTTTTTTAATGTATATTTGATAATGATAAGTCTGAAATAAGTCGTAGGCTATTTTTTTACCCTAAAAATGTTATTCGTTTCACGTGGGATAGGTGTAACTCATCATCATCATCATCAGCCTATCGCAGTCTACTGCTGGACATAGGATTCTCCAGTTGCACGCTACTTAGGTCGATCCTCGGGCTTCTCGCATCCAACTTCAGATTGCTTATCCGGTGGGCTATGTCGGTAACTTTAGTTCTCTGCCGGATCACCTCATTTCTGATTTTATCCCTAAGAGAAACTCCGAGCATAGTCAGTGTTCATGTCGGCTCCGTATGTCATGACGGATAGGACGCACTGATTGAAGACTTTCGTCTTGGGGTATTGTGGGATCGTCGAGACTTAACGTAGTTACCCAAATGCTGCCCATCCCAACTGAATTCTTCTGTTCACCTCATCATCAAAGTTTTTTATTCCTAACTGCAATGTCTGCCCAAGGTGTACCTATTAAAATTAAAAATTCAACACGTACAAAATCGCGGTCAACATCTTGTAGTAGGTATAATTTCATGTTTGGATTAGTGCATCGTTTTGTGCTTGCTACTTTAGCAACAATGTTGTTTGCAGTTTTGACGTCATAGTATTTTTGTGTAGGCGTAACAATCGATCCAAATAGATTATTATCCTATTATTACATTTTCTTAATTGTTCCTCACCTTGATTCATAACAATAGCACAAGCAGACCTTAGCTGTGGATTTCCACATTCAGTACACAATACAGATAGACTTAGCAAGCTTGCAAAAATGCCTAAAACCAAATTACAACGTAAAAGAGTTTTGTAATAATCAACAAATTAATTTAGTAGCTATATTTTTGCTATTAAATTATATTTTGTCGAAAAATTGTTTGTTTGCTCAAAAGTTTTCATACTATCATAAAGCTTTTTAGACAGAGTATCAACAAAAATCGACTGTTTGAGCTATTGGTACCTCCTAGCGATAGTAAATATTGATACTACCGATTGTCCTTTCGAAAGTGCGACTTAATAATTGTTTGAGCAAATTATCGTTAGCTGGCATTACTAGTTATAGACAGGTTTCCCTTCAATAAGTATACATATTACAAAAATGAATATTGATGGGAGACGTGTAAAAAGGGTACCCATAACTCAAATTTTTTTAATTAAGGTGTTTCTACATTTTCAGCAATCCTTGTTTAGTTTTAAGAAAAATTAACTAATTAACCAGCTGCGTCCACAAATACTGGTATGCGAATTATTTTCCTACTTTTATTTTGTTTTAATACTTATTTAATTTAATTCTTTGTATTCGCTTCAACAAACGATAGATCAAATCAGAGGTTTCTTCCGATAAATAAAAATTGTATCCCTCTAATGAGCGGCGAGTGATCTTACTGTATCCCCCGCAGTTGTATTAATACCTTCAAAAATCAACCTAACGATTAAAAATTGTTCTAGAAATTAGTCTATTGTTGTAAGATTAAAAATCTCAATTATTATGTAGCGTTTCCTTATCTGTGAGCTGACAGGTGTTTACTTTGTTTGTTGGTGTTACCATTTTGTACTTTCTGTAGCTATATGTATACCCAGGGCTGTATATCCCCTGTGGCCCCTAATTCACGTAACCAAATCGTATCACAATCGTAATTGAATCGCAGGTTTTTGATAGTTCTAGTATAGGCTAAATGTCAAAATCACCTAATTCAATCACGATCGAACTGCAATTGACTTAGCTGAATTAGGTTCCTGGGGGTGCAAGAGTTGCGGGTAGTTCGGTGGTTGCATAATGCATCGTACACATACACACACACAAACACACACCCATATGTAATTAAAAACTTCTATATAATTTTAAAATTCCTTTTCTTTGCCATGCTGGGATCTGATTCGTAGCTCTAGTGGGATTAAGTAGGTGCCTGCATAAGTAGTTAGTTACAAGAAGACTTATTCTAATTGATTTCGAATTATATTAAGTATCTCTTCTTCTTAATCAGCCTCTCCGCGGGACAATAACCATAATTAGTTCTGAAGTTAAAATCAGTTAAAATCAGTTAAAATCAGTTTTATTTCTGCAAATAGGCCCCAGGAGGCGCTTTTACACGTCCCAATATTTAAACCTACCACTGCTTCGGGACAAGTCTGGGCTAGTGCCGAGAAGAAGCAGCGCAAGAAACTCGGTCACTATTGTCAGCCTCTTTTTAAATAAATTTTTACAAGGTAAGGTAATTTTTACAAGGTTTAAGCAAGTACGAGCTGGGACAACTTAATGCCATACATTTCTATCATTTAAATAATCATTAACAGTGTAATAGCCCTTTTTCATTAAAATAACTTTAACATACGATTTAAGTTTATGTACAGGGAGTTCAGCAATATCCTTTGGTAATTTGTTGAAAATACGGATACAATTTCCCATAAACGATTTTCCTACTTTTCGCAGTCTGAAGCCTGGAACGGCAAGTTTATCTTTATTTCTAGTATTGAAATTGTGTACGTTACTTTTCTTAAGAAATAAATGTATGTTCTTACGAACGTAAACAATATTCTCGAGAATGTATTGAGAAGACACTGTAAGTATATTAATCTCTTTGAAGAGCTCTTTCAGCGAGTCACGGGGTCGAAGGCCGTAAATAGCCCGTACAGCACGTTTTTGTAATATAAAAATTGACTCAATATCTGCCGCTGAGCCCCACAACAGAATTCCGTATGACATTATGCTATGAAAGTAGCTAAAATATACTAATCTTGCCGTTCCAACATCAGTCAACTGCCTTATCTTTCTCACAGCATAAGCAGCAGAACTAAGTCTTCCAGACAGCCCCCTAATATGAGCACCCCATTGCAAATGAGAGTCTACAGTTATACCCAAAAAGGTAGTAAAATCTACAGAGTTTAGTGGTTCATCTTTAACAATTATATTAGGGGCAGCTAACCTTACGTTTGGCATCGTAAATTTAACACATTTTGTTTTATTTGCATTCAGTAAGAGATTATTTGTTGTAAACCAATGCAATAATTTAGAGAGGGTATTGTTAACATCGTCAAATGAAGATTTGCCCCTCTTGGTTTTAAAAATCATGGATGTATCATCTGCAAACAATACCATCTCACAAAGATTATGTAAGTAACAGGGAAGGTCATTTATATAAACTAAAAATAGCAGGGGTCCTAATACTGATCCCTGTGGGACACCCATAACAAGGGCCGACCCTGAAGACTCAGCTCCATTTATGCAAACCTTTTGTATTCTGCCTTTAAGGTAAGAACTTATTAGATCCAAGGAATCATTCGATGCACCATAATGTTTAAGTTTTTTAAGTAATATTTCATGGTCTACACAATCGAAGGCCTTTGAAAGGTCACAAAATACACCTAAGGCATCTAGCTTACTCTCCCAAGCCTTAAACACATGTTGTAGGAGAGCAACTCCAGCATCGGTAGTATTTCTACCTTTTCTGAAGCCATATTGGTTGCTATTTAATAATTTATTTACACTAAAGTGAGATAAAAGCTGATTAAACATTATTTTCTCGAAAATTTTACTTAGCCCTGGCAATATAGATATAGGTCGAAAATTAGAGGGGTCACATTTTTCGCCAGACTTAAACAAAGGAATGATTTTGCTAAACTTCATTAAAGTTGGAAACTGTCTATCATCAATACATTTGTTAAAAATAATGAAGTAGTTATGTTTATTAAAATAATACTGTTTGAATTCAGGTTTAAATACAAAAGCAGTTTTATCTACAGCAAATTCTACATAGTACAGGTTTTTATACATTACTAAAATCAGTTAAAATCAAAATCAGTTTTATTTCTGCAAATAGGCCCCAGGAGGCGCTTTTACACGTCCCAATATTTAAACCTACCACTGCTTCGGGACAAGTCTGGGCTAGTGCCGAGAAGAAGCAGCGCAAGAAACTCGGTCACTATTGTCAGCCTCTTTTTAAATAAATTTTTACAAGGTAAGGTAATTTTTACAAGGTTTAAGCAAGTACGAGCTGGGACAACTTAATGCCATACATTTCTATCATTTAAATAATCATTAACAGTGTAATAGCCTTTTTTCATTAAAATAACTTTAACATACGATTTAAGTTTATGTACAGGGAGTTCAGCAATATCCTTTGGTAATTTGTTGAAAATACGGATACAATTTCCCATAAACGATTTTCCTACTTTTCGCAGTCTGAAGCTTGGAATGGCGAGTTTATCTTTATTTCTCGTATTAAAATTGTGTACGTTACTTTTCTTAAGAAATAAATGTATGTTCTTACGAACGTAAATAATATTCTCGAGAATATATTGAGAAGACACTGTAAGTATATTAATCTCTTTGAAGAGCTCTTTCAGCGAGTCACGGGGTCGAAAGCCGTAAATAGCCCGTACAGCACGTTTTTGCAATATAAAAATTGACTCAATATCTGCCGCTGAGCCCCACAATAGAATTCCGTATGACATTATGCTATGAAAGTAGCTAAAATATACTAATCTTGCCGTTCCAACATCAGTCAATTGCCTTATCTTTCTCACAGCATAAGCAGCAGAACTAAGTCTTCCAGACAGCCCCCTAATATGAGCACCCCATTGCAAATGAGAGTCTACAGTTATACCCAAAAAGGTAGTAAAATCTACAGAGTTTAGTGGTTCATCTTTAACAATAATATGAGGGGCAGCTAACCTTACGTTTGGCATCGTAAATTTAACACATTTTGTTTTATTTGCATTTAGTAAGAGATTATTTGTTGTAAACCAATGCAATAATTTAGAGAGGGTATTGTTAACATCGTCAAATGAAGATTTGCCCCTCTTGGTTCTAAAAATCATTGATGTATCATCTGCAAACAATACCATCTCACAAAGATTATGTAAGTAACAGGGAAGGTCATTTATATAAACTAAAAATAGCAGGGGTCCTAATACTGATCCCTGTGGGACACCCATAACAAGGGCCGACCCTGAAGACTCAGCTCCATTTATGCAAACCTTTTGAATCCTGCCTTTAAGGTAAGAACTTATTAGATCCAAGGAATCATTCGATGCACCATAATGTTTAAGTTTTTTAAGTAATATTTCATGGTCTACACAATCGAAGGCTTTTGAAAGGTCACAAAATACACCTAAGGCATCTAGCTTACTCTCCCAAGCCTTAAACACATGTTGTAGGAGAGCAACTCCAGCATCGGTAGTATTTCTACCTTTTCTGAAGCCATATTGGTTGCTATTTAATAATTTATTTACACTAAAGTGAGATAAAAGCTGATTAAACATTATTTTCTCGAAAATTTTACTTAGCCCTGGCAATATAGATATAGGTCGAAAATTGGAGGGGTCACATTTTTCGCCAGACTTAAACAAAGGAATGATTTTGCTAAACTTCATTAAAGTTGGAAACTGTCTATCATCAATACATTTGTTAAAAATAATAGCGAGTTGAGGGGCTAATGAACTTATGATTGTATTGATAATATTGACAGAAATTCCCTAAAGATCCTCTGTTTTTTTCATATTAAATTCTCTAAAAGTTTTTGTAATTATATCAGGGTTTATATGTCTAAAATTAAATGAAGAATTGCACTCTTCGACAACAGACTTGAGAAGGGATTCAGCTAGATCAGCAGAAGAAGCTAGCCCTTCAGTAGTAGAGGGAGCTATATTTGAAAAAAATGTCTCAAATGTGTTTGCAACCTCTGTGTTCGTGTTTATTAGCTTATCCCCTAACTTGAGAGAGTAAGTAGGATTATTTGGTTTTACTCTACATGTCTCTTTATTAATAATATTCCAAGTGGTTTTTGCCTTATTTTTGGAAGCCGAAATTAAATTATAAAGATATATTGACTTCGCTTTGGCACATACTAATTTAAATAATTTAGAGTATTTTTTAACATGTTCTATAATATGTGGGTTTTGAGAATCTGCCTTTAAACTATATAAATCATATAATGTTTTTCTGCTTTTATAAATACCAGGTGTAGCCCATTCATTAAACTTACACTTCTGTTTGTTTATTTTTACTTTTTTCTGTTTAAAATGTTTATCAAATTCCTTTTTTACTAAACCAAAAAGATTCTCATATAAACTAGTACTCGTATTATACTTTATAAATAATCGTTAACGTAACTTGACAATTTAATCATGCAATTTTTTATTGGGTGTACACAGTGATCTGAGAATAGGCGGAAATTAAGTAACAAGAAATAAGTTGTTACAAAACAAACAAACAAACAATGATTCATCCTGCGTCGAACAATTATATTGTTAAGTAAGTAGATAGTCTACAAACACTTGTTTGTCAATGTTTTATTAGATTGAAGTAGTGACACAATAAAACAGCATTAATTAACAAATAAACTGTAAAATAAGAAATAAAATAAAAGGTAAATATACAACGTATTTCTTTTGATATCCCATAACTCTAAGGTTATGTTCTATAGGTAAAAATAATATAAAACGCCCTAGAACATGTGGTTCAAAAATCAATAGTTTCGAATATAACATCAATTTTAGCTAAAAAAATGTAACCAGTAAGGCGAATCCTTAGTTTTGCGAGACTTTGGCAAACTTACACTATAGTGTAAATAGTAGTAAAGTAGCGGGAGAGCGCTTGTAAAAACATTGACGCGTGTGGGTGTTTCATTGATAAGTAGGTACGAGTAAATCGTTTTCATTCAAAAGTTCATTCAAAACAAGGTAGGGGTGTTTTACATAAACAGTCGTGACTTTTCAGAATTATTTTGTATAAAAAAATTTAACAAAAAAAAAATTGAAAAATAATTCATAATGCAATTTGATTCTTTACCATGGTCTGTTTAATTCCCTAGATTTATGGGATATCAAAAGGAGCACGTTGTCTAACCAGTGTCGTAAAATGTGCGTTGCAAATCCCATCGCAAAAGAAGGACCTCGAATATAACAAGCATACCATCGAGGTTATATATATGTATACCGTGGAAATCATGCAAATATTTAAAAAAAGCAGCTGGCCCCCAATTCCCCAAACACATTTATTAAGGTAGTAATGTCGAAATATACGATTGAGTTCCAATTGTGAATCAATTGAGCCATTTGCAAATTATCAGAATTGGGGGCCACATCATTACCAGCCCGTTTTTGTTCCCTGCTGGGCAAAGGCCTATTAAAAAAGGAGGATTTTTCCAAGTTCGTCACGCTTAGCTTAGTGATAGCGTTTTGCCAATTGTGGAGATAAGACCTACTCGTCCTCTTTTGGCAGTACGGTTACGTGGCAAGTAGGTATAAATCAAGTAGGCATTAATGTACTTACATCGACTAATATAAAGCAGGAACGATGTCGTGTTGTGTTTCCTTTAGAGAATAATCATAACTTTGTTTTTTTTTGTTTTCAAAATTCTGTATTTATTAAGAACATACAATACTTACATGCTTTGCTTTAAAACTATAGATTTAGCATCGAAATAATTTGAAATACACTTTTTAGGTTAACAATACCTTTTAAAGCTAACAAATACAATCATTACTGCTTATTTTTAGCAAGCTATAGATACCATCGGACTAGCCAACAATATTTTATTTTATTGGCGACTTACAAACTTTTGATTGGTGAATTATTCCCATATTGCAGCAATGATGGGTACCCTAATATAAATAAATGGTAACTTGAATTCAATGATGGAGGCTGCAGTGGGATACTTATAGGCTGTTACTTTACTCGTCATTCTTTATTGCAGCACAAACTGAAACGTTTCGATGAGACAGTAAACGAATACCTGACTGAAATCTCCGAGTCCAACAAAACAATAGAGAAACTGAGGGCCGATATCGGTAAGAATAGATTTAAGGTTGAAGCTCAGGTTGAAGTATGTGCGTGCATACATAAAATTTGGCCACGGATGTTTCGGTTGCTACTTCGTCAAGATTGGAGGTGAGCCATCGGCTGCTTGTCGTCACTGCAGCCGCTGCAACTATGACACTGGGTACACATATCCTTGAAGTATATCTGGCCTGGGCGAGGAAGCGCATTTTGTCTTAGTCGTAGATGGTAACTCAATTTTACGACTATCGTGTTATGAATGGCAACGAATGAGTACCTGGTGAACCACGTTTAATTTTTTCTGAGGAAGTCATCTCGCAAAAGGAAGCCGTAGAGCGAAAGTGGAAGGCTTCTACTGATGTAGTACCAGGTATTGGAAGAGGAAATAGGCCCTCCACATGCCCTTCCCTAATAGGCCCCGGGTGGCAGACCACCGTCCCTACAAGGGGGGCTGCGACGCCTGCGCGTATCTCCTTGCTAGCAGTTTGCCGGAGGGAAAGCTCTCCACCTCTCTAAGACGAGTGGCTTGCTGATCTGGAACTGCGTAATATATCTATAGCCAAAGGGTCTCGGTTCAAAAAGCATCGTAGGGATGCCGTTTTTAGTACAAGGTGGTCAGAGACAGACTTAACCTGTCACTACCCTTGGATGCAGGTATACCAAACTCATTTTACCCAGTGTCAAACTAAAACCTTTGCAATATGCTTTACTCTATGGCAGACCTTCCACCTTAGGCAGGTTTTTTGTGCCATATAGATTCTCCAGATTGTGCGTATAGGTAACTTAATTTGCTGTGAGTCCCTAATTACAGCACCTTATTACAACCAGACTAAAGAAATCAAACCTGGAAAGTGTGAAAGCTTGACATCACACACTCGATTTTATACAAACAAAATGTTGGTATTTCATCAGAGACTGAGTGTGCTTTTAATTAGGATATTTTGTCACATTTATGCATATGAGTCGTGACGATCGTGACTCGCTCGCTTTCGGTATCTTTGGCAAATGCGGCTGGCCGCGAGCGCTGCTCAAAGACTACAAAGCCAAAAAACATTAGAGCCTGAAATTAAACGGACACGAAACTAAAAAGCCAAACATTTTGCAAACTCTATTACCGGAAATAGGAATTTAGTTCGTATTGTTTGAGATTATTTTGATGACGGGTTGGCTTTAAGCTGTAAGCCAGCGGAGTTTTTTAATGTTTTTTGTTATACATACTGCATTTTTTACATCAGCAATTTAATTGTTTAAAAACAATTTCAAACCATTTATAAAGCTGTTTCATCTTAAGAGATTTTTTAAATATTAATAGCATGACATAATATAAACAAACCAAAATTTAACCAAACCATCAATGAAACTTCACTGGCTTTCAGCTTATATGTCTTGGTAGCTCAATTGGTTAGTGCAGTTGCGCGGTTAGTGGAAGGTTGTGGGTTCAAGTTCTATCTAAGACAGACGAATTTATTATTGAAGTAATTGCAATTCCAATTTACACCAGCTTTTTAGTAGTAAAATTGAGTAGCTAAACACAGTTTCAGAACAAATTTAATAAAAGCATAATTATTCCAAAATAAAATCTATTTTCCGTTTGCCTAAAACACCTTCTGTCAAAATTTCTGTTACAAACATATGAAATTGAACTTAACTACCTAGATGAGGCGCGATCTCTGGCCGACGCAATGCATGCGCGCGAGTTGACCAGCGTGGAGAGTCTGGAAACAATGAAGAAAACCGTCACGCGGCTAGAGAAAGAGCTGGATGCTAGGAAAAGGGCTGGCGATGATGACGCGTGAGTACACGAAGGAATTTAAAAAAATTTATAATTGTTTTAAGTCTGTGTAGTGCTGGCCTAAATTAAAACAAAATCATCTCTTCTCGTTCGTTCCCTAAGAGCCGATTAAAGGAGTACTAATAGAAGAAGACAGGTTGTAGAACTGTCATCTCTCCACCCGTCTGCCAAGCCATTTGATTTTGGCAATCCTCCTCTTGAATGATTCGTGTAAAAGGTATTATTGCTTTAAATCATATAGCAAGCCATAATCTTCTTGCCAGTGGAAAGGTGGTGTGTCGCAGGAAAAATAAAACACGACAAGGGAATTTTTCCCAGACTTTTTATTTACTGAGCCAATTTAAATACCTTTGACAAAGTACGCAATCAGGTTTATTCAATAGTTTCCGACAAGGCTTGAACAGGTCATAAGGAAACTGATGTCCAGGAGAGCAAAATTGCGTCATAAACTTGTCTCGACCTGTTTACCTTTAGATACTGATCCATTTTTTAAAAACCATGCCTAAGAATGCAGGGTTTTTGTAACCGTTTTCAGACAACTCAAATTTTAAACCATAAATTGTAATCGTTTTATAAAACTATCCTTATTTAATTAGTCCTTCTAGTTCCTTCTAAATCCTTGTTCTAGATTTTTTCCAGTAAATTGTCCTCCTTATTCAAATTTGATTTCATTACTTAATTGTTGATTAGGTAGGTAAATGTCGCATTCGAATAATAATTATCTTTGACGCAACCAAGCAATCCTGTCAAAGTTTTGTCTATAACAATGTGTTAGAGCTTCATTGCGTAATTGGAACCAAAATCCTATCTAATTGTTGAAGAGTTACTTTCGTAGAAAATTCGTAGTATGTATTGTAGAAATGTTCTAACATGTGAGACATATTATGTACATAATATAGTTATTTAGTTGTCGTGTGGTACCGTCATATTAAACGAATATTTCCACCCCGTGTCCTACTATGTGTGTCCAAAGAAGTACAGTTGCCAAAAGAAGACAAGCAGCAGTGTCAACTCGCCTGTTATTGGCCATACTTATAATTAAGAAATCATTGTCAAATACGAGTAGTGTAATATAAAGCTGTTGGTTTTCACATAAAAAAAAAAAATTGGCCAGAATACGATCGCCAACCCGCCTGACAAGCGGGGCGATTAATAGCAAATCCTGCTTTTGGAGAGGCCTGTGTCCAGTAGTGGACTGGTATAGGCTGGTGTTGATGATGATAATGATAGAAGATAGAGAAATTACCCAATTTCTGATCTTTTCGCTAATAATACTTTCCAAGAACTGCTAATTTTAGATTCGCAAGAATTTTAGATTTGAAGCTCCTTTCGTTTTTCTCCTCAGTGGAGCAACATCAGCAGTAAAAGAGAAAGAGAAATTCGAAAAAGAAAAAGCGAGATTGCAGGGTGAGCTGGATGGGGTGAAGCTAAGGCTGACCAACGCGCTAGGATACGTCGAGGAATTGGAGCAGAGGAACACTGCTGGTGACGAAACTATCGCTAAGTTGGAAGAGCAGTTAGAGGTGAAGTTTGTTTTAACAATTTAAAAGTAAAAGTAGGTAATAGAAAAAAAGGCTACAAAAGATAAATGTATTCAATAAATAGTTGTGCCCCGCCCACGCCCCGTTGTTCTAGTGGTTTGAATACCGGGCCAAGATCTCGGGGTCCCGGGTTCGATCCCCGGGTCGGGCAACAAATAGTTTCGAATTTTCGAACATTGCTCGGGTTTGTGATCAACAACCCGCATTTGGCAAGCGTGGTGATTATGCCAGTACCCATCATTGCTGTGGTAACTTAAATTCAATATTGATGATTATAGGCTGTTACTTACTTAATTACTTTAAATAGTTGTGTATTCAATAAACAGCTTAGGTGTAATAACAATTAAACATAACCAAGTTGTTACCTAATGTAAGGCATTGTGGTGATCATGATCATCATTCAACTACAAATATAGTCCAGCGGCGGATCCTAGGGAAATGGCAAAAACGTAATGCATTACATAACGCTTTGGTTTTTATACTGTTCGACTCAATTAAGCCTCGGCCTCGACTTCATCATCAGCTGACGCCTGTCCGTCAGAAACTAAAATCATGGATCCGTCAGTTTAAGCTGCTTGTAATTATTTTTTTCATAAACTTCTATTATACAACACAGAGCCAAATCAACAGTTACACACATGTGATAAGTATAAGCCTATGACAGTAAGGACTAAGGGCCTATTTGTTAAAATAGTTTACGAGATTTTACTGATTTAACACAATTGTGACTACCTTTATGTAGGTAGATCCACACTGCGTTTAAAAAACTCCTGTTTGCTTGCTGGTTGTGTTAAATACTTGTAGGTTGTGGTTGTGAAAATACTCTTTAATTTTTAGGAAGCTGACAACAATGCTGTCAGACAGAACCGTCTCGTCGACCACCTCAAGGGTGAGAGTGCCACCTTGAAATCAGAGATGGAGAACAGAGGGACAGCCATAGCCAACTTAACTGATAAGGTAAGTGTTATCACGTAGAGCGTTTAGAATCGCTCTACAAAACAAAGATTTAGGTAACATTGCAGAATATTGTAGGTATGTCAATTTCGCTGATAATTAAAGTCTCTTAGTGTCATGTTAAAGCGAAAGTATTATTGGGTCTAAATCGCCAGATTTAATAAACAGGCTACAGGTCCACTGATACACGAAGATGACATCCCCATCGCAAGACGCAACCCGAAGATGGGCGTGTTTAGCGTCGTAGTGAAACTCTCTACTAATGTTTTCAATTAAATCATCATCATCATCATCATCAGACACGGAATCTCCATTAGATTTTACTTTAATTACCTACCATACCTCACATGACATGCGGGTTGATGATCGAAGTTTAGGCAACGGTTAAGAGAAGACGCTGCTGCCCGTGATCTTCTGTTAGTACTTACCTACTCCTTTAGACGCCTCTTACGACATAGGAATAGGAAGAGATAGGGTTGTGCTATTCACACTTCACACTTCAGAGCCAAATTGAATCAAATATTGTATTGTATATATTGGAAGTTCTAAGTAATCAAATCAAGTAAAAGACGTAAAACCACTTTATTGTTTTCTTAATTACCGTAGACTTCTGTTGAATTATCACATTTACTTCCATGTTGTATCTAACACGAGAATGTCGTCAAGCAAAACGTTTCCGTAGCTCAGCGTTTTTAGTTCGACGCTGACCTTTTGCAAAAATGTTCAGCTACAAATCGAAAATACACCATATTTTAATATTAGTTTGTTCAACAACTTTTTATTTAACCGATGTAAAATTCCTAAAATAGCTAACCAAAGCGGAGAAGACTATAGATCGTCGCGACAGACAACTGAAAGACATGACCAATAAGCTAGAGACATCACGGGCTGAGGAGGAGGCG
Organism: Anania crocealis; assembly: GCA_949315895.1. Classification (NCBI taxonomy): domain Eukaryota; kingdom Metazoa; phylum Arthropoda; class Insecta; order Lepidoptera; family Crambidae; genus Anania; species Anania crocealis. The sequence continues at coordinate 4,093,468 of OX438861.1, read as the reverse complement.
GCGTTGGCCAAGGCGGCCCAGCTCAGGGAGACCCTGGACATGACCAATATACAGTTTGATAAGACTAAACAGGCGCTAACTAACACTAGCAAGGAGCTAAAGGTAAATCGTATGATGTTAATCTTTTTTGGACGCAAAACCTTTGAATCATATTCAGTTTTTGTTTTTAGTCACCATAACATATGTTTATTAATTTTAGTAGGTACTCTTCTAGAAATTTCCAACAAAGATACAATAAGTAACGTGAAGTTTGGTTTTGGAAACCATATACATATATATACGAGTAGTATCTAAATTCGTACTTAAATCCTATCTTAACCTAACATACTCCTAACACTATCCTTGAAGGCCTTTAAAAGTATTTCAAAATCTTTGCAAAGAGCAAAGATAGAAAGTGTAGAACAGCAAAGAATTTTATCTTTGTTAAACTACACATTATATTATCTTCAACAGTTATTGAAACACATTTATCCCTTTATTAATTGAATCAAATTCAAAATCGGCAAGGTAAAGATGGCTAATTAAACCTGAGCGATGAGAGTGAGCTTGCATCTCCTGAATTTCGATCTAGAAACACATGCCTTATTATAGAACATGATAGATGACGGCAACCGGCTACGAAACGAGGTTAGCAAACTGACGAAGCAAGCTGTGCAGCAAATGAAAAAGTACACCCTGTTGGAACAGAACAAGGCTGCTGTGGAATCTGAACGGTACCGTATCCAATTTGTAGCCATTTGTCATACTTATTATAAGTAGTGTATGACAGTCCATAGAGCTAGCAGGCATATTGCACACTCGCATGATATTCGCTGCCAGAATTTTTGATCTTCGCTTGACCTGCTTAGGTTTTCTTGTCCTGTGTTTCTGTCAATAATCTTATTTTGTAAGACTTAACTTCTAGTATCGTAGCATAGCGCCAAAGCTTGTTTCTAAATATACCTATTCCAGTGTTTCTTATTATAAGTGCCTATCATAATATATTTCTTTAAAGTAGGCACAGCATTATAAGTATCTCTTCCGAAAGCAGAAAAGAACGTATACGCAATCTATGCTCACTGTGTATCCATTTTCATGCTTCCTCCTACACTTATCGCTTCAATTTACTCTTCTACTTTGTTTTCAATATTATTTAAAACAAAAATGTTTTTCTAAAACGACGTCAATGGATTTTTGTCCTTTGAATTTTGCAAAGAATACTCTATGTCTAGAATATAATGTTATTTGCAAGGACTTTCATTTGGATAATATAATCAAGCTCCATGATCATCCAGTGAACGCCTTCGACAGCAAGTTAGCGTGATGGAGCGAGAAATCATGCTGGGCAAAAAGCAGGCAGAATCAGATCGCAGAGAGATCGAAAATCTCAACAGGGAAAAGGACATCCTAAACAAAAACATGCAGAAAATACAGAGTGAGTTAGCTGCCTTAAACTTTCTTTTTCAGTTACCAGCCAATGGGTAAAGTGCTTTGGTGAAGTCATCAGAAGTGAATATTGTAACATTTTGTGACGATTATTGTAAAGATATCCTCGCTTGAGATATCTGATACGTGAAACCCAACAGATGTAAGCTTTGAACAGGCTCACTCCATCATAGATCACATTTGCACCCTATTTTTAAGTTAGATATCTTTATGCATGATGGTTCGATAACAATAAGACAGTTTGGATAATGATTTGCCTCTAGAGTTACGAGGGCGGGTCAATAAGTCCGTGACTTTTGGAATAAAACACAGATTTTTTGATAAACAAATCATTTTATTTTTCAACGTAGTCTCCCTTGAGCTCTATACACTTTGTCCAACGCTTCTCCAATTTTTTTATCCCTTCCAAAAAATATGATTTGTCGAGGTCCTCAAAATAGGCCTTTGTTTGCGAGATGACTTCATCATTGGAGTCAAATCTTTTTCCACCAAGCCATTTCTTCAGGTTTGGGAACAAAAAGTAGTCACTCGGAGCCAAATCTGGAGAATAGGGTGGATGAGGGATCAATTCATAGCCCAATTCATGGATTTTTGCCATGGCAACTGCACATGTGTGCACCCTTGCATTGTCTTGGTGGAAAAGAACTTTTTGCTTGGCCAAATGAGGTCGGTTTTTTTTCAAATCGTCATTGAAGCGGTCCAATAAGTTGGCATAATATTCCCCATTGATTGTTCTTCCCTTTTGAAGGTAGTCAATGTGGATTATCCTACGTGCATCCCAAAAAACAGTCGCCATAACTTTATTGGCTGACAAACCCACCTTGGCCTTCTTTGGCGCCGATTCACCCTTAGAAACCCACTGTTTTGACTGTTGTTTGGTCTCTGGTGTGTTGTGATGGATCCATGTTTCGTCCACGGTTACAAAACGGCGCAAAAACTCCTCCATATTGCGATTAAACAACGCCAAACCTTCCTGTGAAGTTGTTACACGATTGCGTTTGTGGTCGACTGTGAGCAAACGCGGCACCCATCTTGCGGAAAGCTTTCTCATGCCCAATTGATCTTTTAAAATTGAAACCACTGAGCCATGCGAGATCCCTACGGCTTCCACAATCTCTTGCACTTTCAATATTCAGTAGAGACCTCAACTGGGCGTCCAGGACGTTCGGCATCTTCAGTGCTTTTACGGCCACAACGAAATTCAGTAAACCACTTTTTTACCATTGAAATCGATGGTGCAGAGTCCCCATAGTATTTATCAAGCTTAGCCTTGGCCTCGGTAATGGTTTTTTTTCGCAAAAAATAATGCTTAATAAGCACACGAAATTCACCTTTTTCCGTTTTTTCCTCAAATTACTGGGTAGTCTGATAAAAATAGCTGTCAAACACAAACTAACTGACGCAGCAAGTTCAAATTTTGATAGGAATCAACTGACAGATACCTGTTGACAGGAGTAGTGTTGCTTTTTTAGTAAAGAGGTCAGAAATTCAAAAAGTCACGGATTTATTGACCCGCCCTCGTACTACACGATTTCTGCACAATTCATTAATTGCCAAAAACTTTTATCCCTAGACGAGGCTTTGGAAAACCTGCAAATGCTGCATCTGGCGGAACAGCGCCGCAAACAGATGGAGCACGAGTTGGAATTGAGTGGGGCTCAGATCAACAAACAGCGGCTCATTATACGTCAGCTGGAGAAGGACAAGGATAGGTAATGCTTGAGACGCGTTGTTCCAATCCTGAACCTTCAAGTTCTGGTTAATTGAAGTAAATCTTGCCAAGGCACCTTGACCTAACTGAGGTAGCGATACACGTTAATATATAGTCGGGTCGTGTGGTGCCGGAACATTCAAAGAATAGCACCACCCCATCTCTTCCTATAGGCGTCGTAAGAGGCGACTAAAGGAGTAGGGCCAGAAGAAGACGAGCAGCAATGTCATCTCGACACCATTTCCAAACTGCGATCGCCAACCTTGCTGCTAAGTGTAGATAATATGGCTAAATACTTCTTTTGGAGAGGCCCTTGTCCAGCAGTGGATTGATATAGGCTGGATAATTAAAATAAATAGTGTAGGCACACATGCAGGCAAATCCAGTTCACTTTGTTCTACATTATTATAACCCCTTCAACTTACATCAGTAACTTGATTTCAACTTACTTGGACTTACCATCCCCTAGGGATATATCGAGTTATTTGTTTCTCAATAAAATATGCACTGATCTAGTTACAATGTTCTTATCCGCTTACAGTAAAGTAACGGCCTATAGTCATCCCACTGCAGGGCATAGGCCTCCATTGTTAAATTCAAGTTACCATAACAATGATGGGTACAGGCATAATCACCACGCTAGCCAAATGCGGTTTGGTGATCACCAACCCGAGCAACGTTCGAATATTCGAAACTATGGTTGCCCGACCCGGGATTGAGTTCGGGACCCCGAGGTTTTGGCCCGGTATTTAAACCACTAGGCCAACGGGGCGTTGTCCGCTTAAGTAATATTGAAGAACACCTACATAAGTATAATTATACTTTTATAGGTGGTACTCGAAAAATTATGATAATTTCTGTTTTGCAGAATGCTTGAAGAAACAATTGCACTCAATGAGAAAATTGATGAAATATCTGGTAAGTTGACCATGTTTTAAGGTTTTACGGTCTACCCTATTTCTCATAAACACAGTCAATCAAAAACAAAAATATACTCGTAGAGGAGGTCCGACTCCGCGCGGCTGATATCCTGGATCTGAAAAAGGCACTACGCGAAGAATCGATCAAAAGTCGGAAGCTATCTGTAGCGTTGGACGCTACACGAGCTGAGAGAAACATGCTGCATAAGAACTATACAGAAGCACTGGATGAGATACAGGACTTGAAGCAAAAGCTAAAGGTAAATTCTAGCCTATAGCTATCTAGACCTCCTTAATCGAGTTGAGGTTTATACACCGGTTTTCAAATTGACGGCAGGTTTGAGGTCCCGAGTTCGATCCCAACACGAGTCAATGTAGACAACCAGTATTATGTGTTGTCTCTGGTTTGGTTGACAAAACGAGGGATTTACCTTAAGACTTCGGAAAACCAGCTACTATGTGACTTTTTCATAAGTGCCTTTCAAGATTAAATGAATGAGATTATTGGGTATATTGAGCTTGACATAGGCCCTCTTGCGCTCCATCGGATTAGTAACAGGTTTTTTTAGTTTTTAGAGTACCTACCTTTAGGACACTCGAATGTCATTGTGTCCCAGCCTAGCTCAATCTCCTAAACATCGTCAAATCAAAACAATATAATATTTTGACCCCTATTTAGATGCTAGCCTACCAAATAGAGCAGCTCAAAGAGGACATCAGTGGCAAGGAGTCCGGGCTGAAGTCCTGCGAAGGGACACTCGCGAAATGCAACAAAAAGAACGAGCAACTCCGCAGCGAAGTGCAAGCGGGATTGGCTAAGCTTTCAGACGCAAGAGCGGATATTGCTGCTCTCAAACAAGAAGAGGCTAGACTGAACAGGATTGTTATGGTTCGTATAAGAGAAGAAAGTAATAAAGCGATAACTACCGAACGCAACATTTAGGTAAAGGACTCAATAATTTTTAGGATACAGTTATTTGAACTTGTATAAAAAAATGGGAAAATATGCACAATTGCTGCAATTAAATACACTGCAAAATTTATTGCAACCGTAACTTTGAGACGTAAAATTTTACGGTTCGGTTTTCTGTGATCTGTCAAAACGTTATTTTGCCATAGATTTGGTATGACAGTAGTAAACTATGACGTCACAAGTCACCGGATCAAAATAACTATCTATTTATTAATTTGAAAGCAATGTCTACAGAAATGGTGTCATATATCTGGTTTTGCAAATATTTCTTAAATACTGGTACAAAACTTGAACAGGCAACTCACTAATACTTACTTTGAATTTAGGAGTTGATTTTACCCAGCAGAACTTTCACCTACAAATAATTATTTTCATACCATACTTAAAAACCCTGCAGGAGAGCGATATCGCTCGCGGCAAGCTGATGAAAGAGCTTGAAGGTTTGATGAACGAGCGCGACGTTGTAGGCGCTCAACTTGTGCGCAGGAATGATGAGATCTCACTGCTGTATGAAAAAATACGGATATTGGAGGTCACTTTACACAGAGGTATGTACAACAAGTCACGCGGACGAAATGGCATTGGGATTTTTAACAGCTTAATGCACTTTCATCTGTGAGAACCGGTCTTCGGGGTAGCTGACAGCTTTGACAGCAGGACTGAGGGAATTTATAGATCTGTGGCAGAATTTATAATTGCTGGTATTCGCAAAAGAATTTAAGGACATAATATCTTCTCATAGTACCTACGAAAGAATTAAAAGTAACACACTTTTCATTTTTTTGGTTTTCTGTCTATACTGTTTCCAGTTTACACGCCAGTTTCCTATTTTTGGTTTTGCAATCTTACCGTTCACAATCTTACTGCAATTTTCAATCTCGCGAGATTATTATCTCTTTATTATCTAACAGACTTTACAATTTTAGGGTGACGTAAGTACGTAACTAAGTTCAGTTAAATCTTGTACTTGTTGTTAATAGTTTTAAGAGTTTGTAGGTTTAATGTAGTGCTGTAAGTCTATTTGCAGTTCTAAAAATAGATAGAATTATCCGAAAGATTATTATTTACTCTCTCTGAGTCTGTTTTTTCTTTTTCTACAGGCGAGCGTCAATATGAACAGAGAGTGGAAGACATCCGATTACTAAGACTGGAAATAATTAGACTACGGAAAGAGAAGAACTTACTATCTAAGGGCATAGAGAACATGACAGATCTTAGGCTTGAGGTAGGTAGCTTGGTAAAGCCTACATCGCATGTGCCCAACGATTTCAGGGCTCAGAGAGACTGTCACGACATAAGTAACAGCTTAGTGTCTAATAAATATTGAATTTTCATTAAATTATGATGAAAAATTACCTTGGCATGCAATAACATGGTACCTACCAAAACTGTTGTTACCGTCACAATGGCTGATCGCTTGCGTCGAACGGCTCTAAAAGTTTATGCAAAATATGCTTAATGATTGCTTAATTTGCTGCATTCTTGAAATATTTGCTTCATAAAACACTATGTTAGTTTGTGTACGTTTCAAAAACTCAAAAAGTTCTGCACCGATCGAGCTGAAATTTTAGCATGATAATATATAATCCGCATCAAGGATTGTTTTTATCAATTTATCCGCAACCGGGGGATAAAAACCATATAAAACAATAAAAAACATAGACCATTCAATCATAATGTGCCACAGCGAAGCGTGGCAGGGAACAGCTAGTTTCATATATAATACTATGTTCTTCTTGTACACCGTGCATTTCTAAACACCTGACAAACGGAAGCCCGCGTTATGTAACCATAACCAACAATTGAAATAATTAACCAATGAATAGCTGAATCAATATTTTATATTTTCCTAAGATACTTTTTTGATAACAAAAAAAAAAACACTGCCTAGATGTTATACATAGCGGGTACATAACGTGGGCTTCTTTTGTCAGGAGGTTCAAAATGCACACTGTGTATTTTTTGGGGTACCTATATTCTAGATTAGCAAATAGGAAAACAATGAGTGGTGCCACTGCTTTTTGTGCTTTTAGGTGTTCAACTTGGAACGAGAACTCGGCCGGGAGAGGCTGCGCGTCCGAGCGCTCGAGGAGGCTTTGGAGACGCCACTCAACGTGCACAGGTGGAGGAAACTGCAAGGAACAGATCCTGAAAGCGTCCAACTAACGCAAAAGCTACGGCTCACTCAAAAGTAAGTGAGATTGCATAGCTAGAAATATGTAAGATTACAATCACCATGGTTGAGTATAGTTCAAGCTGGTTCGAAGTTGTCGCCAGCGTTGTGGTCTCCGGATACGATCCTCGGAAAAGTCACTAGACCAAAATCACTTTTCTATATTCTCTCAGGTCAGGAAATTTGTGGTACTTACCCTCTTTAATTTTATTTCCGAACTTTGAAACCAATTGAACCATGTCCACACACAGGATACTATTTAAAAATTGTTTGAAAATGCTGGACAAGGTCTTTGATGAGCAATGGCGAAAACTACACCTGATAGTGATGATACAAGTGTTAATCTACTCTTTTTTCAAGACCTTTAATAAAAGTGTAGTTTTTTGGAAGAAAAAGGATCATCCAGAGGGATGTGTAGGTAGATCCGCAGTGAAATTGCGCAGTTGCGCATTGTCCGTTCCGCTACGTAATTATTATTCTTAGTTAGAGAAAATTAGCTTTTTAGTAATTGAACATAGCTTAAATGCTAGTTATTACTTTACTATAAAATCAATACTCATAAAGTACACGTACGAAACTTCTAGGCAGGTAAAGGTTAACAGTTAAAGTTGTAAAATACTTACCTAGACGTTTGCGTCGTAAAATAATGCAATCAGGATTCATTAAAGAAATAAAACAAGACTTTTAAGCAACTTGTATCAATGTCAATTTGTATTTAATTTACTTAAATCGTGATCAGATAAATATTAAATATCCTTTACCTATTAAGGCGAGTACTTGGCACGTTCCAATTGCTATGTAAATAACGCTGCATTTCTTTGTTCTGATTATACGCCTGCAATTAAATCTCCGAAGGCGGTGCATTGTATTCAGATTTTTCGGTAGCCGCGATCGCCCAGTAATGAAGTAATTGCTCAGGCAGCGCCTGCCGCGAGGCTTAAAGATGATTGTCACGCGATGCAATTGGCACTGCGCACATTTATGTAATGGTGTCTTAAATTTTTCGACACTTTACAGATATGTATTATCAAAATTGGTCTAGTGGTTTTACTCAAAATCAGTTAAAATCAGTTTTAATTCTGCAAATAGGCCTCAGGAGGCGCTTTTACACGTCCCTATTTAAACCTACCACTGCTTCGGGACAAGTCTGGGCTAGTGCCGAAAAGAAGCAGCGCAAGAAACGCGGTCACTATTGTCAGCCTCTTTTTAAATAATTTTCTACAAAAGGTTTAAGCAAGTGCGAGCTACTACTGGGACAATACCTCGGATTCCTGGTTTCGAAACCCGGATCGGGTAACATGATTTACGAATTCTCGAACACATTGCTTAGGTTTGTGATCACCAACCCCCATATAACAAGCGTGGTGACTATGCCTGTAGCTAGTATCGCAGTGGTTACTTGAATTCTTTACTTTTTCCGGATATTTCATTCATTTCATTTTGCATTGGATGAAATGCCTTTAAAACTTTGTAACCTTAGCTCTCTAAGCTAGAGAAAGCGATATGAATAAAAGACTACCTACAAAAGACTAAGACTGTGATGTCTAATGGGTACCAGCTCATTGTGAACTGCAAAATGAGGCGCTTATTTTATCCCTTTATACGGTACAATCATTCAACCGGTAATTTTCAAAAAAAACCTATCGTGTTTATAATTGAAAACGAAAAGAAGCTGATTTAGTCGTCTATTATTTCCTTTTAGTTCGTATTAATATCGCACCTGTTGGAAACTGGCCAGCCTACTTAGTTTTCGAATAACTAATCATAAGAGCTGGTCCACACTCTACTTGCTAAGTGCCAGTTAAATCTGAAGCTTACGCCATCGCGCCAATTCGGTAAAGCTTCTTTATTTTCTTCAGAAAGATCCTTCAATATGTGAGATGCTTGAATTCTATCATACTTTTTTTAATAAATGTCTTGGCGTGCCAAGTCTATTTACAGAAACCTTTATGGCTGAATACACAGACTATCGGCTAGCGTAAAATGTGACTAACTTCTTGTAAAAATTCTGCCTCTAAAATCAATAAAAACAATTTCGCATTTAAACTACACTTTTTCAGTTCACGCAGAGCCTTACAGCTAAACCTAATGATACCATTGATCTTGAGTTAAATTTACCTTTAAGAAATGTATTATCGCTCTCAATTCTGTGTTAGCATTACAAATCTGAAGTCTTCAAGTTTATAGACTTTTCGCGGTGTCGAGGTCGACGCAGTCATTGTTAACTAACTGAATTAGATACAAACAGTAGCCTCTCTACTCTCTAGGCAAGTGACTACTTGACAAACGGGAAGCGGGGGTACCAGTCACGAATCGGATATGGTATTTGTCACCTGTCTGCTAGTATCACACGAGTTCACACGACTTACATAATTAACATAATTAAACAACTGATAGTTAGGTACTTTAATCTACGCGGTGATATAAACCATATAAACTAACCTCCACCACCTGTAGATTGTTTTGTTGATGACTAACGGCCGGTCCTAATAACCAATCTATCTTCAGTTTTGGCATATCGGAGATAGAAAACAACTTCTGTCTTTGTTTCTCCAAACGGCAAAATCAGAGAGAAACTGTTTCCTATCTCCTAAATGTCAAAACTGGCGATAGATAGATTATTGGGACCGGCCGTAAATGATGTACCCGATTTCAGCGATATGTGTGAGCGACTGTCAATTTTTTTTATAAATTAGAATCTCTCTTGCTTGATATTATAGTTATAGTTTGTATACTCGCTCATGTTAGCACACCTTAATATGAAAATGTACACTAATGGACGCTTTTTTTTAATTAGTAATCCCCCTGGAATACTAATTGTCATTGGTCAATTGTGTCACTATATCAATATTGAAAATAAAATGTTTTTATGTTGGGAGTCAAAAGGATCATTCACAGCTGCGTCTTTCATCTCTTTATCCATAGAAAATTGAATGTGTTGTATTATACATGGGTTAAAGTCGCATCTTTGTGGCATAGTATAGTGTGATGCCAGTTTTTCCAGTCAAGTGAACATGTTATAAGGCCACATACCTATACACCGGGAGTCACTATCAGTTTTCATCGTTTGTTATCTAGGAAAGTTCTGGCGCAGAGCGAGATGCTGGTGCTTAAGGATCGCGAGCTGAAGGAGACGCGCAACTTGTACAGCGCTGTCAAGGATATGCTGGCGCTGCAACCCAGCCCTGAGATACAGGTGAGTAGGAATAATATGATTCCTTACCGTGACTGACCGTCCTCTTCTACAAGCCACTTTTTTGCCATCTTTCTTGTAAATAACTGGGGAGTTCATTCCAATTATCGTTGATATCCTGAAGCACGATATCGGTGACAGACAGAGCGCCTACACAAAAGCCTTGCCCTTGGTGATACATCTTTGAATAAGTACTTGTTGTATTGTTGGTTTTTTATAAGAAGCCTACTAAAAGAAACGTGCTATTTAACGAATTTATTTTATTTTTACATAAAGTACCTACCAATTGAACATTATTAAGTACGTACTGAATACGTATTCAATTTTATTGTGTAAATTATTATAATAAACCTATAAGTTCAGACTAATTTCAATGGTCTTTAGACGCCCCGTTGCACGTTGGTCTTGTAAGTACCAGGCCAAGATCTCGGGTCCTGATGCCTTACTCTGCAACACGAAGCTCATATCTACGGATATATCTGTCTCTTTCAGATACTTTAAGACATCGGTACGAGTGAAAGGGACAGATGGATTCGAATATATGGACATAGTGTTGCGGAGTAGGGCCTATGGGGCGATCCCCGGTTTATACAACAAGAGCTTCGTATTTTCGAACATAGTGATAATGGCTGGTACCCTTCGTTGCCGAGTAACTTGAATTCAATGATGGCGGCCTTTTCCCTGCAGTAGGATGATAATTATAGACCGTTACTTTGCTTTATTTTCTAGAATGGGCTAGCAGGTCGTCTCCCTCGTTATAAAGGCACGCAATTACTGACATAAAAAAAAGTAAAAATTAACGTTGCAGGCGCTTGTATAGCTTACTTCTAATTTATATTAACAAATAATAGGGGTTAAAGTATGTAATTGCCGATTATTTTCCCACTTTTTATTTTGTTTATAGCTCCTAAGTATAGTCATATTATTGCGTAATTCTTTTTGTATTGTATCAAAAACTAAATAAAGTAACTTTTGACTAAAAAACAAATGCAATACTAGTGCCTATTACTTCAAAGGAAGTCGTTGAAAAGACCCCTTACAATGTGTCAGCTGACCTTCTTGCTTCAATTAAGAATATTTGTATTATATACTTTGATTTTCAGAAATTTAAATACTATAATGCGTAGCTTTATAACCATCTAACTTTCACTTTTAATTGCAACGAAAACGGTACAGGCGTTTTTAAAAAAACTAAAAAATTGTTAGTATGGAAAAATGACTTTTCTCGATTTCGTCCATACACAACGGCAATTTCATACTTTAACCCCTAATATTATATCAGTATTTAAACTTTAAAAATTATGTCTCAAGCGGGAGTCAAACCCACATCTCGCATCGCGGGCGCGGTCAATGTTAAGCGCCGCGCCCGGTATGCGAGGAGATGCGGGTTCGAGTACCGCCAGAGACATAATTTTTGAATTTTGAAATACTGATATTATAATTGCAATCAAGTTGTTAAATCATAAAAAGTAATTAACAAATATTATTTTTTCGTGTCATAGCAAACGCTGAATCGTACTCAGCGAGCGTTGGCGCAGAGGACGACGAAGATGAAGTGTCTAATCGCAGGTAAATTGAATTGTGTATCTGTCGCAGGGAAATGATGATATCAGGGATTTCATGAAATCCCTAGAGATATCACGAAATCCCGGCAGATGTCGAATATTCTTGTTTATTACGTCTTCTTACTGAAAGTATCTAGCGATATGACAAAATACCAATTTATCGTCAGTGATATGTCGTTTCACTAAACTCAATCTAGTGAAATGTCAGAAAAGCGGAAAGTGCCGAATAAAAATCGAGCCATGCATTTCTCTCGCTCACAGGGGTTGCAAGTCGCGATTTTTATTCGGCAGTATCCGCTTTTTCGACATTTCACTAGATTTAGTTTAGTGGAACGACATATCACTGACGATAAATTGGTATTTTGTCATATCCCTAGATACTTTTAGTAAGAAGACGTAATAAACAGGATTATTCGACATCTACCGGGATATACTGGTTTAAACTTTCATGGTCACTATCACTAGAGTTATTTAATTCGGGATTTATACCATGTACCTTATTTATTATGAGTTTCTGATATTTCGGCACTGTTGCAACTGTTGTATCTGCGGGTGGGTAGCTGTTAAGAGCAGACAAATCGATCTACCCTCCGTCGTAGTCTTTTATTACACACGACACTGGTACCATTGTTTGACAACTCACTATTTTTACACTTTTGTTATTGGATTTCATGAAATCCCTGATATCCTCATTTCCCTGCGACATATCTATTCATAAATTAAATGTATTTTTTATGTTGAGCATTATACATAAATTTATACATGAACTTTATACAACCATCGTTGCTGTGGTAACTTGATTTTAATGATGGAGTGGGATAATTAAAAAGGATGTTACTTACTTAGAACATCATACAACGTCTTGCTCGAATGAGCGATACACATACAAAGTTTAACAATTACACTGCTCATCAATATTTACATCGTTAGTAATAGGCTTATCCTATCCATCCTGATTGAAAAGATATTCACTTCGAATATATCTACAATTGCTTTAGTAAAAAAAATGACTGCCTTAGGTGGGACTATTCATCCAAGGTGGGACTTGAACGTGTGCGTCAGAATGGCTGGTTGTCTATGGCGTTGTTCTATGAAAGTTGACTCGAAAATTGCTACATATTTGCTACATATAATAAATAATTGCTATTATAAAATATATAGGATATATGTATATTTAGATTATTTTTTTTTGACCAGCCATCCTGACGTTTGGTTGGCTGGTCACCTCCTAGTTTATAGTCAAGCATGCAGTTTCCCAAAATGTATTGCGTCAACAATTGCTACATATTTATTTCATTTATCTTATTTCGTTGTAACTTCAAACATATCGATACCTTCAGGTTCAATTGTCGTATAAACCAAAACCGTACTTTTCAGGAGAGCCAAAAAACGTTTTTTTTTTTTATAAAAAAATCATAACTTTTTTATTTCAGAAGCTATTAAAAAACGACCAAGAGAAAACATTCTTAAAATTTTGCGATAAAAAAATCTAAATATTCATAACATGCCCATCTTCGTTAGTTTTAAAGTTAGCTTGGATTTACGTCTTTAAAAATTACACTCGGTGGTTTATACGACGTCCTATAATGGATCTAAAAATATCTCTTTACGTCGTATTTGAATTTTTAGTAAACATGAGATTGCAATTGCTGGCGTAAAGACCGATAGATGTAGATTTTTTGGTTTTTACAACCATTGATTATAGTGATTTATTTAAATGAATTAATAAAACATTGTATAAAAATAATGTTATGTTGACTATAAGCACACTTATATTGTTTCGAGAATGTATAGAAATATATTTTTAGTGATATAATAATATATATTTGGTTGATGTAGATAAAATAAAATTGCCAGAGTACGAAAATAACTTTCTTTTATTGTTTTTATTTTACAATTTTGTAGCAAAATTATGGCACAAAATTAAGAATTTTTAATAACTCTAATTAGAAAAAATCAACATATTGCAACTTAAAAGACGAAACTAATATTCACTTCTGTGGACCATGCTTTGTCCAGCTGATGACCGCCCAGAAAATCTTTTGGTTCAGAAGGAATGGGACGACATCCTCTGTAATTTATTGTATTTTCGTTTGTTGAGTGGTGCCGGAGGAGCTGATTTGGCGCGTCTGAAGGCTGTCATAAGGCCTGAATTTGGTGCGTGGTTACATGCCTTTCCTTCTCCTCAATGGGGCACACTGCTCGATAACGATTCTTTAAGAAAAGCAGTGGGTCTAAGATTGGGGGGAAAGGTGTGTGAAGCGCATCGCTGTATTTGTGGTTTAATGGTGGAGAAGAATGGACACCATGGTTTAAGCTGTCAGAGATATGCGGGTTGCTTTCCGAGGCACCATTCAATTAATGAGATTATTCGTAGGGCCATGACATCACTAAATATTCCGTGTATTTTAGAACCTCCGGGACTATCTCGGACAAATGGTAAGAGGCCGGATGAACTTACATTGGTTCCATGGCGGAGGGGTCGGTGTCTCTTGTAGGATGCTACGTGTGTTAGCACTTTTGCTGCGTCTCATTTAAAAACAAACCGTCATTTCTGCGGAGTGGGCGGCGGAAAACGGTGCGAAGTTGAAAGGACGAAGTTCGCGGAAAGACTGGAATTACTTCTTGCTAATAATTCTTTTGTAGTTAGTTATATTTTATGTGGTGCTTTTTTTATGTCATTAATATTTTAGTTTACAAAGTTTATAATTATGCAATTATGGCAAAAAATTAAGACTTCTTTCCCGGTTCAGGGCTGCCGCCAATAAATTGATTTCGATTGGTTGTGATGAATTTGAGACTTCTGAACAGGGAGTAGAGCCATGGTGTGCTCGGGAGAGGAATTTGTAGTTTTTTGAGAAGTTAAATGGTGAATTTATCTTTTTACAACTTTCATTATTGCTAAAAGTGACCATTTATGGCAATAATTAAAAGTTTGGGTACTTTTAAAGAAAGAAATTCATTAGAAAGTATCTCAAAAAGTTTTAAATGGCTTTCTTGAGTACAGTGTGGCTCGTTTTCTTTATTTTAAAGTCTTGAATTTATCACATTTATTCGAAGTCGATAGGCAGCGGCACTGGACCTGAAAAACAGCCTTATAATGAAAATAATTCCAAGTAGAAATAATCAACCATACGTTTTTAGTGACTAATAAAATAACATATTAATAACAAAATAAGCCTAGGCCTATTTAAAATATGTGAATCGAAATACTAGTCAATCAAACCTACTGAACACGTGGACTTACGACATTGAATTCTTTGAATGCGTCTTAACACTCTTAGCGTAAAAACCATTTGAAATGATCATAGAGTTTTACGCCCGGGCTTAAAAAAACGTATGGTCATTACATCTTAACAGAAATACCAAAAACAACCACTCGGCTTTTACACTGTTTTTATGGAATTTGTTTAACTTTTCAGCAATATTTTTTTAGGGTGTATAAACATTTTTTTTTGCGAATTTAAACATTTCGAATATACAGATCGATAGAGAAAAAAATTCTGAACAAAATGGTATATTTAACTCGATTTGGCCAAAATGGTTTATACGCCAATTGAACCTGAAGGTATCGATATGTTAAATAAAGGATAGCAATTATTTAAATTATCCCAAGGAAAAGTGCCTGATAAAATAGTAAAGGCAAATACTAAGTTATGTAGGTGTTGGTTTAATCGTTTAGGCTCTGCCGTGTAAGAATGTAATGCGATTCTTGCGTCAAAAAAATATGTACCTACCCTCAATAATCCAATCATATGAATGTCTTAGGCGGTTGTCCCATTGCACCGCGCTCCGCCATATAGCAGCTACCGCGCGCCAACGCGTGTTTACTATACAAACTGAGTACTTGCATATGAAGATTAACGGCCATTTCCAATAACCTATATATCTTCAGTTTTGGCATATCGGAGATAGAAAACCACTTCTGTCTTTGTTTCTCTGGACGGCTAAAACAGAGATAGAAACTGTTTCCTATCTCCGATATGCCAAAACTGAAGATAGATAGGTTATTGGAACCGGCCGTAAATCTGCCATCCCGCATACAGCGGCGGAGCGCGGTGCAGTGGGATAATCGCCTTAAGGGACTACTAGAGCTTTGTGCTGCCCCTAATGGATTTAATTTTATTACTTAGTATTATTTTAGCAAATTACCTCCAGTATTTATCATATTCTTTGGTATTTATTGAATCACAGTACACTTCTCATTTAGTTGTTTATAAAGTAAAAACTAACGCCAAGTTTAGCAATAATGTACAATACGAAAGAATGCAAGAATGAAAAGCAGGTAACAGTGATTTTAGGAAAATTTCTTAACATGCCAGTTACCAATATTTTTTCGTGTGCAAATGTGAAAAGAAAAAATTCGTGTAAAAAGCAGGTAACAGTGATCAATAAATACTAGGGGTAATTGGCTAAAATGATACTATTCTAGTTTTTTGAAAGTTGATTTTGTTTAGAAGTAATAAAATTAGATCAATTGCGGGCAGCACTTAGCTCTAGTAGTCCCCTTAAGAGTATGTGAAAGAGACAGATCCGTATACACGGGCTTCGCATAACCAAACGGGCGTGATCGGGCCAGTACAGCATTGACAACATTCTTCCTCAGAGCTCAGCATGCGAGAGAAGCAAGTGACAGACTTACGCCTGGAGCTGGACCGTGTGAACGAAGACTTGCACTCGTTCAAGCAGAAGTATTACGAGATGAAACGCGCGCTCGACGCTGACGAGGCGAGACGGCTGCGCGTTCCTTCGCCGCAGTCGCAAACATCGCCAAAGCAACTGATAGACTAGGTTGTAAGTCTGGTGTGATAACTATAGGATATATGTTATGACAATATTGTCAAGACTTGACGATTTCATTCTCAGGTCCCATTTTGATACAGCTATATATGATGTACAGTGGGTCTAGCACAAAGAACTATCGACTTCGAATCGTTTGCGTATCGAAAGCAAACGACACAAAGTTCGTGCTTTGTTTTGTAGTTCTCGTTTTGACCGCGCGAGCGCTGTTTAAGTTTTCATACTAAATATTTCGATGGCGATACGAACACGCAAACGATTCGAATTCGATAGTTTTTCGTGCTAGACCCACTGCTATGCAGACTTATTAACCGATCCGTACTATCTTTGACTGGGCAATGAGGCCTCTGGTGGTCGAGGGTCGACAACTTCCCATGTAAAGTTTTACTAGTCAATTATTATTAATAAATTTTGTATCTACTAGTTAGTATGTAATATCAATGTGTAATGTGCCAATTTTCATAGCAGCGTGTGCAACAAAAACTTAAGAGGCATTTGTATAAACATTTACAAGTTTTAAAATTCTACGAATCAAAATCTGTTGTTGCATGGCTGCAGTGATTTGTCTGATCTCACTTTCATTGTTACGTATTTTTAGATTATCATATTACAATTATGTTCAAAATTCTACTCTAAGAGATGCCACAAATATTCGGCTTACTATTTGGAATTTAGTCCTATCGGCTATTTTATTTGTGATACGGAATACCAATTGATGAAAATAAAAACACTTTTACTAGAAAATATTTTATTTAGTTATACATTATTACATTTCTCTAAAAATGGTGCTATTTTTTAAACTTTTGGCAATCAAACGGTGACTATTTTAGTAATAAAGAAAAACTATTCAAATAGAATATATCATTTACAATTTGATGCGAAAATCGTCAAAGAATGCTTGTTGTGACACGAAGCACTCGCAATTGTAACAAATACATCTTCGGGGTCACCACCGCAAGCACTTACTGAAAATGTCGAATAATATTGGTGCTTCGGCCGAGAGCATGGACAAATTTGGTATTCGGAAAAATCACTCGTGGCATCTCTAGATTCTATGTATAAAGGATAGATTAGAAATGAAATAAAACACAAGAGTAATTAATCCGAAAACAATAGTTTTATTTAAGAACTTTTCACTTTCTCATAAAATATACACATTGTTTTTGTCATTAAACTAAACTGTAAGTAAATACTAATTTTAAATACCAATTCTCACGATTTTCAAACAGGTGGTTGTGGGGCGCGCCCCGCTATTGCTTTTCGGTCTACCTTCGACGGTGTTCGTTCATGTACAAATTCGTCACTTAAACTCTATTTAGAAAAAAAAAATAATCAAATGAAAGCATGATTTTGTACATTTCAAACAAAAAAAACACGAAGACCTCCCGTTTTCTCGTTTACAAGTGTGATGATAGAATCTACAGTCCATTTGTCGATACTTAAAATTAACAGTTCGTATGTATGCGGCGTCGCGCGCGCGCCGCACGCACTCTCTGCGTGTGTGTGTGTAAGGCCCAGGGCCCTCGCCCGAGTGTGCGTGCCAGACGCTGTGACTTCCTGAGACGGTTGTACCGTCACACTAGTCGATGGGACATTCTGTGGTTTCCTAGAAAACTGAGGCCCTATTCTGCTCTTTCAATCAAGTTAAAGTGGCACTATAATGCCTACAATAATAATTATTGGCAACGATGCTGCTGAAACAGCTTTCTATCATAATTCAAAATGCAGAACTGCGGCCCTGTTGTAAGCATAAGTCCGTCATATATACGACATATTACGAGAGTCGTGTGACGGCACCGCCATCGCAGAAAAACCAATGCAGAGAGCGCATGTCGGTCCGCGCATGTGTGACGGGCGCACATGGGTGCGCGCGGTACATAACAGTATTTATATATAGCTGTCCCAACTTACCGAATACAAACACAGAATCAACTATTCGCTCATTAACGCGCCGTTTGCACTGAGACGCGTCTACGACTAACACACCCCTAAATATAGAACCATACGTATACTTGTATCGCCGCAGGTCACTATGCATCGCTCCCGTGCCCGGTGAGTCACTGTTAAGTTCACTCGAGTCCATTCACCACATAGTTCGAGCTTTTCACTTATTGTCGAGCGTCCACTGGTGTCTCAATGCAAACGCTGCTACATAATTATCACTCGTTGGCTTACGACATAGGTACTTATGACATAGTTGCGATGGAATCAATAAAACTATTGTTTGTTTGTAAGTTTGTCGCTCGGCGCCTTACGGTACTGGAACGTAGCGTGCAGCATCGCCTAGTGCACGTCGGAGCTCTCCTGCTTGGCCAACTGATGGTTAGCCGGGTCCGAAGTGTTTATTGGCTGTAACAAACAATTACGATTAACCAACATGTTTTATCATTTGCCAAATCGAAGTCTTGAGAGTATAATTAATCTGGGTGAATGTTGCTAGTAGTTCAACGAATAGTTTTATATACAGTGCCAGGGGCTAAGGTGGATTGTGTCACGCTGCTAAGCTAATCGTTTCACCTAGTTTCACACATTAAGCTATGAATTAACTGGATGGATCTAGCTTCTCCCACATTCAGGCTTCATGAGGATGCATGTTTAGACCAACGGGGCGTTTAAACCCCCCGAATGCAGTAATCCTGTAACTCTCACCAGCGACAGCGGCGGCTGCACGGCGGGCGCGGGCGGGCCGGGCGGCGGCGCGGCGGGCGGCTCGTGCACGGCGGTGGTGGAGTGCGCGGCCTGCGCGGCGGCGCCGGCGTAGTAGCCGCCATTCATGCCCTCGCTGTAGGCGGGCGCGGGCGGCGCGGGCGTGGCCAGCGGGGCCGCCGGCGCCGCCAGCGGGGGCGCCGCGCCCGGCAGGAAGTAGTCCTGGAGGAGGTGCTGATATCAGATCACACGTGTTCAACAATTATGATGAAATATTCAAATTCTATGATCGCTACACTATTATTGAAACAATGAGGAATGTTTAGGATTAAAAATCTCCAATCGCTACACTAATATTCACACAGTGAGGAACGTTACTTATTTTAGGAAAAAAATATAGTTATGGTGTTTTCAATAAAAGAAATACGATATCAAATTTACCATGCAACCAAAATTTACAGGTAAATTGAAGTTTGAAGGTCTTTTCATATAAAATGGTGTTGTACTATGATCCTTCTCTGCATACATTGGAAAATAAAAGGATTGCTTTACACATAGGTATTATACATGCGCTTGACAGCGCAATCAAGATTTGTAATAGAAACGGAATGGTTTATTTGGTAGGCATCTCGAAGGCATGTTCTTCCATTTTGTAGCACTTTAGCTCAGATTAGAAGTCTCAGAATTTGAGATGTGATCAGGACCATAGCGGTTGTCGCTCCGCTAGTAGTAGGAGAGTATATCTCAAACAATACTGATGATGACGATTAAATTCAAAATGTTTATGCAACATGCTTAGTTTACTAAGATAGCATAATAACCACATCAACAGATGCAAATGAAAGATATAGGTAATTTAAATGTGTATGTTTGGCTGGATGTTTGTTACTCAATAACGCCTAAACGACTGAACAATTCTGAATGAAAGACAGGGAGGTAGTATATGACCAGATTAGCGTTTAGGCCACTTAAAATCCTGGTAAAATTAACGGCTTCCATGGGATTTAGTATGTCTGAGTTTCATAGTTACCTTTAACTATGAAACTCAGACATACTAAATCACCATCATGATTTTTAGTGCAGTAGTCGTCTAAGGGTCAAAAAATAACATAGTACCTACCTATTTTCAACTTCGAACAGGTTTTTCGCGGGATAATAGAATTATTTTTTTTCATTGCAAGATTTTAACGCGATCGAAGTCGTGGGTATCAGCTAGTAGAAGATATTCAAAGTTTACTGAGTAGAGTACTAAGGCCTACAATGTACAAAAAATGAAATTAAAAATGTACTATTACAGACAGAATTTGAATATTGCGGTTCCATATTATGTAGCTGCCTGCAGCTAGACAGATAGCGACATCGAAGCCTAGTTCTGCCCTTAATGTACTAACAAAGTGAAGGCACCCACCTTGTTGACGCAGTTGCGTAGGCAGTCGGGGATGCGGCCGACGATGGCGCGGCGGATCTCTGACGCGGCCATCTCGCGCAGCTCCTGCGCCGACGCGTCCGAGTAGAAAGCGGCGTGCGGC
The DNA here is from genome assembly GCA_949315895.1 of Anania crocealis. Classification (NCBI taxonomy): domain Eukaryota; kingdom Metazoa; phylum Arthropoda; class Insecta; order Lepidoptera; family Crambidae; genus Anania; species Anania crocealis. The sequence continues at coordinate 4,072,533 of OX438861.1, read as the reverse complement.
GTGCACAGCACGTTCGGTGCGTCCTTCAGGGGGCCCTGGAAATATGTTATTCGTGTTAATAATCTATCATCTAGGCCAGGGCTTCCCAAACGGTGGGTAGGGTATAGATACAATACAGAGATATTCTAAAATGGGCATGAGAAAGCTTTCCGCAAGATGGGTGCCGCGTTTGCTCACAGTCGACCACAAACGCAATCGTGTAACAACTTCACAGGAAGGTTTGGCGTTGTTTAATCGCAATATGGAGGAGTTTTTGCGCCGTTTTGTAACCGTGGACGAAACATGGATCCATCACAACACACCAGAGACCAAACAACAGTCAAAACAGTGGGTTTCTAAGGGTGAATCGGCGCCAAAGAAGGCCAAGGCGGGTTTGTCAGCCAATAAAGTTATGGCGACTGTTTTTTGGGATGCACGTGGGATAATCCACATTGACTACCTTCAAAAGGGAAGAACAATCAATGGGGAATATTATGCCAACTTATTGGACCGCTTCAATGACGATTTGAATAAAAACCGACCTCATTTGGCCAAGAAAAAAGTTCTTTTCCACCAAGACAATGCAAGGGTGCACACATGTGCAGTTGCCATGGCAAAAATCCATGAATTGGGCTATGAATTGCTCCCTCATCCACCCTATTCTCCAGATTTGGCTCCGTGTGACTACTTTTTGTTCCCAAACCTGAAGAAATGGCTTGGTGGAAAAAGATTTGACTCCAATGATGAAGTCATCTCGCAAACAAAGGCCTATTTTGAGGACCTCGACAAATCATATTTTTTGGAAGGGATAAAAAAATTGGAGAAGCGTTGGACAAAGTGTATAGAGCTCAAGGGAGACTACGTTGAAAAATAAAATGATTTGTTTATCAAAAAATCTGTGTTTTATTCCAAAAGTCACGGACTTATTGACCCGCCCTCGTATAGCCACCCTCCTGCTGGAGTCTAGCGCCAAACAGTTTTTCTGTGTTCCGCTGGTGTGTGTGAGAACCAGTACCTCTGGGTAAGCTCGCTCCATCTTAGGCTTCTTCTTAACCGTATAGTTAAGTATGTAGTCAAGAGCAAGCCCATTATTTATAAAAATAAAAAGTTTCTACTTTTGGGGGCTGCACTGGTAAGAGAAGGCGTCACAGTACAAGTAAGTTTAGGAAGCCTTGGTCTAGCCTAAGCACACTTTGACTTAGCATTAATAATGTTACATCGTTCTTATTTATAATAGGTTTTCACCAACTAATACTTAAGCTTGCTAACATAAAGTGTGGCTGGTCAAGGATTTTAACATCTTTGAGGACCGTTATCACAAATAGTAGCCTGGTTTGATAATATAACGATACTATACAATTAGCTAATATACAGATATTTCTGAAACATGTACAGCCTACACAAGCTATTCTTAAAAACCCATCCCAACCCAGCTATAATCACAATAATACTATAAGACCTGTTGCAAGCAGACGCGATTTTAACTGACGTTAGTATTTAAAACAACAAAATAATAATCACGGCTTCTAACAGTATATTATATTTGGTTACATTTGGTCTTATCGGATTAATAAGATAACCGAAATCGCTCGAAGAATTGCGGTGCTGTAGTAGCAGTGGGCATGACACATTGTAAGATGAACCGATGACCGTTTAAGTGGAAAGGTGACTGCGCCACGACGGCAACTGGACGACTATCTGTGGGTAGGTTTCCGTCGTCCGGTGCCCACCAGGTGGACCATCTGATGAAGGTTCTGGAATGGCGACGGAGCACCGGACGACGATCTGTAGGTAGGCCTACCCCACCTATGGCGTGCACACCATACATGCCAATAAGCACCGCTTACCCTACCTACTACGCCTAACTAATTAAAATACTGATCTCTGCATTACTCCTATAGTTAAGTTTTTTAAACTTAGTTACTGTTAATTATCCAGAATTGGTGTCCACGTCCTTACTACCTACAGATCGTTGTCCGGTGCCCTTAAAGTGGTCCGACGATCTGATAAAGGTGGATGCGGGTGTTGCGGACGGAACTGATCTTTAGAGGAGGCCTGTGCCGAGCATTGGGCGTCGTTTGGTCGATATGATGATGAGTCCTATCGCTTGAGGAGTCCGTTTATAAGGATCTGAAAATATATGTGTAGCGGTACCTACCTGGAACACGTTGAAGGGCTCGTTCTCGTGCACGTCGAGCGCGGCGGCGCGGATGCGGCCCTGCTTGAGCGCCGCCGCCAGCCCCTCGTCGTCGACCAGCCCGCCGCGCGCCGTGTTCACCAGGAACGCGCCTAAGAATTACAATACACCTTGAACAGAGATCGATGCATATCAACCAAAAGTTAGTCTAGCTAGAACTTTATCGAAGCGGTATGTCGATCACGAAATCCGATTTCGGGCAACAAATGTTTATCCGATCTCTTATATATTACGACCTCGATACATTCAAATTAAGATTTGACCGCATAAGTAGACACCTAAATCAGTTACAAGTATTAAATCTACCGCAAAACAAAAGCTAAAATAAGCTTTCTCTGTGTCGTGTGATGACAGCGCTTTAAGAGAATAGCACCACTCCTTTTCCCGTGGGTGTGGTAAAAGGCGACCAAAGAAGTACTGCCAGAAGAAAACGGGCAACAGAGTCTTCTCTCCACCTGCCAAGCGCGGCTATTATGGCAGAATCCCCCTTTCGGAGAGGCCGGCATTAGACTAAAACTGGCAATGGTGATGATTAAACTTTCCTTTGATTGATCTTCTCACTATTGATTGATTTTCAGATAGATTTGAGATGTTCTTTGTGAATTATAATATTATTCACTAACTAACAAGACTGTACGTAGTAAGTACCGTACATAGACTACGGGCTGCCGGTTTTTGCCGACTGGCAACTAAACAGAAATGAATATGTCCATACCTGGGCGCATTTGTTTGATAGTGAACTCGTTAATGAGGTGATGATTGTGTTCGTTTAAGCTGCAATGCAATGACACACAATCACTCTGGAATAGGAGGTCCTGGAAAAGAAACAACATACATTATAATTTTATTTTATATGGATACGATTGGAAGAAAAACCTATTACAATATCGTTATGATCCTTGTGTTACAGAATATTTATAATTAAGTTATCATTCGCCTGGAACGCTTATTTTGAGTTAAATTGAGATTCAACAGAGAAACTAAGCTGTTTAATACTGTTGAATATCACCTTCATGCTTTGTGTGTAGAGAGAGCTGGCTGCAATCGCAATGATTAGGCAGTCAAGATTTAGAATGTGTTGACATTAGCTGGTGCTATAATTCACTTCTCGTATTGTAATTATATGTTTGTACTCTTCTATTAATATATTTTGTTACTGCACGTTCCTTAGTACTAATTGCTCTGCCATTCCCCCTAACAAATATTGGAACGAGTAGAAGGCGTTATACTTAGGTTTGCCAGTGGCGCGGGTATAGAAGTTAGTTTCAAGATTCGATGAGTTCTAGTCCTGATTGTTATCCAGAGCCCAGAGAACATCTTAGACGGTTCGATATCAAATTCTGTCTTGTCTCTCCGCGAACATTTTGAGAGTCGTGCTCATTTTGTGTTTTGTTCATTATGCTTTGGTACATTTTGCGAATTGTACATTTTGCAAATTGTGCTCATTTTGCGTTTTGTACACACGGCGGCACATCAGACTATACATGTTGACCTTGAGACCGCCTTTATGCCCTACGTAATAAAAGCTGTTATCGCAGTTCAACTGTATAACTTGATGTGCTGTCGAGTGTACATTTTGCTCCGAAGGGAACCGAACCACAAGTGGGTGTGTTACCATAACAAAACAATGAACCAATAGCATTACCTGAAGCGTGTACACCCTGGTTAGGCCGAGGGACTTCTCGATGCCGTCGGGCAGGTATGGGTCGTAGAAGATGACGTTGAAGCCAAACGCCTTGGCCCGCAGCGCGACGGCCGACCCGATGCGGCCCAGGCCGACGATGCCAAGCGTGTCGCCGCGGATGCGCGCGCAGCCCGTGGCCGCCTCGCGCACTTGCTCGGGCCCTGTCACACCGGGGAACACTAAGCTCAACTATCGCAGGGCCGCCGGCCTCGTTCCGACTCCTTTACTCATGAAGCGTGCTCTCTCGCGACTTTCGATGGGCCCGTGACGTAAAAGAGGGAGATGAGGCAAGGCGGTTGGTTATTAGGTGCGATATATTTATTTTCTTTATTTTAGGGATTACAAACAAATGTGTTACATAAATTAACTTATCGATATACGTATGTGCTATAAATAGTAGGAAACACATCCCACTACGATATCAACTTGTGTAAAACAAATTGAAAAACTTGCTTTTCATGAAATCATCGTGATCAATATAATTGAAAGAGTTCTTCGTCTAAACTAAACAATATAATGCCAGCAAAATTGACCCTTTATGAACCTTATTACATACATAAAACTTACTTAATTTGGAATCATGGGAGGATGCATCTAAGTGTAGATATTGGATTAACTAAACATAAAATGTATCAATCCATTACTATCATCCCTGATTTACTAAACAGTCTATAAGTCTAAAAGGCAGGATCCATAAAAAAGTCATATCAAAGTTTTGGGTCAAGGTATTGCATTTAACTAGTTCACTTATAGTGAATAAGGGAATAAGTTTAAGAGAACTGCACGCATATTATTTACAGATGCCTAACTAAAGCAATGATTAAAAATTACCTGTAAATTTTTTTCCTTCCCGCACCATGTTGGCGAGCCAGTACGTCCGCCGATATAAATTCAATATGAGACACATCGTTGTGTCGGCTACCTCCTCTACGCCATAACCCGGAACATTACATACTGCTATGCCTGAAATGATAAATGATAGCAATTAAAGATAGCGCTTAAAATTTTAAACAACATCAAAACTAGAAATATTTGAAAACTTCAAACAAGTTTCCACATAAACATGTTTATCACCAAAATTAACCTTTAAATTGTGCTTGGCCCCACTAATCATTTAATTTATTTACACAGCATGTAAGAGAAAGCTGATTTACGGCCGATATTTTTTTTTTTTTTTAAAATAACAACGGTTGCTTGTTAAGCAGCTACAAAATAAGGAAAGGCCAAATTTTTACTGATGATATGTTATTAATGTTGGTAATAATACGATCAATGTTTATCTATCTGACTAATATTATAAATGCGAAAGTTTAGAGAAATGTTTGTCTCAAACACGCCAGAAAGTAGATAAATTATAGGCAAGAATAGCACAAAGGCTACTTTTCATCCCGATTAAAACTACGGAAGATGCGGCAGGCCCAGCTAGTAAACCGTTAATGCTCGGTGTTTTCGGTCTAAAGAAATATAACCCCTTCCTGTTTAACACAAGACCGGCAAAACGTCTTCTAACCACTATTGGTGAAACTATGGTCGCCAACAAGCTTGCCAAACGTGGCGATCATGGTTAAATCCTCCTTTTGAAGAGGCGCACGTCGTTTATTTTGATTTTATCTTAAAGTTAAGTCGCTAATGGCAACCAATACAATTCAGCAGATATTAAATAACAATGTCTTTTGAACTGAAACATACAACTGTTTTTGTTGCATTATACTAATAAATTGTTTTCGGTTATGTTTACTTTAAAGTCTTAAATTATAGAGACGTCAAAAAGATTGCTGTAGATATGTGAACAGATAATACACTGTCTGGATCTAAATTCTAAAGGAAAGATACAAGGAGAACGTAAATTTTCGGGCAATAAATGTTTAATTATTTATTTAGATACTACTACAGGGTAGAAGGCTTTAGTGACACTTATATTTTTTTAATGTGATACCTATTTTAGCGTACTTCTCAAAATTATAATATGTTCAATCATTTTGGTCCTAGTGATTTACTCTTTGGATAAGGCTAGGCAGGGATGGCCGGTACAAATCCCGCAAGGCGCAAATCAGTGTTTGTAACATCGATATAATATAATAAGAACTAGCTACACAGTCCGATTCTAAAATGACTCCTTTAACTTTTCTCATTTAAATGATAGACGTTGATTTTATGTCTGTGTCAACTTTATAACCCGTCTAAATTATGTCAGCATGCAGTAGTATGGATTTTTATGTCATGTTGTAACTATTGAATTGACAGGTTGTACAAAAAGTGACCCTTTAGTCAAATGGGTGCACTTTTAGTTGGGACACTTTTATGACGCTGAGTATCTACCTAGTTACTTATATTACATCGATGGTTTGTAAACAGACCACGAGCGTTTTAAACGTATTTTTAAAAAAAACCGTAGCATTAGATCTGCTGATTCATACACACACACACACACACACTTGTTCCAACAAGTGGTAGGTTTTAATTTAATAACTGATTTCGTTCACAATCATCAACGTACTTCAGAATTCAAATCATTGTCTTTCTCCAACTTTCACAAACAAAGCCCTACAATAAGAAAATGTAGGTCATCGACTACATTTCGCTTTTGTTCGAATTCAATTAAATTGGCCACGTGATCGAAGTTATAGACTGCGAGAAGCTATTATCAAAAAGAACAATAAGTCTCAGTTTCCAGTTGGGGGTGTATCGCATAAGAGAAAGCCGTAACAAAGTTTGGAAAGAAAACTCTCAACTCGGCGGTAAGTAAATAAGTCAGTGAAACAACTTTCTTTCAAAAGACATAATCAGTATCGATCTGGTGAACGGCCAGACAGAGAAAAACTGAGACGAACTTTATTTTGACTTAATTTACTTCGTTTTTTCAGCATTCTGTCCGGTTAGTAGTAAAGATAAGCTTGACCATTATTATCCCAGATGGTATTGCTTCTGATAATAACATTAGAAGCGATTGCCATCTAACTAAAACCTGCCTAAACCATTACATAACACATAGAACGATAAAGAGTAGTTACTTATATTTTGTTTTTGGACAACACCAAATAGCTTAGGACGAAGATAATCATCAGCGTCTTATCTTCATGATGAGACAACTCTTGGCAAGTTGATGGGCGATCCCACTCACCTGGCAAGAGTGGAAAAATCCTTTTGGAGGTGACCATGTCAAAATGCGAACAGATATAGGCTGATAATGATACTTTAGTTGTAGTCATCTGTTCTGAACATACACGCTTTAGGTTTTTGATAACCACAAACAAGTCATTTAAATACGCAGGAACAACATGTTATGTGTATATCTAACTATCTTATCAATCTATCACTGCAAAAAAATATTGAATTTTATTAAAAGTAATTTTTTTATTGATGACATGATTTAAAGTTTAATTTTCGACTATTTTTATTACGTTAATCTCATTGATATGCGCCAGTTGCCAAACCGAAGCGAGAGAGGAATATTTTTTGGTGTTCCTTTTTCCTTCATTGATTAAATGTCTTTTTGTTTTTAAGGCCGCTTTTTCGGTGCGAAACAAGAATAGTAATACAAACTCAACTTATAGTCCATAAAATATAGCTTGATTAGAATGACACCTGTCAAACTGAGATGACTAGAATAGTAATGGGACTGACTCGACTGATCAAACGGAAAAAAACTGTTATGACGAATAAAAAAAAAACGAAAATCAGATATATTAAGATTTGACAGTAAGTCAGTATCGTGATCATCAATAGAATAATTGGGACAATCATGAAAATTATTTAAATTTTTGTTAACTATTTATAATTGCAATTTGATGTTCTTAGCATCAACCAATGCTCATTAAATCATTTGTAACATTTATTTTACATTACTTCGATTATATGTATCGATATTGTAGCGATATGAAATTCGAATCATAGTTGATGATGCTCACCTAATTCTCCAGCCGCTTTGACATCAATATTGTCGACGCCGGAGCCGATGCGGACGATAATCCGTAGCGTTTTGAACTTCTCAAGGTCCTCCTTGGTGAGTATGATGGTGTGCCACATGAGCGCCCCCACCGCCTCGTTGAGAACCTTCTCGTGGATCTCCGACGTGGACTGCGCGTCGCAGAACGCGACCGTCGCGACGTCCTTGAGTATCGGCATCTCGACGGTACAGTCCCGCCCGTCTAATAACGCCACCAATGGCCTGGAGAGGAACGAAAACGAATTAGGTCAATGTCGAGTCTGATAAGGGATTACACGATTTTGACATGATGAAAAGACAATTTTTACTGAAATCACTATCTTCTAATCCAATCACGTAAATTCTTATGAAATCGCATTATGAATATTTCACCTAGGTAGTTATGAGCAATGATGATGACGATATTCAAGTTAAGATATAGTGATTGTTGTGTGTAACCGTAATTAATTATTTAATTTAACGCTTATTCAAATTTCATAAATCACCGACATAAATCAAATATTGCAATCAATTGGCCGATATGCTTAATAGATACCTACCGATGCTAAAAGAAAGTTGAGGGCTTGAGTTACACGAGTTGGTATGTTATTTCACTAGAATCATAATATCTGGCCGCAAAAGAGTGGATAAGAGAAAATATTACAACGGCCGTCATTTCTTAAAAATACAGGTTCAACCACAATAATGAAATTAATCCATCTTTAAATTCAATGAATCTATTATTACGTTATGATAAGAATATCCTATTCCAAATATGAGACGTCACATTACTTCTTTTTATATTTTTTTTAACATTAATAGCATAAAGAACAGTCACCATTATGTAGTAACGCGGGTAGCAGTAACTAAATTACGCAATTTGAGGCAATTTGACGTGGTGGTAATTGGTCGGTAGTTGGTACAAAAAACCGCTTGTTATAACACTGCTTGGGCAAACCGCGCGGAAATCATTATGATCTGACTCATCGCAGAACAGACAGAGTAGTCATTTACATCATTAATGATAAGGATTTTCTACATATTTTATTGATAGCCTTATAGTGTAAGTAGTTTTTGAAGAAACGTAAGATGATTCTGCCCTTCTTAAAGATTACATTTTTGTTACATTTTTAAGCGAAAATTAAAAACACACTTAGTGTAAACAATTCCATATTACTAATTAGACATGTAGGCATTGTAAAGATTATTTATTTATTTATTTAATACACAAGAAAGATTACAATAACGAGAATTCTTAGATTTAAATTTAATAACCTAAGACTTGATTGTAATCCAAAAGTATGTGTATCCAAAAAATATAAACAATTCAGTGAAAACTTAGAGCTACTCGAAAAACTTCAACTTGGACTAAAGTTAAATATCTACTTAATATAAAAATTTTGTAATGTATTCGTGGAAGTCTAGTGGTTATAAAAATAAGTGAGCTTAAACTTAACCATCATCTCGGCATAAAGGCTGGGATCACATTATCAGGTACATTATGATAATAATATCATAAAATGCGGATAAGAGTAGGAAGGAAAACTAATCCAAATTAACGAGAAATAATATACGCACCAAAATAAAATTCTACTTTATAGGATAGATTGGTGGGGCAGATGTAAAGAATTCACTGTAAATTATACCAAGCTGTAATTAGCTGAAATAATTTTACCTAACCCTAGTCTATTGAAGAACTTACATAGCGCTTGATCTGATATCACGACCCAGTAATTAAAATTTAATCTAATGATAAAAAATCAGCGCATGTCGACTCGCGGTTTCATTGCGATTTGAATTATGTAGTTGGCGATTTAGACTAAACTACTCCCTCCTGTCTAAGATTTTTAGTACCTTGGTAATAATATTGGAAGGGATAAGTGAGTAATATTATTATAATTTGAAGATAAACTTTATTAAAAAACCCACAGTCACTAAAACTATAATGACGCTATCATTTCTCATTCGATCGCTGCCTGTCCTTGCGTATATTGCGCAACACCTAAGGTCAATGCCACAATTTTATCATTGCCATTGCCAACACGAGGCACCAGTCGTTACACATTATTATACATAGTAAGGTCTGATACAACGAGGAAATCGTCGATATTTTTACAAGGGGCGTTGGACATTACTGACATTGAAAGGATATTTGAAAGCAACCTTTTGCAGTTTCCAGGTCATTTCTGCCTAAGCTACGCACTTGGTAAGCGTGTTTTTCCGACTAATAGGTTTGAGATATAAAATTTAAAGCTTTAAAGTTCTGTGTTAAGCCTTTAGTACAGTTACGTTCTCAGTAAGAAAAGCGAGCTGCATATACCAACTGACATAATCACCTAAACAAATCGTTTACGTTTACGGTAAACTACTAGCACCGATAGACAATTGTAAGCATGAGCAGCTTCTTTGACGTCACAATTTAATAACCAACTCGATTTGTGTTGCCTCACAACACAAACAATAACAGCAATCGCCTAAGTCGGAGAGACAATTACGAACGATCGATCGAGGCTATTAAGGGCAGACTAGATTCCCAAATTGATGAACAAATTTAGTTTCAAAGCAAATACTCGAGTGGTTGCTACAAGACCGTTTCGACCAACTTAACTAATCACGGGGACAAGCCCCCGAACGGCCCACCCTTCAGATAATTAAAGCGCGCCAGTACGATTAAACTAATAATTTAAACTTTCGTCATAGCGAAGCGGAATTATTATTATTGCCGGGGAAAGTTTTGGCGGCGAAACGAGAAAGTAATTCCGGGCGGAGAAGGAGTTTTCAGAAATTCGCAAACTTTGCCGGGCCAAACGAAAACAGATTTGGTGGCAAACAAAGAGGCCGGCGACGGGTGAGCGGGCGCGGCAGGGCGGGGGTGTAACCCCTTTGGCCAAGTTTTGATGGAAACCAAATAGGATTAGCGCGAGAAAAGAATAAGTGGAGTGAACCCAATAGAGGATGGACGCAGCATTGTTAGTTTGCTTGCCGCGCGCGTTTCGCCGGCTCCGTTCAGAATGCGAATTGAGAAGGGTTTGGGGTCCTTGGTGTGAAACGTTAGCGAATTGACATCACGAATTTAGTTGGCTTGGAGCACAATATAATTTCCAATCTAATATTAACCTACATGTTGCAAGGTATGTTTTGTCTGCCAACAGTATGTATACGATGAAACCCGGCGGGGTTCGTGGGATAGTTCTGGTAAAAACATTGCAGTGTTTATTCAGCAATAGAATCTAAATCCGAAAGTTCCTATTGAGTAAATCCTACTTCCACTATAACAGTCGTATTAAGCTAGCCCGTCATGTTTATTATCATCTAACTAAGTACAGTACGAGCTACAATACAACGAAAGTGGTGACCGAATCCTGTAAATAGTCGATCAGCAGATTTTATGACCCTCAAATTATGTTTCTACTACGTAGTTATTGTAGCTACTGACCTTGACTGCAGGGGTCCATTTGCAATGGGACCCCCCCGCATGCTTTCCATACGCGCTCTCTTTGGCAGCATCTTGCGTTTGTCCATTTAAAGCGGCAGAGCCGCTTTAACCACCGCTCCGCAGCGCGTCACCTGGAATAACAAACCGGTACTTTAGTACAGGACAATAAGGGTAGCCATTACTTAGTAGGAGATAGTATAGAACAATAATCAAATCAAGCAAGATGCTCCTATGTTGTGTGTGTCTCAATGTTGTTGCGTGTGCTTTTGTTGAAAGTAACCTACATACGAGCAAGTTTTTTGGCTAAAACAAATCTACAGATTTGTTTAGTATATCGACTTATGTACTACACATAATACACTTACACTATGCTAAATAAAATACCTACTTTTTGTTTTAAAGATATATTTTATGTGGTAATCAATAAAAATAATTATAAACCTTTACATCTCTATACTAATATTATAAAGCTGAAGAGTTTGTTTGTTTGTTTGTTTGTTTGAGCGCGCTAATCTCCGGAAGTACTGGTTCGAATTGAAAAAATCTTTTTGTGTTGGATAGTCCATTTATCGAGGAAGGCTTTAGGCTATATAACATCTGCGATCAATAGGAGCGAAGCATCAGTAAAAAAAATTGCAATAAAATCAGCCAAGTGCGAGTCGGACTCGCGCACGAAAGGTTCCGTACCAAAATGGCCAAAAAACGGGTTTGTTGTATGAGCCCCCCTATTATTTTATTTGGTTTTTAGTATTCCGTGTTATTGCGGCAACAGAAATACAAAATTTGTGAAAAGTATGTAACTGTCTACCTATCGCGGCTCTTGAGATACAGCCTGAGTGACAGGCAGACGGACAGACAGCGAAGTCTTAGTAATAGGGTCCCGTTTTTATCCTTTGGGTACGGAACCCTAAAAACGGGAAAAATTATTAATATTAATCGCGACCAGAATAACAGAAATAGGCTATTTGACCGGTTTTTTAAATCCATTTTATAATTATTATTAAGTAGAGGTTGAAGAACCCACTAAAAGTAGTTTTTTTTTTAAATTCTGGTACATGTTTGCTGAAAAATATCAAAATGAAAATTGAAATAGCGCGACAAAACGATATTTTGTCAATATGGCGCTGCAATGGGGTCGGTGACATCACCTGCCTGTCTTGTGATCTGTAGAACATAATCATCTACATACATTTGTTGCAAACAAATAACGAAAGTGCGATTGGATCTATATTTTAACAGTGACTTATGTAATAAAATGAGTTTCAAATGGTATGCAGTTCCAAAATGTATAAATACTTCTATAAAAACTTCGGATAACTGTTTGTAAGCGTTTAAAAGAAAGTCTAAGTATGCCGAAAGTGGTTGCAACTATTTCGGAGGGATCATAATAACATAGAATATTTTCTTCTGTGAGGACCATTTCGATGTAAGTAAACATAATATTTTTAATTTAAATTTTTAACAATTCGGAATGTTAATATTTTGTTATTGGTTTAAGGTTATATACCTACCTCTAATATTTTTAACAGAATGCCTCTTGCAACTCACTTCGAATATTTACGATGTTTTCATAATATAAGCTAAAAATTGTAACTACAGTCCAATGATTTCCATAAACATTACACATAAAGATCCCGACTAACTAGTTTGTTTGTTAAAGATTTTAATTGAATGAGCAAATGTAAAAGTTATCGACAGAAATTGTAAAATATTGGAAATAATTCACACAAAAACAATGGATACTATTATTATAGGAAAATATTATCAAAAAAATTTGAAAAACTATTAAAACACAAGTAGGCATACGAAGTTCAAGCAGGTGACATCATAAACCCGACCAATCAGGAGCGTTTCGCACCACATGACAAACGTTTAAATAAATGCATTTTAATTTCTGGATTTATAAATAAATCGTTTATTATTTTTAACTTCCGTTACTAAATAACCATTTTTAAACTCATAATTTAAGCTGATAATAGTAATTCGCACTTTATTTTTCGCATTGTCACATAGCCTATTGACGCGGACGAAGTCGCACGCAATTCAGCTAGTTATTTAATATTGCATTTATTATTGGCGCGACGATTAACCTCTAGGTCTTGATTTTACTACGCTATGAGGATAAAGCAAGCAATTCTCGTCAGCCACATGCAATAAGATGATAATAAATTCTACACAAACCCCGACAGATATTGGAGACGTCAGGGACTAGCAAAGATAACCATTTTATGTTTATGACAAGGGAGAGCCACTCGTCAAGTCGTCAGATTGGCAAATTTCTATCCTTTGGACTGGATTTAGGGAAAATCTTTTTTTAAGAATGATTCTTACAATATTATTAATCAGCGACATAGCTCGCGTGGAACATACAAAAGATTTATTTGTAGAAAGAGAAACCGCCCATTACACTGGCCTTGAAACATTATCTATAAATAATGCTAGTAATACATACATAAATCGTATTTTAATGGTACGAAGTACGAACATAATCAGCTGATGATAACCAGTTTATGGCTAGCAATATTGGGTCTGTACTCCACCACAGTGATGAGCTTTTTTTATCGAACCTATCATTATTTTGTATTTTATTTTTACGTACTGTACCTGTCTGTGTACCGTATCGAAAACCTAAAACGGCACGGTTTATCCCATTGTTTCATTAGCAATGGTAAAAAGATGTATAGACCAGAACTGGAGTGGTGATGGATGCGTTTTATTTTTGCATTGTTACCTACCTAAACAAAATTGTGAGATGACCATTATTTAAAGATCTCCTTCATTGAACTACACACATCTGAATCTGAATAAAACACAATATTTGACTAACGTATCGTAAGTGTAATTGTAGTATCAGTTAATAAATTGACAAAGGTTTCTTTCTTTTCGGCTGTACTTGCTTGATAGGACCCTGTAAGTACAGGATTTTTTACAGCCGTATTGGATAGAAAACATATATTCAATTGATCTCAATAAAGTAGCTATTAAAGCAATTTATTTGGAAATCATAGACACCCCAGACTCGTTTGGAAAACAAACCCCCAACATCAGAATCTGTGCCACTCAACCACGGAGGTTGTCAAAATTTTACAGCGATAAAGGGATAATAAAAGGTGTCAACTACCACTTAAATAAATTATCATTTTTTCTGGTAAATATATTTTTTATTTAGTATCTAATTTAGATAATACTTTGAAGTTAAGCTAAAAATTGGTTCTCTAAATTATCCTGCACCAGAGATTCCTTTCCATCTAAGGCGAATCACTGTGTCATTACATCTAACAGTTTGTTGAATAACTTAACTTATCAATATCGACTTAATAAAAAGCAAAATGAGGTTTTTTTACCCCACAAAGCCTTTTTCAAAGACTTCACGGCCAGTTGAATTAACTTCTAAATGCGTCTCAAATGTCAAGCATACTGGAACGTACTTATTGCACTTTGTTTTAAGTACGTACACACGCGTGTAAGCTATTTGTGTCGGATTTCCATTGAGCGAACTAGACGCCCGTTTACGCGACTGTAACCTGAATTCAAAGGCCGCACGCGCTCTCGAAACGTTTGATTAAATTCATTTATGGTACATCTACGAACACCGAACACTTTGCTCTTTGTCTACAAATTGTTATAGCTTTAACGGCGACAGATAGAGCTCTTCTTTTGTGACTTTTGTCTTATGAAGTGCTGCGGTAGTATGTACTTTAAAATCTGCTGCTAGTGACTGATTATAATTTCTTTCTTAACGCTTATGGTAAATCCATAAATTGCTGTTTTCAAAAAATATGTAACAACTTACGAGTTACCAGACAATAAGTTTTGCTGTTTCTTTTCAAAACACCAAAATCCCTAATGTCTTGGCTTTGAAAATTAGCACAATTTTTGTTACTTTGGTCATTTTCAACTTTAGTTAATGCCGCGAACTCCAAGTGTGCGTAATTGGTGAAATTTGGCTGAATTCGGGACTCCCAAACCACAGGTAGATCGCATTACAATTTGCACCTTGAAAGTAATGAACTAACTCCTCTTTCTGTGTCCCACTAGGTATATAGCATAGTTTCATAGTTGTTAATGGAAACATAAAGAAGTGAACTATACGAAAATACAGAAGTTTCTTCGCTGAACCGATGTGAGTCTACTAACTTCGCTTGAAGTTTTACGTAAATGAAACAACGAATAATATACAAGGAATAATATATAATATGAGAAATTCTGTATAAAATTAACCCTTTATCTACGCAGTATTGTTTCCAATCTACAACTGATTACTTTCAGCACGAATGTATTTTTTTGCACTTTTGCAGGCATAAGCTCACCTACATAAAAGTGCTATTCAAACATTTACCTATAGAAATTAGTTTACTAACAATTCACAATTCAAAATGTGTTTTCAATTATGATTAGTACGGCAAAATTATAGTATACATTAAGTATGTATAGTGAGTGTTAATAAAGATAGAAGGGTAGGCGGAGATAAGACAATTGTGTCGATTTGGAGGTTTTTATTCCGAAACTCAACCTTTAACAGCAATCACTTCAAAAACTTAAATCTGATGCTATTCCTTCTTGATTTTGCATCGCAATATATTGTAAGTTTAGGTAGCCATGCATGTGGTGATACCTTTATTACGACTAACACATCGCGAGAAAAGTCGGGCCTTCCACAAGACCATTAAAAAAAACAATTTTCGAATTGTTCGACCGAGAATCGAACCTTGGCAATTGCGCAGATCTTTAAAATAAGGTAAAATGATTATTTTGAATCTGCTACTAATAAGGCGTTGTCTTGTAAGGCCATAAATGTATCATAAGACCATAAGACTGTGGTACTCACAATTGTAATGTCATTAGTAGTGTCGATCGCCTACTGCTCTGGTCGTTGGCGAGGCGCATAGCTTTACCTAGAGCAAAAACAAAACGTATTTAGATTTTTTACTATTACACAATTAAGGTATTTAGAACATCGGGTTTTTGTTGGATTTGGGTTAGAACAGAATTAACAATAATATTAACTACGTACGATAGTCACTACTCTCTCCTTCGTCACTTGATGCGCACTCTTTCGCAATCAGACATGTCATAATAATACTTTTTGACAGAATAAAACAGACGTACCTATTACTATTGAACTTTGAACCTATCCTGACTGATTTATTATTTGGATTTGTTGTGCTGGACTGATGAATATGGAATGAATGATTAGATTTTCATAACTAACATGAGAGCTCAATGAAATAATTACATTCTATTACACCGAATCAGTGGTAAGATGTACAAAAGCCGAAAAAAATATTAATAATAAAGCTGGCTTTATTGTTAATATTTTTTCCCGAGGTCCGTGGGTCTACCACCATCGGACCTCGGATCCTCGGACTTTCGGATTGAGCTTGATGCTTAAAAGGAGGATGGCTGACCCTCAGGAAGCAAGTGGCAGTATTTATTCACAGCTGCAATAGCTCCTGAACACTTGGGTTGGATGTCTGTGTCTAATATATCACAGAGTAGAGAAGTAGTAGTAGTAGTAGTAGTAGTAGTAGTAGTAGTAGTAGTAGTAGTAGTAGTAGTAGTAGTAGTAGTAGTAGTAGTAGTAGTAGTAGTAATTATAGGTTTAGATATTTTTAAAGTCTTTTTCCCGCAAGATTGAGGTATTTCACAAATTGTTGTTGGAAAAACGGACTGGGGTTGTACAGTGGCCTGCACATAATGTATATATATTTGTTGCAAGGTCGCACAATTCGCACATTAATCGAACATTGAATTCCGCAAGTTAATGGGGACTAAAGTACGAGGTCCTCTATCTACTATCTAGGTCTCAGGTGTTGTCTATTGTTAATCCCTTAACCCCCAGGAGGCACTCGGGTGCCACGATAACAATTGATTTCAATTGTGCCTGGAATAACTCACGATCGAGGGATTACCTATTAAATGTTAAGTTTATTTTCGGAAATTAAGCATAGCTTATTATATATATAGCTGAATAGCATTAGCTTATAGCTTTTTGGTTAAAATCTTGTTCTAACCAACGAACTTACATAATGTTTCGGTTTAGATGATTATCGTTTCATAAGACATTATTACACAAAGTGATTGTTGCAAATGTATTGCTCTCAAAGCAGTTGTGTGAGGCACATGTTGCTATTATAGCATTATGCATTTAAGGGCAGTAATTCGCACTTTCACTATCACCGTTACACGAGTCGAAAACATGTGGTGACTCACCAACGCTGCTGTTGTGACGTAGTCAAGCGATCACCTCTCCATCGGCGCAGGCGCACTGGCATCGACTTGAACGCCGCGTGACCGCCACAGCGGACGCGCGCGCACACTCACTACCACTGCACTGCACTCACTAACACTTGGAACACCACTCACTGACAGGCACACACAAACAACACCTGCAACAAGGAGAATAGTTTGGTTAGCCCCTGAAGTAAAAACGAAAACAAACATAAATTAAGAATTTAAGTAACACTTTTTAGTAGAATCCTTACACAGTAGCTGTTATCGCACCCACCCCTATGTTTATTGATGTTATAACATCTTATCTTAAAACCGTGTAAATTGTATTACATTTTAAATAGAAAGGTGCCCCATAAATTTGTGTACACCTGCGTTATTACGATGGTTATTAATGTTTAACGACCGGAATTCACTATTTTAGTTCGTGTCTTGCAGTTCCAGAGCTTACAGCGACAAATATTAAAATTAGATATTGACCGATCGCT
Source organism: Anania crocealis (assembly GCA_949315895.1). NCBI lineage: Eukaryota > Metazoa > Arthropoda > Insecta > Lepidoptera > Crambidae > Anania > Anania crocealis. Next base: position 4,054,593 of record OX438861.1, on the reverse strand, counting down.
GCGTTTCAATAAAACATCGTCGTAAATTTTAAGTACCGATACGCGTGAAATTATAGCTGCTTTAAAACCCAGTATCATCAACATTGTACGGTTCTGAGATTACCCGAGCACAACATACTTGCATTAAAGCTTAGGATGTGGCGTAACTACTAAGTATGTTATCTTCGGTCGCAGCCGCGCGCCAGAGATCGGCGTAATGCTTTACGGTCCATAAAGTGTGGAGCCGGCAACATTGTACCTTTACGTTACCTGCATTGTTTCCATAATACGCAAACTCACGCGCTCAAGTGGCGACAACGACGTAAACATGAGGGTTCGCGGTGGATTTTGTCAGGAATTACGAGTATTACGACTTTGACTTAGCTATTTCGCATTTGTGGGTGTAACACGGTTGCGAGCTTTGTTTTCATGGCATATGCTAAAATAGGTTATAGTGTTTCCTATTATAAATAAATCATCAGCAGCATTATACTTTGTGTACACAGACCTATCTAGTCTAAAAATTACTACCTAAAACTTTTATAGCACTTTTGCTTTGATTTCACACACTTTACAATGGTTGGATTGGATATCTTTTATCCAATCCAACCATTGTATCCATCGATATTCCTTCCCAATAAAATCCGAGTGGGACTAAAAGGAAAAATCCCTTTCTCAGCTTCAATCCCCGTTTGCCGTCAGCCGAGACAATGGTCGCCGAGCGTGCACTAGACCCAGTAACGACGTATTCAATCTAGACCGGCTTACATTGCACGCTGAACCGCTGTATAATCTAGATTGAAACAATGGCGCGGCGACCGAGTTGTGTGCTAAGTTTTCGGGTAAGATAGAAACTAAAGATACACGAGTTCGGTCGGTGTAGTGTCTGTAGTGGTAAAAGCAAGGGCTGCTCAAGGGCAATTTAGTTGAAAATATTGCAGAATGGTAAATGGTTAGTTTTATAAGATTGAAAGACAATGTATTGAATCAAAATTGAAGACTTTCAAAAATCAAGTCTATTTAATTCTAGAGTACCAAATAAAAATTACCCATTAAAATATAATAAATGATAAAAGCCTATGTTAAAGGTGCGTAAGACACAAAAAACAGGTGCTTATCACGTATTATCTGGAACAGATTTGTAGACAAAAGTCGCTAGGGGTGCATAATTTATGAAAATTAGACACCGGGCGAAGATAGCCTCATCAGAAATGTGAGGTGGTCAGAATGGCTAGTAAGATATTACACTGATATTGTTTTTTCGTACAACCCTAATAGTCGAACGCAAAAAGCATGAGGCTCAGGGCGGCACCCGCAAGCTCTTGGGGTAAACTTTTAATTGAAAAGGCCATTGATCGCGGCCGGGAAGCGAAGCCGGGTACACAAGTCGCTCGCTAGCAACAATGTACTCGTTCTAGCGTACTGTAAATAAGAGAAGTGTCCCATTGGCCGATGATCAGGAAAACAAATATTCTTTTTCAAAGGCTCTAGTTTCCGTGATGTGATTATTGATTACTGAGTGGAATAATTCTCCTTTATAACAATTATGTCGATTATATTTGAAATACTATAACTGATAATTATCTTTTTCTTTAACCCCAATGGACAACTATTAGAACACATGACAATTAAAAGTTTTTAGATTTTTAGAATTGACATCTTAATGTAAATTACATGATTACTTATAATATAATAATTAGATAAGTACTTAATTTGAAACATTTTAAAGATCTAAAATTGATGAGATCATAAACTAGCAATTTAACATATTCTATGCAGGTTGTAGTGGTGTTGGTAAATTATGTTAAAAAAAAACATGCATATAATTGGATTATTTAGGAATTCTGATAGGTAATTTATATTATATTTTTGCATTATTTTAATGCAGTATTTGTCAGATTCAAAACTGTACAAAATAAGTTGATACAAAAGATGACCAACGCTCAATAATGATGTTGCTTTAACAAGTATAGGTATAATTGCGGAAAATAAGAGTAGCACAATCAAGAACACGCACGCCATCATTATTCGTGATTCGCGAGTGAATCCCGTTAGCTGCCACAAGAGATGCGCATTTGATTAGTGCTGTTACTTAAACCGTGAATAAACTTTCATCGAAACATCTAAATAAGATGTTCCAGTCGACTTGAATAAATTAATCAATCTTATGTTAAAATACCCTACTAATAATGCTAGGATTATTCCATTTATATTATATTATTAAATCAACATAAGACCAGGATTTGATGATGATTTTGATTTGAGGATCTGAAGTCTTCAAATACAACTGGGCGAGTATTTATTTAGTAGATGACTACTATTAGCTTGTTATATCTGAATTTATCGATAACTGTAGCTCACCCTGCATTGGAGGTAATTTAATAACTGAGCATCAATTTTAATTAAAATAGTTTACTGTGGACAATTGATATCATAGTATTCCTGAACCATGTTGAGGAGGCAGGGATAAATAGAAAACCGGTAATAAATTCAAAAGAGTTACCATGGCAAAACAAAACGATCGACCACTTGCTTCGTCAAGGTGCCCATCTCACGAACAGCGACGTAACTGTAAAACATTTGGTGCAAATTATTGATAAGTGCACTCGATAGTGTCCGCACTAATGCACAATGCCTTCGATACATCACCGTCTTCGAGATTGAGCGATTTAACGATAAGATTGGGCGGCGCACTTAGTGATGGACAGTTTGCGTAACAACCAACTTTCCACTGTTCGCAAGCGTGAGTGAAATGTAATTTGTATGATATATTGTACGACTGTTTACCATACCTTTCCATACCGATTATGTGAAAATATCGGTAAGTTCAACTATCAGATGATTGATCAAAACGAATTTGGAAAATAGATAGTTGAAGATACCGCATCTTATGTATAGTTATGCTAATAGAACAATATTATCGTTAAAACATGTCTTATACACTGAAACCCTCATCATAACAATTCGTTCACGGACGAGTAACTAACAATGAACGGTTCTGACCGTTATCAGTTGTTAACTAAAACGGACGAAAAACTTGAACTTCGTTAATTATAGTTGGGAACACACAATCATTCGTAAACATATTAAACCGCCTACCGGTAAAATCTTTGCTACACGTCATCCAATCGACAGAACCAATCCCTCCATGGAGTGCCCCTTTCACCAGTGTGAATAAGGCCTTGTAGACCACAATATGTATTAATATTGGTCAGATCGGATGTCTCGGCTGCAAAGGGCTAGTTCAGAGGTTTGCAACATTTTGTATAAAAAATTAAAAACATTTGAACAATTATTGACATTCTCTGATCGCTTTTTATTTCTGAATTAAAGTTTTTAGAATTAAAACAGAGCTGGACAGACGTAGACGACGTGTAATTTCTAATATAGAAAAGTTGATAATGCTGATTAAGACGATAAGGGTCAAACAATTTACCTACTTACGTAATATAATGTGTACCAATCCAAATGTCAGACCTAAGTTTATTCTTATTTACCCTAAGTATTGAGAACCGGTGAGTTGCTTGCACCACACCAGGTTAACATACGATGCATACATAATGCCTCTTGTGATCAATACAGCCATAAAGCTGGAAGCCCCTTGATTGTATCGAAGTTTATGCTCTTTGAGGCGAAATTGATGCTCAATGAACATGATTTTAACACGTTGCTCAGGCATCCGAGACTAGGAGAGTCTATTTAATTTTTAATGTTCTCCTATCTCAGATATGGACCGCAAGGGTTCTGCTTTTTTTACTTTTTAGGTTCTATAGTCAACAATGAAACCTAATAGTTCAGTCAGTCTATCTGTCTGTATTCTACTTAATGTACCAAAAAATTGGGATTTTTAAGATCATCAATCATGACCGAAGTCATTAACAAAATGACTTCGTTATTGGTACTCATTTAGGATATAACATTATACAAGGATTTGTAATCGTTCCTTTGTAATTAACTTGTCGTTATTGCACCGATATCGAATAACAAATGGTTTATGCATAATACCACGTTGGGCGCCACTAAACGGGCTAATCAAACAGCTATCAGGCCGAAGACAGCCGCATTACGCAAACATGGTAATTTACGAGCTCCCGATAATCTTTGACTGACAGCGATCCCTTTGAGACTATTGATTGCTTCAGTAATCCTCAATCTACATAGCGACCGTTCTGAAATAATCACTACGCAATACGTATTAAAGTTGGGAGTCAACGTTTGAATATTCATTGGGTCTATGGCTGAGTTTGATAGGTCTGGGTTTGCTTCTAAGATGTATAACATAACTTTGCTGAGATATTGCTACTTTGCCGAAGTCGGCGAATTCGCGTGTAACGATGTAGTTTGAATAATGTTTCGCGAAACTATATGTACTATGTGCGTACATACAACTAATTTCCATTAACGTTATTCATTAAACACGGAACGTAGATTAGCGCTTAAACATATCGAAGGATAAACAGATAATAAGTTACCTATAATTATGACCTGAGTAACGTTTGGTAATAATAGTGGTGAGTGTAAAAGTAAAATGGCGAATCGAATAGGAATTTTACAAGAACCTCCCACCCTTGAAAATAATATTCAAAATATATAAACTATTATTATTCCGGTAATTCCTGTTATTTATCGTTGTTTACCTACAAGCCCGACTGTCCGATAGTGGGGGTGCAAAGTTGGTCAGCCCGGCAAAAGTCAGCGCCTGCGATAACATTATTCCCCTTTACATTTCCCATTCGCGAAGTTGGCGCGGTTCGGTAGTTACACAGTCGGGCGACTCGATAGTGCCGCTCTATGCAGACTGGATGGAACTATTTCGATTGTCGTGAAACTTGGACAGTCAATGTTTACAAACTCTGTATACTACAATTAGATACACGTTTACATGACCTATCGGCAGACCAGTGTGGAAGTACAAATTATTAATAATGTAGCAATAGTATTCGGAAAGCTAGTAATTAAGTAAAAGATTTGAAATTCATTAACCAAAAATCAAGTAAACATTTAACTGTTTTTAAACAATTAAATCGCTGGTGTTAAAAATACAATCTCAGGAATAAAAATATCGAGTGGCTTAAAGTATTTACTTGGTAAGCGGAAGGTTGTAGATCATAACCTAAGGCAGTCCAAAACATTTATTTAAGGAATTGTATTTTCAAGTAAACAGTTATCTATAAGTCAGTCAGACTCATTCATTTAAACTAGTAAGTAATAGTGACAATGAATGTGCTTGACACCACCTACAGTGGATATCTTAATTATCTACTATCACATAAACTATTCCTATCAAGAAAAACCTCAAAACAAACTCCCGCCAAACTAGATCGTCGCTCTGTTACAACAATCTACGTTCTGCAAGTAAACTTAAAACGAACTCGCTTCCAGCAAGACTATACATCGGCGGCGTTCAGTTTTGCCGAGTGCGGACGAAGTTGCAAAACTGCGCAGACCGTGGAGGGGTTGCGAGGGGAGGTAAGAACAAACTCCCCGAGTAAACTTTCTCCTGGAGGGCAACGGGTAACTTGTGACGTGTCATAATCTCCCATACAACGTACGTTCCGGTGGCTCTCGTTCTTGCTCAATGTACTATGTAAAAACTTCTTTTGTATTATTTGAAAAGAACAATCATTGTGCTATCCTGTTGCTTTTAGTTGCGTGTCTTGTGATATTGTTTTCTGATTCTTAAATATGGGGTAGGTAATGCAAAGCACAACTTTTTAAAAGTTGAGCATGATATCAGGCTTAAACATGGCATTACGGTTGTATGATTTATCGGGATTTACAGAACAGAACGGTATTTCAAATTGACGACGTAAAGTCTTAACAGCTCAAATGTATATTGAACACGGTACAATAAATGTACAGACAACGGCAGGTCAACCTGCCCAAAACGTGAAAGGTCATTAAATTTATTTTCAACTTTAAGTCCAACAAGTAGAGAACAATATCAATTGAGAAAATTTTACATTTTGTGGTAGGTTGACGTGCTGTTGTCTGTACCATCGCCAGCCGGGCCGGCCCATATTTTTTACTCCCGAGCCCGCAGTAATTCCTTGTTCGGTCCCTAACAAGAGTTATAGTCATGCTGATTAATGCCTGTCACGTTCGTATATGCAGGCGAATGAAACGTACGACTCCTCTAGACCTCTATGTGTAACGTGACCACACGGTTCTCGGTACAGTATAGTCCCGGTTTTGGGTATTCTGTATAAGATACTTGTATAGAATTTCAACATACACTATTTATATGGGAATTTAAGCCATTAAAATTTACCGATTAGCTTAGCTCACAGTTCTCAAAGGGGTATTAGAATTAGTTCAAAATTGTGTGAACAATAAATACCCTGTAAAAAAACACAACTTACATTTAACCATACTAGCGACCTAAGCGTGCATGTGAACCATTCTATGTAACGTGGATTCCCTTGAACTCCAAATTAACAAGATTGTACGTTCGATCGTAACAGCAGTTCTATTTCATTAGCTACATATCTTTTTAAATGGTAATTTTACAGCTTCTTTACCAGCCTAATAAACTTTAATGTTTAATGTATAAAATAACGACATAAATCAAAGTAACTAGATCCTTGATATAATTCCATGATAATATCCCTCTTAGAGGAAGAACACATGGTCGTTATATCCACACAGCGCGGAGCCCACTCCCGGGAGCAAACTTGTACATAATTCGTACAAATTAGACAACAATCCTCGTTTAAAGACATTAAGAGGAGAGAGAGCTTCGCAAAGTTATAATGAAATTCACGAGCAATAAAACTTCCCTTTTGACTAACCCCTAGATATACATTTGAACGTAGGGTTGGCGTTTATCGAATTTTAAGCAGCTGCTATGTTCCAAATTATGTTCAAAATTTAAGTATGTATTATCAACAAAAGGAATTATCAAACGACTTTCCTAAATCGTTACGAATGTAAGGCTAGTCTCTTTACTCAATTTATTCAAAACTAGACCATAATGAATGATGTATGCACATATGTTTGATACATTCATCTTATTTACATAATAATTAAATAAAAAGTATACCGTCGGCAACCCTACAGTTGGCGTCAAGTTATGAAACGGGAGCGGAGCGTCGGCCAGACGAGTGCCAAACTTAGACAAAGAGAGACTAACTTCCATTAAATCTTTTGCAACTAAGTTTCGCGTCCCCGCTGACTCCTGTCTGTAGTTACTTTATCTATCTATCTTTAACACAAATGCGCAAACTTGCAGAGTTACGACAAAATAAATCCCATAGAAGACGTGTTGGATATTACAATTTTAAACACCTATAAATACATACATTGGTTTGTGGAAAGGTCAACTCTGAACTTTTTGTATTAGGAATTAGGTAGGTACCTGTTAGCTTTCAACTAAACAACTTGTCAACTGAATAGACTGAATACTTTGACGACTTAATAAATAGCGGTTTAGAAACGACAATGTCATAAAAAATGTTTAATCACAAAAAACATCGTTAAGAAAAAATTTTGGTATTTTTAATATGACACATTCATAATTACTTGCAAAGAGTAATTTCAATATTAATTAAGAATAAAAATGAATTTTTTTTTAATTTTATTACATCAATCTTCTCTGATCCGAGTCGGTAAAGAGGAGTTGCACATTATCGTCTAAAGCCCGACAGCAAAGACTGCGCAGTTAACTAGGTTATCTTTCTGTTATGAAATCCAATGAACATTATCTTATGTTAATTACTATTAACGTGCGGCGAAAAACATTTTCATAACATTACGCGTGAATCAAATCGTTGAATTGTACTTCTTAACCAGTCAGTGTGTATATTTAACAGTAATATAGTCACAATCGTCTTTTCTGGTTGAAACGTTTACATTTGGATAACGCTTTAGCAAACCAAACCTTATCTGTACGAGTGTACAAACGTCATTGTAGTATGTAAACAGGTGATAAAGTCTTTAAGTGGTACTTTATCTAGTATTAGTAAAAACCCAATATTAATTTAACATCATACACATCTGTCACAAGCTAAAGGCTGCCAACTGCCAACAAGTTAACCATTACAATTTCTTAAAGTTATTGCTTGTTCCAGCAAGTAGCGTTAGAATATATCTGATACCCTGGGGGATCCGTTTTAATATAATATATTTTTTTCTATTCCGGTCTGATCCCCTGTGCAGTTGTTTAGAACATTCGGCAACAAAATATTATGTAGAGGTTTTAATTCAAATGCATTTAATTTTAATTATGTACGGTAATTGTTAACGACGACAGCAGCGCCATCTATTAATTAATATAAATCTAATACTAAAAAAAGTCATCGTACTTATTTCTTTAACATTGCGATAAAAACATGTACTTTATGTTACTCCATATTTTTGTCTCTGCCGAGTTCTCTCGCAAGCAGTTTGAATCCTTTTTTAATATGTTTTACCTGCTCAACTATAGGTGTGCATTGTGCTCGCCTTGGCTATTGTCTAACGATTCTGAAGTAGCCAATCAGTGACTAAATAGGTATCAGTTTTTTACTTAATTGTCTTTACCTGTTAAAAAAAGTATAGGTAATCTTAAGGGGATCAGACCGGAATTAAAAAATAATAATAACCAGCAAGGGATCAGATTAGGGGATCCGACCGGAATAACTCGAAAAAGCGTACTATCTCTATTAGAAAAAAAGATTATTATTTGTGTTCTATACGAACGTGTAAGCAATTTATTAATCAGCTAGTGTGTCAATATTGGTGAGTTATAATTGTGCTCAAAACGAAGAGCAATCGAACAGAGTCGCGAGCGACAGCTTATTGTTGTAGTTCATAATTAGAAATACTAACCACAAGGAAATTTGATTAGTTTCCAATTCAAATGATAGGCGTTCATTTGAGGACCGCTGAGCGATGAGTGTAAGGCCTCGTTGAGCATACGGCCCATGATTCAATTTAATCCCAATTCCCATGAGCCAATTTAGAGAACGGACTTTTCTGAAGGGTGTGCGATTTGTAGTAGCACAGAAGAAGTTCTCGGGATAATAAAGTAGGTCACACCAAACTTCTAGTTCGCTCCGGAGTTGTTTTCATGCAGAGTTTTGGCCCGGAATAAAAGAATTAGGCTGATATAAGTTCGCGAGTCTGTTTTATTACCTGCATGAAACAACTTTAGAGCCAAGTCGGGGTTTGGCGCGACCTCTAGCCCGTAATACTTTTAACACTCTCAAGGGAAACCTGTAAATACACATTTTTGCGGAACCCTCGGTGTTGTCGAGTCCGACTCGCAAATGTCAACTTTTTTTTAATTCGTTGATAGGCAATTTTACGGAATTTTCGAAACTCATTAGTCACAAAGTAGATTATGCCGTCGTTTTAACATGTGTTTTAATTTTTATTAACACTGGCATTAAACTCAAATGGTCGGCGATGCCCGTTGAATTTCCCCGCAATACCAATAGCCGGTTCTTATCGGCTATTTCAATCCCTGTCAAATCACAGTCCCATTATAATCCGCCTAATAAAGACCGATGCATACAACTACGCGTAACCACAGCATAATCATACTAATTTTTCAATTATAATTTTATAAAATAATATAATTCCTTCAGTGTACCGTAGGTAACGGTAGGTTTTTTTTATTTCCATATCAGTTTCTGTCACTGTTTAGCCCGATTTGCTGTCGTCCTTGCAATCAACACGCAATACTAAATTAATTATTATCAAAACAGTATTCATCCAATTACCACGGTATGATGGATGGATGACCCGCCCACCTAGCTAGATTAGTGTCTCAAACCTATGTTTAGAGGTATCAGGCCTATGCAAATGGTTCATTATTAGCACTAACCCAAAGCAGACAATCATAGTTGTGGCCGCAGCCTAACTGATATAATTATGTAACACATAACGGCATAAATTGCCACAAACTTCGCAGCGTGTAACAGGGGCCGGGGGCAAAAACTAAGTAACTTAACCAAGTTAGTTAAAACATGAGGTACGTGTACCGTGTTTTGACGGATTAGCCGCTGGTGAAAAGGGGAGGCGCGCGGAGTTTGCGGTTAGTTTGCGATTAGTTTGCGAATAATGTTTATGAAACTGAGAAAGAATTTTCAACATCAATTGTAGAGATGAAAATCTATTATTTTGTAATCTATGACGACAATGACAGATCAATCCGACATGAAGAATGAGATCGGTATCAAGATATCGGTACTTTGTGCAAAATTATCTATGATAAATATCACAATATTTAATTAATTTGTGGCAAGACACGACGTGCGTCTTTTGGACCAAATTTACTTATTCAATTATGTGTTCATATTAACATGCAAGCTGAATTATTATTTACATTACATATACATTGTCATATGAAAATGGAACACATATGCAACATTATACACTTTCCATAGCTATAACTATAAGCACACATCCCTTTTCTAAAATTAACGTCACTAATTCAGCCATTTGGCAGCCCTATGTAAGCCGAACTACGCCTCAGTTCCCAACTAAGTTCAAACCTTGCCAAGTCGAAGCTACTCGCCGACAACCAACTTAGCGTTACTTATGTATTACACAAACACAACAATATTACAAACACGTTACAAGAAAAGTTTAAACAATCAGACGTTCAATCAAGCTTCGCGTTTTTGTTTTCGTAGTATTTTTAAATGGGCCATTTGGCAACCCTGTATGGTAGTGCCGATGTCGAACTACCCGCAGTTCAAAACTTGCCAAGCCGACAAGCCAACTCGCGGTGAGTTGCGTATCACACAGATAATGTTATTAGTCTGTCGGTCATGAACAACTTTTTAATTGCCAACCGAGGCTTTCTTAGCAACATATAAAGGGGACTACCATGTTAATTCCAAGTAAGTTTTCCTGTTGAACTTCCTTTGAAAGGACTATAAAAACGTTTGGTTTTGAATAAAATATTGAATACGAGAAGCGCGCTAACATGGAAACATAACGTGTTCAGTTTAGTAATACATTATCGTTTACTTACACGTGGATATAAATAATATAATTAGTTCGAGAATTTATCTGTTAAGTTCATCTAGTATACGTGGAACTTTTGTATACCGTTGGTGTTAGGGGTGTTTGCAGACAAAAAATAATGTGTTTGTCGTATTTCCCGCTCCTTACCCTAAGACTCATGCCGTTAATTGAATTGACGTCGCTTGTGATACATTTGTGTATGTACTATGTACCACTAGAGACGTTCACACAGTAATGTATCTCCAAATAGCACTAGAACTCTGCAGACGCAATGCGACTCTGGTAAACAACCAACACACACACAGCGTTTGAAGACCGTAACTGTTAAGGTGTCTAGAATTCGATTATCAACATTATAGAATATTTTGATCGAAACTGAGTTTTAAATACGGTTGGAATCATTTTATTCGTAAACATTATGAAAGATTTAAAATGCAAAACTAATAACCAACCAGAATAGTTCGAGATTACTAAATTGCACACATTAATCAAACCCTTCAAGCACGCACTCGTCTAAAGCAATTTGAGAAAGTAATGTCCGTTCGATAAATTTGATATTTTGTGGATCAAAAGGCGTCATTGCTTTAACAAAAAAATTAGAAGTTTCGAGTACTTCGAGTTAGAATTGAGCCGTGCATGCAGGCGCGCAATTCTTATTTTAGTCTATCGTGTCAACGTTTTTGCCCCATTAGCTTTTTTTGCAATCCTAATATGTATGGACAATTTAATTTTCATTACATTACATTACGTGAATCTTTGAAAAGTAGATGGATAAATTTATTTTATGTACATGGTGAAACCAAAGTAGTATAATAGCGTATAAATATTTTGTATGACAACTCAACACCATTATAAATGAATTCGTGATGATCGATCGATCTTCTATCCTGGGGCCTAATTCGCGTAACCGAATCGCAGTTCGATCGTGATTGAATTGGACGATTTTGACATTTAGCCCATACTAGAACTGTCAAAAACCTGTCGTTCAATTACGATCGTGATAAGATTCGGTTACGCGAATTAGGGGCCAGAACCGTCTGAATAATCACACCGCCCACATTTATCTATGAAAATTTACAATATACCGATCCGTTCGAATTAGTAACATCAAATTACTTGTTACGTGCAAGTGGGTCAGGGTCAGGGAGCACGGCTAGAATTGCCTATAAGTGTAACACGTTAGTATATCTTTGTTCCATTATGTCAAGTGTCCGATTTTCGTAGGGTTTCAGTTTCGGCCGTTTTACAGCATTGACTGTACGCGGTAGAAGCAATCACCGGTGCAAGTGGGACAGGGAGGGCGCTAATAGAGTTTTAAAAAAGAAGGAAATAGTATTTTTTATTTTCTCTGGTATGTAACTACTGCCACTACATAGAAGCGACTAATTGATTCATGACTCTTCTAATTGAATATTTTAGATCAAGTAGAGCTATCATGAGTAAACTTTGCGGACTTTTTCAGCAATCCGTATCGTATCGTTAAAACATGGACATCGTTGTTTTTACGAAACCAAAGCATGCATGCACTGCGCAAGGATAATATAGTTAAAATCCGGACACAGCTTAAACACGAGCGGACAGCCGTGAAACCTGTCCAACGTTTTCTCGGACGCGTGGCCACGCTTCGCGCGACCGGCGGGCGTTCGATCGCGGGGACGCGCAAAGTTCGTTCACCCCGCCCGCCGGACCGAACATGACGTGACTGAGCTCCAGCCGTGAACGGCTCATTACTTTTAACAGACCTTTCCGAAGGCGCTTCGTGTAGATATGACAAATCAATACTGTCAATTCGAGTATTTTCGGAGCGATTTGATGTTCCAACCCACTTGAATAACTTTTTATAGGTAGTCACTTTATTTACGTTCTTAAGGTTTGAAACTCAGTTAAGTAGCTTTTAATAATTGTAGAAACAGGTTTGTCAACCTAAAACCAGAACACTGCCTGCGTCAGTGTGATAAAAAAGCAGAACTCTCGATTTTCTCATGCTCGTTGAGAGCTATTACGCGTAATTGTAGGTTTATAGGAAAACGTTGTATTTAACAACACATTTCAATGGGGTTGTAAACAATAGCCAAGCTCAGAACTAATGATTATATTGTCAATCTATTATCGACACCTGCACTTGAATACGTTACGCATTACCGGACAAACATCATTACAGATTATGTAACTCATAGAATTATTTGAAAAGGGGCAATTAAATTAGAGGCTAACTAATTAGGTTCATAAATTGTAAACAATACGCAAAAAGAAAAAATTGATATGTTCAGATTAATAGGACATTCTGTGTCAGTTCTTGCAAGTTAATAGGACATTCTGTGTCAGTTCTTGATGGTGGCATAGTAAAAGAAAAGTTACTGTTTTAAACCAGGCGATCGGGACTTAATATTAAATTAAGGTAAGTAACTCAGTGAAAGTAGAGGAGACGGTATTCGAGATAAAAGTCTGGAGTGTGTTCGTCGGAGATAAAATGTCTCAAGCACTCGTCCTTTGTAAAGATATTATCTCCACTTTTTAAATCTTGTTGTTTGCCAAGTAAGGTACACACGATCAAGAATCTCCGAACAATTTTGTCACGGAGCTATCTCGGTTGCTCGCCTCGACAAGCGACATCGGTTATCATAATCATACATAAACGACCGCGAATACAGCGAGCGATGAGAAGAAAAACTTTACAAGTAGTATCGCATTTAATTCTTCGAAATGATATTCGATTACTACTAATTCTTGAGTGTTACTAGAGAAAAAATAGACATTAACGGTTATATATCTTATTGATAAGCGATAATATTTTACTAAATATCAAAATAAATAATTAATTTACGGTTAATTTCATATGTTTATTTTAATGTTATTTTCTCATAATACTAATAGGTGTGGTCTGACATCAAAGTTATAATTGCAATCGTCTTCCAAGAAACTAGGCACAAAAGAAAAATCTGTCAACAGGGTAGAATTGGGTTCGTGTCTCATTTTATTTAGTATAAATGTTTTCACTATTATTTCTCCAAACATAACAATAACCACCGAATACATTAAAGCTAATACCCTAAATCATATGAATAAATAACATGCAACCCTATTCATTGAAATTAATCGTATTAAATGGGCCACCCCGCTGTTTTCGATTGAATGCCAATGTTTGTGTACCGGCACTTTCAGATTCAAACTGTATAATGTCGGCTTTCGCAAGCCATGCAAAAGGAACGACATTAAAAACGGAATCAAAGCACTCTCAGGTTTACACATAGTCGGCAAACGTTATACCAATTACGAAGCACAAAACCCTCCGGTGCTGGGCATAATGAAAAGCGGGTCACAGTCGCCGAGATGTAGGGTTGGCTCTCAATCGAAATTAGGGCATGATTATTGAGTTGTGTTTTTTCACTGATTAACCCAAAACAATTTGCTTGATATATTGATTCATAGCGAAATTATTTTAGCAATAAAAATATAAAAATAACCAAATCGAACATTCCATCAAATCTCAAAGAATAGACTAGAAGACATCAAACTATGTGTAAGCCAAAATTACTTTTTATTTATTTTGTGGACGGACCTATCACTGATGGATTACACAATAGATAATTCAACAGTTTGAATATGTCTTCGAATTAAATTGAATGTATCCGTTAGAGAAATTTTAATGATTTTCAGCAAATTGGTCTTTTTTTTGAAACCACAAAGCGGTAGTTTAATCATGCAAGGTTATCATAACTAATTGGTGAACTTCATAAATAAAATAGAAAGAAGACAAATAATTACGGATGACACTTAAAATTAATATATAATAGGTAATTAGTCTTAAATTGGCAAGGAAAATAATGAAAACCTTTCACCAGACGACTACAACCCCGACTGACTTAAATCAAGAATTCAAGATCAAGGCAATGCCGGCAAACCACCCTTCATGAAAGTAGCTTCATCTGTTTCTGGGTAAGTCGGTAGCCCTGAAGCCAAAAGACCGGCGGCAGACAGGTGGGCGAGGGGAGTGCACTACTGGGCACCTTCTCGATCGATCCCATTCCGCGAATACTGAGTTTTCATGCCCTATTAAAACACTTAATATCCCACCTAACCCTGACTTCTTTCAAAATAATCCGAGAATGACTTTTTCTAATTCTATTTATTCAGAAAGGACAAACCCAAACAAATCGTCAGTCATTTTCTTGACAATAGACGAGTCCTGTACATTTATGGGAGCAGCTGAAACTTGTTACTTCATTATGCAATAAATATTAATTAATGACATAATTCTTGTCTAATTAACAAGAATATTTTTCACAAAAATGTTGATGTTATCGATAAATGTAATATTAGTTATTAGTATTACTCGTATATCATTTATAACGTTCATTATTTTCTTCCGACGCGATCCCCTGGGTAGAGGGATAACTTGCTCTGGCCAAATTTATCATGTAACAACAACCTCGCGTTATATTCCGCTCATAATTTTAGTAAAATATTGTTGTGAAAATATTTCAATTATATATATTTTATGAGGTAGCAAGCAAATAATACCTACACATTTGTTTTATATAATAAAAAAAAATTGATAACTACGTAAAAACTATTTCTCTTGTTTGATTCGCCCGTGGCGATTGTTTTATTTCCCTGACTCGTTAGAAAGTATAAAAGTGGCTCTAAAAGGATGTTAATACTATCGCCTGGAGGGATTTTCTCAGTCTCTTTAGTTCTTTATTCTTTGTGTGCGCGTTAAGTACCGTTTTTATGCAGCGGGGCCGGCGAAACAAAAGGACACCGTTGCATGCCTGGACAAAGCCAATGTGAAGTGTACGGAAGCTCTGATGCTGGAATCTTTAAAGACTGGCAGCAATTATTTATTTTTAAGATCTGGTTAAGAAATAATAAACAATAAACTTAAGTAGTGAAAATTAAAAGAAAGCTATACTCTTATTTTAAACCAGAGAATTTCGTTTAAAATTAAAACATTCTTAACGGTACTTAATCAAAAACTTTAAAACATCCAAAGTTTCCTACACTAATCAATGTAATTAATTAGTAGCGGAACTTAAATGAATGTTATATTCAAAGGAAGATTTCAGGACACGCCTAAATTATTATGCAATGTACTCACCGCTTTGTTCTCAAACTTTCCCAACAAAACTCGGACAATATCCCAAATGATTCAAACGCTTTGGACACAAAAGCAAACATCTACCTACAGTACAATTTAGAACAAACGAATTAGCCAGTCAATTTATTCACTTTTTTGCTAACAACGTGTATTTCACCGGACAAAAGCCGTCCTAATGATACGTCCGTGAATACCTTTTGTCTTACAAAATGGTCTGAATGTTTCTCACGAGTCTATCATTGATCATTCTGTGTGACAAATGCTCCCTTACTATACAAATTCTGCGTTCAATTAGCATACTTGTAAGGTATAAAATCGAATGTCGCTAAATGATTTTCTAACGGTTCAGAAAAAAAGTGTTTGTTAGCGATTTCACAGGAATTGTTTTTTTAAGCCATGTAGGTTCCATATAAACGCGATGGCAGCACAAGCATGAATGCTTGCGCAGCTAACTGCAGGCATAAACTTTTACGGCCGTATTGGAATATGTAAAGTTGACTTTATAGGGGCTACACACGATCCCGCATGTCATTCGTTGGAAATAACCATTTTTATAACCAATACTACTCTATGTTCGACCTCATCTTAACCGATGTGAGTGACGAATTGGATTGTATACGGTTATTAAAGTTAACTTGTTTTATCGCTGCAAGTATTGATGGATGTAGCCAACATGTTTGTGGTTAGCGACTAATTCATCGATCAGTGTTGTGACATGGTTTGATATTTACGACACATCGTCGGTGCGAAAAGTAGAACAAGGGCTAAATATTCCGATGTCGGCAAACCGAACCGAGCGCAGAAAAAACGTCGGAGTTGTCAATGTCGAGTTCTCGATAAATCGATGTGTGTGGAGCGGGCCGGGCGAGCGGTCGAATCAGCATTCCTTTTCAGCAGGGTAAGCTGAAACGAGCGGAATGTCTTTCGATATTATTATTGCTTGGAAACTGCACCGTTTGCAGTTCCGTGTACACTATGAATAGCAAAGATTCGCTGCGTTCGTGAAACAGCCATATACATTACGCTGCGCATTTTTGCCGACATGAATTGCAAGTATATTTACGCAACGCTAGTGACAGATTGGTTCTAGGTGGCCTTGAATGTCAGTGTAATGAAAAAACAAATGTTATTTTAGAGTTGACATGTTTCTTATTACATAAATTGTTATTCCATTATTGTGTATTTAGCGAGGCAAACATGAGTCCTGTTTGTTCGCCTCTTGAAGAGGCAAGGTCTCAGAGTTATGATTATGTCAATAAACGACATCACCAGATTACACCATTACACTAAAAGTTAAATTATGGGTGGTATTAGTTAGATTCTAGCTTTCAAATACGACTAGATCTAAATTCTCTTGACGTCATTGAAATAATGATGCCTTATGTATTTTGCCTACATTAGAAAGTACAGGAGATAAATTAAAAAGAGAGGTATTTTAGAAGATTTAAATGTCAGGAAAGGCTGAATTTCGAGCCAACATGGTATCTTTGACGCACTAAATCTAATTTGCAATTCCGCACACGTCCGGTGCGGTTGAACTTAGGGTTGCCCGCTTCGTAATTATTGGAAGAAAAGAGACGAATAGGGTTCCACGCAATTTATTAGCTACCATTCGATACTAAACGAAACGAAACAGGTACTACATTACATTCAGGTAAGTAACAAATTGAGAAATAAAATTTGGTCTAAGTACCTATTTTTCTTTCTCAGCTTATTTCATTTAGCACAAGCTGTGATTAAACTTTTAAAATTTAGGCTATACAAATGAAATTATATTACATTTTAAGTCGATAAAAGATAATAAAATTTCTCCATCCCTAATCTCACTGGAAACATATAGAGAAGTACAGTCCGCATTTCTCTGAACACGTATTAATAAAATATGTTCGTACAGTTGGTAGTATTTCATGAGGCAAGCGACAGAAGCGCGTATGGTTGAACACTTGTCTGCTTCTATAAACTTTACTATAACATTACTACATTACTTCATCTACTACAAAGTTGCAACTTTGAGTATAATATTTTCGAAAAACTTATAGGCCATGTCTATTATTTATAAAAAAAACACGGCGCCTTATAGCACAGACGTTGTGAACATCTACGTTATATAATAGTACATGTAGGAGTGCAAAGAACGCATTCTCCCCTCTCGAGTCCCTCTGCCTCTGCAGGTCGCGAGGTGTCAACGATCAGCAGGCTTACTCTTGACAAGTTCGAGTTACGATCAAAATCGAATCGACATCGAGAATCAGTGATTTGGTACTCTGAAAAGTGAACCTAAACCTTTGAGTCGATGGTGATTACGTTATCAACCGAAAATGTTTAACGGATCGCCATTTTAGATCGATCTCGACTTGATTTTGATTTCGATTCGATTGAGTTTGTTCAGATTTTGACAAGGTCGAATCGAGATCGAACTTAAATCAAATTCAAGAGTAAGGGCCCAGGTCACGAAACCGCCATCCCAGTGCGGCCAGTGTGCAATGTAGTATAGTCAGGAGTTCTGCATTTCTTGGTGCTCGATAGTACAAATTTTATTTAACCTTATAAAGGTAAAACCACTTGGCAGTTCAACCCCTTCTCTGTGGAAATAATTCTGAACCCGTGGGGTAGTAAAGAGACGGAATTCTACGAATCCTACTGCGAGAATGAAAGATTTTTCTACGTTATTTAATTATACCTCATCGTTACATAAGGTAGGGCTTAAAATATTCAATTGATTTTGTTTTTTTTTATTTTCCTCTTGTCCTCTACCCTGTTAGCGCGACACTGTAAATCGGACTGCACATACACATATTGCAACATACATTTGCTTTGGAAACGTGGGAAACAAACGCTCGTCCAGGGACTATCGATCAAGGTGGCGGGCGGCGCACGATAACGATAATCATTCTGTTGTAAAATCGATTATTCAATCCATTACTTTGTCGACTAAACAGTAAGTTCAAATGTTTTAGTACATTTGATTTTATGTCTCATCTAACAGTGAATTCACTTTTAGATAGACAATATACACAAGTACTAAGCTTAGAATGTATGACTAACATCCTAATACTATTTACAAATTTAAAGATTTTTATTAAAGTGTAAAGTATCAACCAACTATAGTGTGAACATTTTTTCAGCATTAGTGGAAGCCAGGTATTCTAAAGAATGAATTGTAATATCCTCCGAAATAATAAATAATAATCAAAATAGTGTGTTATTATATACGAGGGCGGGTCAATAAGTCCGTGACTTTTTGAATTTCTGACCTCTTTACTGAAAAAGCAACACTACTCCTGTCAACAGGTATCTGTCAGTTGATTCCTATCAAAATTTGAACTTGCTGCGTCAGTTAGTTTGTGTTTGACAGCTATTTTTATCAGACTACCCAGTAATTTGAGGAAAAAATGGAAAAAGGTGAATTTCGTGTGCTTATTAAGCATTATTTTTTGCGAAAAAAAACCATTACCGAGACCAAGGCTAAGCTTGATAAATACTATGGGGACTCTACACCATCGATTTCAATGGTAAAAAAGTGGTTTACTGAATTTCGTTGTGGCCGTAAAAGCACTGTAGATGCCGAACGTCCTGGACGCCCAGTTGAGGTCTCTACACCCGAAACAATCGAAAAATTCACGATATGGTGTTGGCCGACCGAAGATTGAAAGTACAAGAGATTGTGGAAGCCGTAGGGATCTCGCATGGCTCAGTGGTTTCAATTTTAAAAGATCAATTGGGCATGAGAAAGCTTTCCGCAAGATGGGTGCCGCGTTTGCTCACAGTCGACCACAAACGCAATCGTGTAACAACTTCACAGGAAGGTTTGGCGTTGTTTAATCGCAATATGGAGGAGTTTTTGCGCCGTTTTGTAACCGTGGACGAAACATGGATCCATCACAACACACCAGAGACCAAACACAGTCAAAACAGTGGGTTTATAAGGGTGAATCGGCGCCAAAGAAGGCCAAGGTGGGTTTGTCAGCCAATAAAGTTATGGCGACTGTTTTTTGGGATGCACGTGGGATAATCCACATTGACTACCTTCAAAAGGGAAGAACAATCAATGGGGAATA
The DNA here is from genome assembly GCA_949315895.1 of Anania crocealis. NCBI lineage: Eukaryota > Metazoa > Arthropoda > Insecta > Lepidoptera > Crambidae > Anania > Anania crocealis. The sequence goes on along the minus strand of OX438861.1, from coordinate 4,034,502 downwards.
TTATGCCAACTTATTGGACCGCTTTAATGACGATTTGAATAAAAACTGACCTCATTTGGCCAAGAAAAAAGTTCTTTTCCACCAAGACAATGCAAGGGTGCACACATGTGCAGTTGCCATGGCAAAAATCCATGAATTGGGCTATGAATTGCTCCCTCATCCGCCCTATTCTCCAGATTTGGCTCCGAGTGACTACTTTTTGTTCCCAAACCTGAAGAAATGGCTTGGTGGAAAAAGATTTGACTCCAATGATGAAGTCATCTCGCAAACAAAGGCCTATTTTGAGGACCTCGACAAATCATATTTTTTGGAAGGGATAAAAAAATTGGAGAAGCGTTGGACAAAGTGTATAGAGCTCAAGGGAGACTACGTTGAAAAATAAAATGATTTGTTTATCAAAAAATCTGTGTTTTATTCCAAAAGTCACGGACTTATTGACCCGCCCTCGTATACTCATGCGCTAGTGAATACTGATTTTGTCTCAAAAATAAAAGCAAAGCACGCATCACCGTTCGGTTGTACTCAATAATTTCACCGTTTTCGAGTCACCAAGAGAGTAGACTTTCAAATAATGAATACAGTTGTACACTGGTGTTGCGCCGGCGCATGACAGATTGTAGTTACACGCACGGCCGGAACAATAAGTGCGTGCGCGTGTGTGAGAGCTGTGACAGGTGTCAACCGTTACGTAAATTAGCGGTCGGGCACACAAACGTAAATCTTGTTGCTAGGCGCGACCGCCTATGTATTAGGGTCAACACTTTTTATTTAGTTAAGCGGTGAAAATTAATATGTAGTACTAAATACACATGAAGCAGTTTTACTTACTGGCGGTAATGTGTCATTATAAATGTACTTTTTCTTATTAGCCGGACCGGATTACACTTGATAACGCCCTTGGCAATCTCATGGTACCTCCTACGACTAAAACGTCAATGGCCTTCTTCGCAATTAACAATAACAATTTTTGTGTTGTTCCCAATGGCCTTCTCTTCGCAATTAACAATAACAATTTTTGTGTTGTTCCGCCAATATGTACAAGTAATAAAATTACATATTTATTACTGGCTGCAGTTTCGTTTGATGCACAGATGATAATACTTACCAATGCGCGATAACCCTGCACCCGCGAGAAAGCGCCCGATAGCGGCCGGCCCGACTTGCTTTCCCCTTGGCGTTGTCGCGATTGCGCCACACTCGTCGTACGACTAGGGTCTTCTACAAAAATCAATTCTACCAATTTTTCGTGGTTTTTGATCGAAGCACAACGGTTTACAATTAAAAAGTAGAGAAATAATTTATAATTGCACTTAACGCTTTATTTTTTTAAAAATAGTGAGCGCTACACCATGCATTTATTAGTGTGTGAATCTAAAGATATCGTTATAATCATGCCCGTCTAGCGCTGCCAGGCGTCCGGATAAAGCCGGACATAGGTAGGCTTTTTGATATTGTGTCCGGCCAAAATAAACGGTGTCCGGCTTTTGTTAGGCTTTTTACATTTCGCAAACAAGCGAGCGCCGAGCCGACTGTCGGTCGCTCAAATATTTATAATAGATAATAATCAAAAGAGCTTGATTTTACATAAAATTTTTTCCTATCCATTAATTAATACTAAGACACAAATCCTTAATAATACATATAGGGTATCCTGCCTTTCTACCTAAAAGTCAGGCCAAACTGGCTGGTCTGACCGGACTGCGGCTATTGGGCTTGGCGACCTGGCAACCCTATGCCCGTCGATGAAATACGATTTAATAAGTCCGCCTGGATCAATGAACAGGGTTGTTTCTTTTTCTCAGTTATGTTAGTGTTTGTGTGACTCAAGCCCTACCGACAACAAGGGACTTGTTGTAGATATGCCAACGAGCAAAGCAAGCGATGAGTCGCCCCGATACCTGCTATCTCCCATCACGAGCGCAGCGCAATTTTCGCCCGATAATAAATGCAACGTAATAGAAAAACGTATAAATCCATATTTTCCGAAGTAATGAGATTCGAACGGATCAATTCATAGAATGGTTTATGTTCCGCAATAGGAAAGAGCCAATTTAATCATGCAAAGTACAAAAACCAAATAACTTTTCTGAATCTATTTTTAACAGTTAAAATAAGAAAACTGCAAAAAACGCAACCAAAAGTTGTATAGTACAAGCTATTGTCATTTGCCAGGATAAGAACAACTACTTTACCAAGTAGTTGCCAAGATAAAAAGAAGAGTAGAACGGTACATTGAAATAAATGCCCTCGGCAAGAACTCCAAGAAATCGTCGCCTAATTCCACTCAACTATTGTTTCGTCGTAAATTTATTGCGGGCGCAACAAAAGGCGCAAAAGTTAGCCCCAATAATAGAGAATATTTCATGCCGACTAGCACTGCTGGGTCACTTTTGCATAAAACGCTTTTGCCGAGGTGAATGACCGCGATCTCGGTTCGTAGAATTGTTTTACATAATATTATATCGACATGTCCGTTTCTCAAATCGAATGTCGAAGTCCAGTGCAGGACAGGTCTGACTTCAGCCAGTGTGCAAAAATGGGGTGTAATAATAGAACTAATGGGATAACTCGTCAGTTCAAATAAACTGATGAAATCATTAGACTAGACAACCATTTATTGTTTTTATCTTTATTTAATGAATAGTAATTATAAGATACAACTGAAAGACCTAATTTTGATAACGATCATGAGAAGAGAAGAAATTGATTCGTTTAACCTAAGTTGTCAAATGCTAATTATTGGTGATGGAGGTAACTCAAGTTTATCTCCTGTAAATTAACTGATACTGACTCAGAAAAGGGGTAGTCCCACCCACTGTGACCCAATAAGTGACACTAGAAATCGTGAATATTGAATGGGTTCATACTACTTGTTTGGTTCTTTATTTCACAATCGATCAGGTCGGACAGAATATAAAAAAGGAAACTGTAGTACAAACTAAGTAAAAGAAAACTAAATCATTCAATTCATTCAATTTTCAGGGTAATTATCAGAAGAGTTAATTGATTCAGGGCTTATATCTTTCTATCTTGTTACGTGTCTCCAATTTCGGCATTATTGCAAGCGCCATGATCAGCTGATCGTTTAATGTATGTAAATATCTAGAGAAAAGTGGGCAGATGCAAAAACCAGACTGTCTCACCAAAATTCAGGTTAAACATACCCGGCGTATTCCCGTCTGCTGCATCTAAACGTACAGGAAAATATCAACAAAAATAGTAGCATCACTTTCCACTGCAACTTTTCCTAACAGATCTGTTTTGAGGCGTTACGTAAGTACTTCAAATGCAATGCAGGTACATGAGTTATTGAAGATTTTTCTAGATTGAAGATATTGTCTTGTGCGTTACACTCGATCAGAATTTGGTCAGTACCCAGCCAGAATTTTATTAAGATGACTGATGAATGGATATACTTACGATTAAATACATTCTAAACAGATGAATAAGCCTCGAGAAAATCCTGAATAACGGACAATCATCAAGGTTTACATTGGTCAGTATGTAACTAGGTCTTGAACAGGCCTGGGGCCTAATTCGCGTAACCGAATCGCAGTTCGATCGTGATTGAATTGGACGGTTTTAACATTTAGCCCATACTAGAACTGTCAAAAACCTGTCGTTCAATTACGATTGTGATACGATTCGGTTATGCGAATTAGGGGCCTGGCCTTGCGAAAGTTAAGCAAAATGACGACAAAGTTTGCTCATACCTGTCGTTCAATTACGATTGTGATACTATTCGGTTTTGCGAATTAGGGGCCTGGCCTTGCGAAAGTTAAGCAAAGTTTGCTCATTTTGTAAGTGCAGTTCCATTACTGAATGGGCAGGAAAATCTTATCGACAAAAATCAAATCTAACCTAACCTAACCTACCGGTAGTATAAAATCTTACGCGTTGTAATACAAACTGTTGTTACAATTTAATGGTGACATATACATTATACACACCAAACACTGTTCAAATCGTCCAAATAAATTATTTATGAGTTATGGTCTCAAAACACTACAATAGCGTAGAAAATGTCGCGGGATGTCGGCCGCATTAGTCAGACATGTTGGCATTATGTCGTGGACCGTAATGTCCGTAATTGAGGAAACTTGTACCAGTGAATGGGACATAAATAGATTGATAGCATCTATTGTGGTGCGGCTCTAAACTTGGGCTCGTAATCATCGTGATGTTTGCTCATAATTTATGTTTTATGATGTGTTTAATAGGCAATACGTAGGTATTTGAATATTGTGATGGTGCCACATTAATAAGCTAAATATACTCGAACTATTCATAAATAGTTAATATGTCCTGTCGTCGAATGTCCTTCCTGACATATAATAATTATACCTAATTCAAAAACCTCTGACACTAAAAGAGCTATTGATATGAGCTTATTAACAACAAGGCTATAAGGTTTTTTTATAATATACATTGGCTGCATGCGGTAAATGAAAGAGTTTCTCGTATGAATGCGTTCACAGCGCTAGACTCGGTCATTCACTCGCAAACTGACTGACCAGGCTTGCCGCATCGAGACTATTATGCATACATAACATTGAAGATTTATAATTGCGAGTTTTACTAAATTGAATCATTTGCATTGTTTTCGCAAAATGGTAAAACAGGAATAAAATACGCAATAAGTAACTAAAAAATATAAGCTCTCTAAACTTTATCTCTATTTTAGTAACAAAAAAAAAATTAGGTGTTGTTTAACTAATCCACGATTTGCCTCGCTCGTTACAAATAACAATCGACTTCCTACTAATTGTGTTGTAGTTAGTGAGTCTGAAGTTACAAGCCAACGGTATGTGATTATCGTTTCGCGGACACTATTCGACGGTAGTTCATTTCTCAATACAGCGAGTATTACGCTACACTGTTATTGCTTGAGGCTATTTGTTGCTGCTAGTACTTATGTTATTACAGCAAGGACGTTGGGCGAGGTGGGCCATAAAACTTATTGGAAATTATACACATCTAAGATCAGACTGATATTAATCTTCTAGCTCAAGTTCGTGAAGCTAGGTCTTTCATTTCTGATACACTTAAGAGGAAACACTACGGGCGAGAGAATTGAAAAATAGGTAGGTATTTGTAAAATCTATTGCTGTCGCGCAGTGCCAAACGTCTTCACCGCAGAGTGTGATAAAGACAACTGCTTCTTGGACCGAAAATACCTACTAAAAGCACACCAAATAAACGTTTCGTAGTCCCCCGATTACTTTTCCAAAACTAGACAGATTTAAATACTTTTTTCATTAAAAATTAAAGGAAGGCTTTGGCCGTGCTCGTATGTTTCCCTTTTTTTCTAAAAATTAGCCAAATTTGTTTTCTGGATGTTTGAACACAGCGGAAAATCTGGCGATTTTTTTCGATTTTTGAGGTCTCATATCTTTTTTATTAATAAATTTATGAAAAAACAGAAAACATAAAAACATGTTAATAGTGGCCATAGATTTTTGTAAAAAAATATATATATATAGCTATACTGGCTTTATCCAGGGAGGAAAAAGGGGTCTACGTTTGTATGGAAAAACGGCCCTTGTGTTTCCTCTTAAGGTTGATGACAAGTAATACTTATTTATAATTAAATGCCGATTTTCATTAGGGAAATAAGATTCACGAATAGAGCAACTACTATTATGCGAGACGCGTGTGTTTTTTCCAAATAACAACATCTGAGCACACACGATACTGCCAATAACTTAAATACCTAGTTTGTCTGATGAAATTTACCGATAATAAAATCGAATGTGAATTCATTTCGAGTAAGTAATTATTAAGTGTATTAAAGAGAGAATAGCGCAATGATTGCTCTTCAAAGAATCATTACGCAATTATTTAGATGATTCAGTATTAGCAATACGCAGATGAGGTATCCACATCGAGGAATGAATCGAATATAATAATAAATTAAGTAACTGAATATTAATGTTGAGGAAAACTGATGCGTCCCCTAGAGTTGTTCAATAATCATCACCATAACTAAATCAAACGCTGTCGTCCGCATCTTATTTTGATAATAATCTTTATGCAAATAAGGCACACCTCTGTGTGAGCTGATACATTGTATTGATATTAGCCCGATCGCGTCAAGCCGCTATAACATGGCGGGTTCAAATGCTAATTCGTGTCGTTGCAATTGTTGAAGTTTTTGTGAAAGTTACGTCATCGGTGAGGGTTACAAATGTTTGGTTGCCTTAAATACGTGTATCAAAACCAATTAAGGCATTATACTATAAAGGCAATATCGCCAACCCGAGAAAAAATGGGAAGCGTAAAACTAATCTTAATCCTCAAATGACAAGGGAAAATAACAGCAATCAGCAACCGAATGTTTTACTAAAATAAAAAAAAAACAGAATAGATATAATGAAAGTGTTGGTAAACAAAACAATCAATTAAAGTCTTCAATGTTGTTTCTCAAGTGTACTGTTTATAAAAACTAACAAAACAAAGCTACCAAGCAAAACGCAAACACCGTCTAGCAAAAAGTTGCGCAACTATCCCAACTCCGCTAGTTAGTTGCACCTAGTCGCGTAAATCACGCAACAGCGACACAACTTCGAGATAGTTTTTAATTGATTCGCTCAGTTATTACATCCAGTTTCCTAACTACAACTCCATCGGTTTCGTTTGTTAGCGTTATTCTGAAAGCAATTTATTATTTGATCCGTAAAGCGGTCGTTTGTAACATTTTTAAAACGGTATCGAACAAAAGGCAACGCGGCTTATCTATCAATTTCAGAATTCAAATCGGTTTCTATTCCGTAAATTGTAACTCTGTTTTAATCCAGCAAGGTCCGCGTTTTGTTCCGCGTCAATATGCCAATAGTCTGCATTACACTGTCTCGGTGACATCGGTATTTCAGTTTCCAGATTTCATATTATTGTATACATATGTATAAGCATTTTTGGTGTAGCTAATATTGCTTTTTGGAGTGTCAAGCGTATTTCATTTAGATATGAAGGCCAGCAGAGAAGCCTGTGGCATTTTCCTGTTTGTCGCCGTAGGTATATCGGCGGTAACACAACACGGGTGAACCGAGGCGTAAGGGCGCCGCGAGACGTACCTCCCTCGCCGCCACCTAACACCTACCCGTCTATATAATAGCGTGCTCGGTACAATAAAAAAGTTGCGAGCATTAAGACTGTGCCCGCTGGGGTATGTGTTAAGTCAAGAATTAAATTGTTCGAAGGCTTTCCTAAACTATTTCCTGGTTTATAAATGTTTAAAATATATCTTAGCTATGTATCAAATCAGGATGACGACTCAATTAATTTTGTCAATGTTTTAAAGTTCATGGAAACACCTCAAAAGATCCAACACTAATCAAAAGAGTAACAAACATGTACAACATTTTTTGCAAACTAGTTCAAGTTTATTACTTAGGCGAACAAGGAAACGTTTATTACGAATAAGAATTGATAGATATTATAAAATATTATAATAAGCAATCGAAACATGACGTAATTATGTGTTGATAATGTTTAAAGCGGATTTGCTCAGATATTGCGTAGTTTACAAGTGTCATCAAGTGCTATGTATGCAAGCACAAATTACAAAATAATTATGAAGTTATAATCGAACGAATTGGCTTACGAACCTCAACTTTTCTTACTTTATATTGAGCTTTATTTTTAGTGTAGTAAGCACATTCCTAATGTAGTAATTGTTATATGTTGACATTTGTATTTTAGCACAGTAATATAGTAATTCTGATGTCATAGACTAAGTTCTTGCACAGAAATAAATCTTTAACACATCTCAAAATATTTGCGGCCGCCCTGTTGTTCATCCTATGCACAATGCGTAGAATTTGTGTTAAATAATAGCATCAGCAATCCAAAGTGCAGCACAAAGAAAGTGTTTCGTAGATCTGAACTCCCCCTTGGATCGAACTAGCGAGAAGTCTGTCTGTGTACCTAGGATATACTGCTAAGGCAAAAACATGACTGTCCTATTTCACAAACTGATGTGGAATGATGGTCATACCTTAAAAATCCGCATCTTTTGCACTCGCATTTATGTATGTTAGCAGGCCACAATACGTTGACAATGCCAGCTGAGTCGAGATCAAAATAAGAGTCATCTATTACTGTTTACTCAGCATTTACCTAGTTGTACGCAGGGTAAACCATTAAACCATTCTGCCAAGTCGACACAAGCACTAAGTGCCGACGCGGCAGTATGCAAGTGCCTACGTTTTTAGTCTTACATTAGTGATGTGCCTTTTTCCGGATAAGTAAATCATACAACCTTAAGATTTACTTAGTTTTAGCGCGAACACAGTTTAGACTGTAAAGTATCGTGTCTAATACTAATAAGTATGAAACCATAAGTACAATTACAATAGGACGTTTGAAACAAACTACTTACTACAAACAGTAAAAATAAATATTTCGCTAATCGGAGACGTTGTCGTCACCCGGATATTAATAAAACTGTCATGTTATGAGAACTACGCCTTATCACATTCAGCCGTTTTGATAAGGCGAAGAAAAAGTATCATCACGCCAATTAATATCCGTTACTCGAATCTACACGCGGGCATCACTAACACGTAGTTATTATCGAGTCTGCTAGCGTCGCCGGAGATCACGTAGGGGACCGGTCGTCGTGAGAGGCCGCCTCCGCCGGCCGGCCTGTGTTAAATTACCGACTCCGACTAAGGCCCGCTGCGATCGTGATCGTAAAAATGTGCAAGCTAACGGAAAATCGGTTCGTACCTACACTATATACCGATTATATACTTACTACAAGCCGATACGCGGGATAACCGGTTCGAAGTGCGGAGTTGTTGTTTTTTTTTTTCGAGGCATACCATGTCAGCGACTTTCTTTTGTTATTCGGCAGATGGAAATATGTGTAAGATGGTTTTTATTTAACGCTGAACAATAACTAGTAAAATACACATAAACAGACCAATGAAATATTATCAATATGATTAGAGAAACGTATCGACTTCAAATTATTCCGTTCTATGAGCTATTCCATTTCTCGCACGTTTACATAATTATACACAGCTAGCCAATTACCTATCCATATAAGCGAGAGTCCCGACTGTATTGTATTTGAGAGGCTTACGCCTGATAACGATAAGATTAAAATAATGAATGTGACATTCAAGTGCGTCTGAGTGAATCAACCCGTTTCCAAGAGCCGCGGGCCGCGGCTAATGTGCGCGTAGCCTCGATGTGTTATGTATGTATCACAAACGCGGTAACGCTATTCACATCAGATGCATGTAGGCCGGGCGCCCATTCAGCCGTCGCAAAATGAAACTGAATGCCATTTCATCTCAAGATGCGGCTCTCCACAGATCGGCGGGGTCACGAGCGAGGCGGGAGGGGGTGCCGCCCGGCAACTGCGCCATAACTTGCCGCGCACGTACAACCAGACAATCGCAATTATTATTAACAGATATACGTTTAATGATCGTGTGTGCCGCGCTCAAACGGGCCGATGTGTAATTTTGCCGTAGCAGGCGCGCGCGATTGTAGTGTTTACGTCATTGCGGCTTTCGTGTGAGAATCGCTTAGAGTGCGGCGGTGAATGTGTCGTTTCGGGGTGGGAATTAGCGGGAAGAAAGCGCCGGGTGTATGGGGGGTAGGCGAGAGGAGGGCCGGAGGGGGTCGAGTTCTTGCGGAGTGAGTTAGCAGACTCGATGATTTGTAGCGCGGTTAACGTTCATCTAGCGGACTGTCGAGACACCCGGCACAACTCATGCGAACAAAGACAGATCGCTATGGCAGCCGATATGAAAGCGTCGCGTCAGCGATCGCTAACGTCAGAAGAAGGAATGTTCAGAGGTGTTTTAAAGTACGCCTAAACGTTATATTATGCTTTACTGATATACTAAAATGCAGTAACTGTCAACATATCAAAAACGTCAATTTAATGTTTTAATTTCTCTCAAGATGAATTTTGCCGTAAGTGTGTGATAAGGCCACGTGGGCCGTGGCAGACAATACCACCCGCACTACAAGCCACATACCAAGAATGTTTTTCCGAAACTCGAACTGCTGGTACGCAAACCAGAAATTAGAGTGGAGGAATTTCTGCCTTCCACGACATAAAGTCATCGATTTTATCCTCCGTCTTAGGTCAATCGTGTTTTATGAAAGTAACACGAAATTACAAGAAAATTTTCTAGCATCATCAAGAAAGATTTTTGGAACTCTGTATATTGATCACGTAATTCACGGTTTAGTTGGCGCAACAAATTGTTAATAAATTTTTCGAAGACTCAAAAAAAGGCCGCGTGACAACACTAAAACGAACTGCGAGTACTTGGTTTTTTGATCAAAAAGAACGTCTTCATAAATCTTAGTAAATATTGCTTCTAACATTATGTAAAGTCTAATCAATTTGGTAAACACAAAACACTAGTAAGGCAGCAGGAAAACATGGCTTTAATTTCGAAATTCGAGCAAATATTAATGTTTTGCAAATATAGTTTAAACAATTCCAATTAACTTACTTCATATAGTCCAATTTGATTCAACACCGACTACAACCTGTAACAAATAAATAGAGACTTAGTAAGGTCTTATAAACTTAAAGCAAACTCAACAAACAATGTCATAAACGATAGTTTAGGATACATTTTTGATACTCCACCACACCAGAACGGCTCAACGGATCTGAATTAAACTTGGCATTATTTATTATAGATTGGAATATCTTTTTAGGAAAAATGTGCGGTTCCCTTGGTTTCCACACGCCTGCTTACAGCTGGCAACAGCTAATATCTCATAAAAAAAGAATAACACCATTACAAACTTTCGGTTTTCTGGTAATCCTTACCGCAAAAAGATTATAATAAGACCTATTATGTGAGATGATGTTAACGTACGTCATAAAGTAATTGAGATTAGCGGACAGATAATACTTTGATGCTACTTTGGCTTATTTTCCAGGAAAAATGCTGAAAAGAGAGACGAGTCAGGCAGACAGAGCCATTCTTTAGACACTTTAGTCACTTCGGACTTGACCCAATGTTCGGTGCCGATCGTCCCGCGCCCCGCGGCCCCCTGTAGCCACGGACGAAATGGACAATGCGCATAAAAAATCAATAAAGCGAGAGAGAACGGCCTTCGTGTAGGTCGCTGGTCGCCCGATCACCGCCCGGCGGACTTATATTAAGTTAAACTTCTCCATTCAAGCGTGAGTTTTATCCTGTAAACGTTTACTTTGCTAGGTGACCTAAAGAACTTTACATATGATCGATCGAATTGTTACTGCTTGACATTCAAACAGATTCAAAATACTTGTTATTTTACTTTTTATTAACGATGCGTGCCATTACGTCAAACAACAACATGTTTCTTTGGTAATAATTGGCCTCCGAGCGCTCTTGTCATGCAGACTACAGCTACTTAAACAAAGAAATACAGTGATGGTTATAATAATGAAAGTAAAAACAAGACATAGTTTGTAACAATTTCGTTAAATATAAAGGTGCAATGATACAGAGATAAGCGCTAACGATTATACAACATAACTTGGCTATAGTTCAAAGAGTTAACGCCGTTTCATTCAGTGCCAAGTGCAATATTTTTAGATGGAGAGTGACAGAGCAGTTTCGTTGCGTTGCGCGTAATCACTATATTCGTTTCGAATGCGTCCGTAGGATAAAAAATGTGGCTAAAATTAACATCACACTAAAATTACTAAAAGGTCACAATTAATAACTTTAGGTTAAGGAGTTGCTGGATACATCATCATCTACGCCACAGATCCCACTAGATAAGTATTTTACTTCAACTCAGCCTAAGTTACCGAATGTGCATCGTCAGCCTAATGAGCAACTTACATTAACTGCTGCCATTCGCGGCCCATATATTTATGCAAGTTACATAAGTTAGTATTTCTCTTTCTCTAGTACTTATCGAGGTACTCACACTTACGATATACCTGTTAAGTAAATTAACGTTACACTGACTTCTTGGAAAGTTAGTACGCTAGTTTAAAACAAAATTAGTGTCTTGAGCAACTTTCCCATGAGACATCTTCCACGAGAGAACGCAGATGGTTCTCACTAACGAAATGTCACGGGGCATAGGTTAACTACATCTGCCTACAGATGTACCATCCTTCCACCATTCTAACAGCGGTGACAGTAAATTGCGATCAAAAATCGCTTGTTAATGTCATACATTCCGGGTTTTAAACCCCAGCATTGCTTCGTAAATCAATTTAAAATAATTAATGACAAAGTTTTAAGCTCGATAAAGTTAAATATGACAAAGAAATGATGCAAGTCTTCATAACCTACCCTTAGATGGAAAGTCTGACACACTAAAAATAATGAATACACTTACGGCAAGGTCAATAATTATCAGTTAATAAACATAAAACTACTGAGTCTAGTTCCATTAAACCAATTTTAAATACGTTTATGGTGTATTTCCTCAAACTACACTGTCCTCGTGTTTTACGTGTTCTACTACATAGCGATAAAAAGTATTTTTGGAGTGAATCCCTACTTACTCGTCTTTTGTTTTCAACTAGTATTGATACTTTGGCATTGACAATATTTTACATAATAGTTGACTAATTTTCATTCTTCATCAGGTTACATCAGCCTACTGCTGGCTAAAGTCATCTTCGAAAGGAGGAATTGTTTTCATAATCGTCACTCTTGGCAAGAGGGTTAGAGTTTGTCAGATAATCTTCTTTTGGCGGTACTCTTTTAGTCGCTTCTTACGACACCCACAGAAATAGAAGTAGTGGTGCTATTCTATTTTTGTTCTTGAACCACGCGACACACATACAAGTTAGGCTATTATTTAAATTTCCTTGAACAACTATGACGAGAAGATATTACTAGTAGCATTATTCCTTATCTAAAACTATCACGCCCAAGTTGCCACTAAATAGTGAATAAATACACAAAGCAAACATTACATTGTAGTTGCTGAAACTATATAGAATTGAGACCAATAGTAGTAAAATCATCGTAAACAATACATTGTTCAGGTGATCTATGGTGTTTTTATGAATACTTCTTCACTAGTCACTACACTTTGTTAGTTCATTTGCCAAGACGTCAGACACGCATTGGTTATCGCGAAGACAGCAGGTATCTACTTTATTAAGGTTCTGTTTACTATTGCTTGCTATGTATGTAGTAATTCAATTAAAATTATAATTTTATCTCTTTAATTTAAGAACAAAGAACAAAATTAATTTAAAATGCTTTCCTAAATTCTTGAAGAGAATTCAGAAAATATCACCAATCCGCATTTGGCAAGCGTTGTGTTTATGCCTGTACCCAGCTTAGCTGTGGTATAACTTTAATTCAATAATGGTGGCCTTTGCCCTGCCTGCAGTGGAATGATTTGTTACTTTACTTTTCTAGGTTTACTTCAAATGATACTACATGCTTGGCTGCCATCAGGAAACTGAACGAGTATGTTAATATTATATTTTTCTTTTATATCAAAGAACAAACTATAAAAAGCCTACATGTTGTCAACTACACATAAATAGTGACGCTAGTGACAACTAGCATTACTTTGAGCACATCAAAGCAGAAATGTTTTTCATAGAACTTGTACCCTAGATTAGACACTACTTGAAGTAAAATTACGCAATTTGAACGTTTCTCTATAAAACCAAAAGCGATCGTTCCACGACTATTTCAAACAGCCGACCTAACCTAAGCCCGTGGAACCGGTCCCGTCGCTTATAGGCTAGGCAACAACACAACTATAGTTGAAGCCGGTGCTATTAAAGAAAGTCGCTTTGGCGTAGGTCGAAACTAGATATACGTGCACTGCGAAAGTGTTTTGTAACAAGAAAGGTGTCTTGTGTCTGTATTATTAAAAGAGTTATTTAAACATCCAATTCATTTGTTGAAAAATACTTACAATTTGATTTTGAAGTTTTGTAATCATTTAACATTTTTTATATTTAATAACCACAGTATTTTTATGCAAGAATTGGGTTTTTACAGCACATAAAGTAAGTCAGTCGTTTGGTTGACAACTAGCTTAGTCCAGGCATAAGAAAACTTTACATAAAGTGGTTTTGGCTAGTAAATGAAATATTTGGAAAGCTTTGGTTCCCATTGCAAACTTTACAAAAAACTAAATGTTACACACAGAATTAACGGATAGTAATATTATATCAATCCTTTGAAAAGTACTTTCCGAACAGTTTTGGTTTGGCTGACATTAGCGAAACATTTGCTGACCGAATTCAGATCATGTATAGCGGTCGCCAAGTTTAGGAATACATTTACGTTAGAATCGACCAACGTTCTAGATACAGATCATCATATTATTATTATGATTCATTTGTGTATTTAGGTCTCAATGGACAATGGAAGCATAAATAAAATGCGAGTCAGAATCGCACACAGAGGGTTTCCGTACCTTAATTTAATTTGATCATTTATTGTTGACGTGAATATAAAGCTCTATAATCTGTTGAAATTAAGTGTTGTTTGTTTAATCTAAGATTAAAACTTTTTATTTAATCTAAGGTAAAAATGTTTTTTTAAGTGACAACAACTGTTTTTTATGCGATTCTATCATTCCTGTAAATTGAAAATACAATTGCTTGTTCGAGTCCTACTTAAGGCAGTAGAAATATTTATTGTTGAATTTACTCGTATTTTCTAAATGTTTGTTATCCCATAAATTATTTCTAATTTGAAACTAGATAAATACATAAAATACTTTTACCCAGAGGATATAAAAGTGACAAAACCGACAGAAAAATACTTTACACGCGGACGAAAAAAGCCTCGGACTGCATGTAACATTAAATAGTTACTGAAAACCAATGTTAAATCATAAGGAAAATAAAACATGATGTTAACGATAATACCTGATACGTAACAGTTATAATAGATCCCTGCTCAGCATGAAAATACAACTAAGCTAGCATAAAACCAAATTAATGGTCCAACTCCACACACACACATCAGACCACCAACCGATTTAGACAAACTTATATTTACACTTGGACAAAATTAATGTTACTCATATGAATAATAATAGTTTTGATTGACGTAGCGAGACGGCACACAATCTACAATCTACACGTGTAGCGTACATCTACTTAGTAACATAAATATATTTATGACTTCAACGTTAAACATTATAAGTTGAAGTCAGTAATCCTCCTAATATTCTTATCTTATCATTATACTTCAATGATAACTCTTGCTTGTGTTAGAGTATGCCAGGCCGTCTATTACGGGTCTCTCGGAGTGAATTGTTTCATATTGCGACAGACGCCTGGACCAACTGCTTAAAGTGCCTTCCAAATAATTTATACCTCACCCGCCACTTGCAGATAAAAGTCTAATCTTATAAAAATGTTATAGAACCCGCAACAGCTCCGTAACAGGCATAGTTGAACCGTCGCACCTAATTTTACCAAACAACACACAAAATGAAAGAAAAATCTCTATTGATTTTTACGGAAAGATTTAATGGCGATCGAAGGTTACCAGCATATTATTTCCCTTTGAACAAAAAACAAACAAACTGTGTATTAGTTTTAACCATCATAAATTTCAAGATATTTAATACAATACAATACTGACTGTTATCACCTCACTACCGAAATTACTAAATCTAGAAAAATTAAATTAAGGACATTTATTTCTAAAGGAAACACCCTAATTACGAATCTGACGAGTAACTACCTATCTATAGTCTAAACGCACCTACCAGGATTTTATTTCATGGTACTCTTTTCGTTGCATCATATACAATATACATTTAATTTTTTTATCTTACCTATAAGAACTATAAATTTGTGATAGGGAGTCTAGGGAAGTGCTAGTAGAGCCAGTATAATATAAATTTAAGAAACACGGCTTTTTAATGCATTTCGAAGGTATATTGATATTTCGGCTCAGTCGCAGAATGTCCATTTCTCAAAATGTCCACTGGTCGCAAAAGGTCTCTTTCGCAACGAAACATTTGTCGTTCTATGGCGCTGGTTCTATGGAGTTCAACGACAACAACGAAATCATATAACATTGCCACAATTCATTAAAAAAATCATATTTTTACAACTTTTAAAATAGGCTGAAGGAATAATTAAAATAAGTACTAAGTGTTTCATATATACAGTTTTTTTTTAATTTCGAGTTGATAATAAAAAAATGAATTATTTCTTTTGTGTTATACATATAGACAAATAACAGCTAAGCTGCACAATCAAGCAATTATATAGAAAAATAAATGTGATTTATTATATATTTTTATTTTATTTGCTTACCCATATCCATACAAATAAGTATACACACGTCACCCATGATATATGGTAAGCTAATGGCTAAATGAATTATGACTAAAGTAAGTTAGAAATAAAAAGGGACATTTTGCGAAGTGGACATTCTGCGAAAAGGACATTTTGCGAAAGAGACATTCTGCGAAAGAGACCTTTTGCGACCAGTGGACATTTTGAGAAATGGACATTCTGCGACTGAGCCGATATTTCGACTGACCAACGTTAAATTTCTTTGAGTATGGTTTAATACTCATAGTTCAATTTACATTTTAGTAAAAGAAAACTTTCTAAGCATCACAAAGTTTGTAATCAAAACAAAAAGTAATCTACAAACTTCAAACATGTTAAGAACTTTAGAAGTACTTTTCTAAATGCAGAGGTAATTATTTTCCTGCTTCTAAAGTTTTTATCTTTCCTTTCCACTTTTACTTTACATAGGGCTAACCTACTAAATTCATCATATAGATAGACACGATGTATGTTAACTATTATATTTTCCATGAATGCTGATGTTTGATGATGATTATTGAGTTTATTATTTTGAAAGAGTAAACCTTATCTTACTAATATTATAATTTTACAATGGGGACTACCGTTTCTTTGCTCACCAGTTGGCGCCACTGTAGACTGAGGTCCGGAGGTATAGCTGTCAAAGGCGATTGGCGCCGAAACAAAGTGTTATATCTTGAATCTAATTAAGGTTATATTGTTTATAAATAACTATCTTGATATCAACAAACTAACTTCTGAAATAGTTGCTCTTGAGGCCGCCTATTTTTGCGCTTTTTCTTAATTCCGCTTTTAAAGCGTTCACATTAATCGCCAAATAATCCATATTTGCGATATTTTACGAAGGAGATCACTTTCCAGCAGGTAAATTAAAGAAATTATAATTTATGCAACGAATTCCGCTAAAACCAGTACAAAGTGAATGATATTGGACCTCACGCGACACTAGCGCCTCTAGTGGCAAATTCACTAGCGATAGCCCCCATTGATAACATGGATGTTTGTTACTCAATCACACTAGAAACGCTGCACAGATTTGGGTAAAATTTGAAGCAAAGATAGTCTAGTAACACATAAAAAGGACTAAAATATTAGCAATTATAAATTTTAATGTGCAATTTTCCCATAGAACAAAAAGGTAACAGTAACAACCAGTTGGTAAGAGGAAAGTGTTTCTTTTATTATATTTCAGTGTCGGTCTCATAATAGAAGTTGTTGTATTTGTGCAGGAAATATATGCCTTAAAACGAAGATAACTAATAATAAATATTCAAATTTAATATTGGCAATAACCTACAATTTTAATTAACTGATATGACGGTAGTAAAGCACACTATCATCGAAAAGATAAAATACAAATTAAATATTGATAGTAACACAACACCAGTCGGCGGTATAGACATAACCAGGCCGTGTGGTTTTGTGTGATATAATAATGACATCATTGGTAAAATATTCGCGATAATTTTCATACGAGTATAATCACGTTTTGTATCCATTTGAACGGACATTCGCAAAGTTAGCATTACAGTTATTAAGGTTAGTATGCACAACATGCTACACATAAATGTACCTAAATGTAATTGCAAGGTTTTAATTTTTACCCGTATTCAAAAACATTCCGTTAAGTTTTTATTTTATTTTGCTGCCTTATGTATGTATATTAAGTTCATATCTAAGTTTTCATTTGGGACCGTTGACAATTGTCTACTTGTATCGCAAATATTTGTTTAGCTCCATTCATAAATTCT
The DNA here is from genome assembly GCA_949315895.1 of Anania crocealis. Taxonomy (NCBI): domain Eukaryota; kingdom Metazoa; phylum Arthropoda; class Insecta; order Lepidoptera; family Crambidae; genus Anania; species Anania crocealis. Next base: position 4,016,481 of record OX438861.1, on the reverse strand, counting down.
TTTAACGCGGTTTAAAGCAGTCTATTAATTATAGAATCGTGGTGTTATCTTAAAAAGTACTAAAACTTAAATAGCTAAGTAACAAGTAAATAAGTCTAATCACCGTTTAATCTTACTCCGAATTCCTTAACTTATCAGATTATTATTCGAGAAAGGAATTATAAGGCACACACACCACCACCAAACAGTTTATTTGGATAAAACGTAAACTTATTTCTTATCGAAAGCGCGAACATTAATTAGCAGGACATTTCGAATTCGAAAAAGGAACGTGATGCACCACTATCGGACATACTGTTTCATAAATCGCTCGCGGTGGATCGTTTTTATCCCAGAGCTAAAGTCCAATAAACACAGCATGCAGAGAACAGACATGACACTAAAATAATTAAATAAATGGATGGTTTATTGCCATGAGTGATTAGTAACAGGATTTTTTGATGATGCGTTGAACTATATCTGGCAACATCCGTGTTTGAAGCATAAAATTACACTTAAAGGGACACAATCTCTTCCATGTGCCTTTCTCCCGTACCAAATATGCTAAGAACTCCGTTGTGTGCCGTATTATACTAGGGCTGTATAATAAATTATTTTCTGCGGTCGATCCTTTTCACTTGAGCAAAAATGTTTTTAAAAAAAGAATTTTGGACCTCCTTGAGGTGTAACATTAATTTATTAACCGATGTGTGGTGAATGTATACACGAATGTTTACATGTTTATTTTTTTTTATTTTTTTTACATTTTTAGATTTACTACACTAAACTATATTACACACACATTCACACATTCACACATACACTCAATCAATCACACACACACACACACAAACACACACACGCATACACACAAATGCAGAGCACACAGTACAACCGTAGCGCGCTTCTTAACTTTAAGATTGTTAATAATAAAGTAAATCCGTTATTGGCTGTCAGTATTGCTAAAATGTAAAACAAATGTATTTTTAAAAGCTGTGGATTTTGTTAAATAAAAATAATAATAATAATAACAATAAATAAGCAATTGAATAAGAAACTTAGATGTTAGCAGATAATTTCACATTATGGTTGGTTACGTAAGACACACCACACAAAACATAAACAAATGTACAATTCTTAGTTTATATCCTGTGTCACATTTAATTTGTTAGTGCGCAATAATGAGTACCTACCTATCTATCTATCCATCTAATGTTACTAACATACGCCGACATCATACGCCCAATTGGTCTAGTGGTGCAAGTACCAGGCCAAGATCTCGGGGTCCTAGGTTCGATAGCTGGGTCCGGCAACAAGAGTTTCGAATTTTTGAACATTGCCCGAGTTTGTGATCACCATCCAGCATTTGGCAAACGTGGTGATTACGACAGTACCTATCATTGCTTTGGTTTCTGAAATAAATGATGGAGGCTTTTACCCACCCTGCAGTGGGATGATTAAAGGCTGTTATTACATATCTCTTATTAGCTGGCTGTTAAATTTGCCTATGCAACAAACAACGCCGCTGCGGAACTGCGGATTTATGTCGGTCGCGTCTCCCGTCCGTTTCACCCCATCGCTCACGTCACGGACGCGGTCCGCACGTGAAATGCATTTGTACAAAGCCGGGTGCAAAATTTAGTTTCTTTAAAATGTTTAATTTTATTTTGTGTCAGAGGTTTCATTAGGGAAACGGAAAGTTATCTGTAACTGCTCTTCATTTGTTATCATATCATAAGAAACTTACTTGTTTTAAGACTTTTATCAGCCAAGCATACATCTAAGAACTTATAGTAATTGAAATAATCAAACCGTTTTTGGTTAGTCAAGAGATAGGTATTAACTTCCCTTTTCATCAAAATATTCATCTAGATTTTTGGTGGTGTTTACATGAGGCATATGAAAAATCAAGTCCTAAGTTGCTACTATTTCGTTCGTAATATACATAGAATCTCATTTGTTACCTTTGCCGCACCAATTTCGTCGACAAACAAATTATATAGGCACTTCAAACGCTCGGCAGAAATTCAATTCAAAGAATCTCCAACTTGGGTGACTCTTTGACATCACTTTTGACATCGTGAACACGGTTGACCGGTTAGCGTATACTAATGTAGATCGATTCCACTTAGTGTCAATAAGTTCAGAAGCGAAGTTTTATATTAAAGGTCTATCTATTTATCGCTTTCATGTCGTGGTTTTCGTGATAGTCCTGTGAAGAGCGAAGAATGCCAATACTACTTAAATTTCAACTTTCGGAGGTTACACTGACATGGCAAATGTGACTGAATAGAACGCCTCGGCCGAGCGAAACAAACCAGTGACCAGATAGTCTCCAGTCAACGCACACAAAGGAGACTTTTTCTTGTTGACAACAATGGGTACAATAACGGCGTTGAACGCGCGGGAATCGGTCGCGCGGCGTCTGGTCGCGGGCATTTATCTGCCGGTGACAACGCGCGCCGCGCGCCGCCGCGAATAACAATAATGAGGCGGCTAATTATTATTATTACCGGTGGACGCACTCGGCTCGCTCGCTGTACGTATGTAGGTGGCGTAATCGCTGAATTCCATATAATCGTGGTGCGCACTCACACACGTGCAGTCATCCCCGCCTCGCGCCACGTGTGATGACGTCGCCAGGCGCAGGTAAGTGTGGAGCGTTGGCGGTTATGCGCGCGTATCGATCTTGCGATAAATTCGATACGGTGAGCGGTGAATGCACCGCTGGCAGCCGCGGTCGCCTTTCACGGCGGCGAAACGCAATTTACGATCGGTGCACGTTACTATGAATCTCCAGCGGATGTGTTTGTGCGAAACGATTCGATTACAATTCGCCTGCACCACCGATTTACTATGCTGCGCGGGCGTAAAACAGCAAGCCGATTTTTCCAAGTTCGATCAGCAGAAATTGCACAATATTTGATAGGGCGAAACGATTAAGGTGACACTACCTACACTGGAACTACAGTACGCACGTGTAATCCAATTTGGCGTCGGCCACACCATTTCTAATCGCACTAATTGGGGAACGCCCCAACTCCAATTACCACTAGCTATCGTCGGTTGTTTTCGTTCGACTACGTTTATAAATTGGAGCACTCAATTAAAATGACAAGATGGCAAACAAACATGCAATGCACAGCATCGGTTGAAGTTCAAAGGCAACGAAATTGAAGGAATCAATTTAGATTGAAAACGAGGCGGAAACTTCTAATAGTGTCGTATTACTCAGGCGATAAAGCGAATTGTTTAAATTGGCTTGTCTAGCGACGAATAGATTTGGGGAGCAGATGTCATCTCCGTAGGGGCGGCATGCATGAATAAACGAGATTAAACTGCGAAAACTAAGGAGAAATGTTTTTTGGCAAGACCACCACAAAGGGGCATCAATAATTGAATTTATAATAGGAAATAGTTATCAGAAAAACCGTCAGCAATTCGATTTTGCCACACGGTTGCTACTGGTTGGAATCGTGTTCAAACAACCGTCCAAAGCCGATTTGTTTTTTATTTGCAATTTGCGCAGCGGCTGTAACTAGCCCGGAAATCGGAGTGGTCGTCCAAAAATGACAAAGCGGCCGAATCAAACCGAGAGCGCACAAAAAAGGCCACGTCGACAGAACGAGCGTCTGTCGAACGCTAGCACTAGCTGCAAAAAGTGAATAATGGCCGTCGGCCACCACCACAGGCCGGCGAGCCGCGAGCACAATCGCGCTATTTCGAGATACGTTTTCCTCTTAGCGATACCCACGACTAATAATAATAGCGACCGCATACTAACACTAGATAACAATTGTTAGGAAAAAACCTTCCTTGCTTATACAAACATCGAGATATTTTTGCTGTATTGTACGGGTTAGAATGGAAGACAACACGTGCAGAATATTTGAGCGCACAAGGTGAACGACTCCATGAAATATTAATGGTAAGCAAACATGATCTTTGTTCCCAATTTGGTACATGCCCATGTTGAGGAAGATACGAATTAGCGTGCATGAACATATTTCGAGTGACAATGGCAGAGCGTGTTATTACCGAAGTCGAAGAGAGTTAGAGGTTGAGAAAGCGTGCAAGATTATACATAATACGGTCGAGTTGAGAACGCGTGTTAATGTGAATTTGTGTTTCGCATGCACGTTCGCGAACGGGGCGAGAGTTCAAGCGTCAAGTTGAGAGTAATCGCCCGAGTGTGCACTAAAATATAGTTCAAAGTAAATTGAAGCTAGCGGAACTGTGATGCAGCAGCTGTGCGGATATCTCAACGAGTTGATACATTAACTTTCCGAGTCAGATTTTAAATGTACACGCAGTATTTCAACTGTATCTAGATAGGTACTGAGAGTTCAACTTTTCTGCAGCAATTTAAATTCCATACATGACTTTATAATAAGGAAAAATAACACGTAACCTCATGACAGTACCTTCCAAACTAGGTGCTAGTAATAATTCTGCTTAGTTCTAAAAGCTAGTTCAAATACGATTCTCTCGATTCAGTGTTGAAGTTCATTGAATACCTACTTACATTACTCTAAGTGCAATCAAATCCAAAATTTTCTGTGTTAAAAAGTTGCGCAGTAATAGCAGCACTTACATAAACATAGCAAATGATTGTATTCCGTTATGTTGTTCTATAATAGAGTCTTTGCTTAAATATTCGTGTTTGCTTACATCACTTCTGCAACATCTAAATTCTATGGGAACATATCTATTATCACATATTAGGCGATGCGAACAAAACTGTGACACGTGCAGAAAGGTGATAACAATGACAAACAATCAAACAAATTGAAACAAATGCCGAGGTGGGTAGTACCGATTGCCATCACGTTAAAAGCTAAAAATTACTCACTCTCACTCACTTTAGCCCTCGAGACAGTGGGGTTTTACCGCAAACAATTTATCATTTGAAACAATTCCAAGACGTTTTTACCTGAAAACAAAAATACAACTATTAAATACTGAACCAACATTACTCAGCTCTAGTCAAACTTTGACTTGGTCTCCAAGCAAGTTAAACGGTAAATTAGTTTTCAAGATGAATGTAGCGGCACATTTTTTCCAGGAATTTTAACGAAAATAAATGGCGCTTTATATCGTGTAATAAAAAAGTTATTTCTGAAGTGACAGGGATCTAGGAAAGAGGCACTTAGCTATCAGATCAAAGACCCTTAGAGTGGCCGGAGCTATGCGTAAATAATTTTTCGTTACACTAAGTAAAATACCCTAGTATTTATCAATAATGTTGAAGAATACTAGAAAATATTACATATTTTACCAAAAATTTAAGCTTGCTTGACATAAAACAGTACTATAAAAACGAATACTTTTCACAAAGAAGGACGAAATAAAAATTATATAAGTTATGATAGGTATGAAGTTGGCTACAAAGGAGTGGGTCCTCAAAAGTCAGCGCACATCTCACGGGTGGGCGAGGGTGGTGGGGTGAGATGGAGGGTTGAGTGCAAGGGGGCACCAAGGTCGCCGCCCTTGCCGACGTAACCTAACTGCGACCTAGCTGTGTCGCCGGAGCTCGGCTCGTTTTAACGATTAATATTGAATGATCCGCCCCAACTACTCGCGAAAAGAAAACAAATCGATACAGATACAGAATAGGAATACTGTAGCTTTTAGACGGATCTAAAGAAAATCAGCGTCTTTTTTAGTTTTTTTTTGTAGAAATCTAAATGAAATAGACGTACTGGGAATTAGTTAGGTTTGATGAATAACGTATCAAGTACTATACAAGATTTTTTTAGATTTTAATCTACCGTGAGTTCTGTAATTAATTTGGCCGGAAACAGTGCAAGCATATAGAAAAAAAAAACAAACAACATCCCTGTACATAATTAATTGTACTCTAGAAATGTATATGTCTGCTTTATAAGCAGTAAGATCACGTTTATTGCCTATTTAAGTCACATACTGAACTCGTAAATGCAAATACGGTGATAATGAGTCATTCCTTCGTAGAGTTGAATTGCATCACGCGTGCTATGAATGTTCATGGCGTGTTACTAATATTATATATATTTTATTACTATAAATTAAATTTCTATATCAACCACAGAATGGAGAAAGGGACACGTGTAAGTGTCTAAACACACCATGCCGAAGATACGCGACCGAAGTTCGGCAAGATTACGCCTGCAATGCTATTTGAATTACTGACGACACATTATGCCGAAATTACGTTGAGTTATATAGCGTAGCGATTTTTGGTCGCGTATCTTCGGCATAGTGTGTTTAGACACTTAGACTGAGTATTAAATAGTGCCTAAAAACCGATAATTTACACAAATGGTCGTGTAGTAATTCATATGTATATGAAGGAAGTGTACAGGACAGCAGGTGGTCCTTATTAACGGACGTTGCAACAGTAGAGGCTTACATTTTTTTGTTGAGATTCGTGTAATATAAAATTTTGAGGATTGGCAGCCCAAATTACAAATGTCAACAAATTCAAGACTCTTTTTATTACCTGTGATAGGATAGCATAAAATTAACACAATTACTTACAAATTAATAGCCACTCACTATTCCTACATAAAGTTGAAAAAAATAAAAAAATAAAAAAGGATTTACAACAAGCGTTACTGATAGATCCACGTATGATTATATACCCACATGATATCCTGTATTCCCGAGCTAATGATTAACAACTTGAAATAACAAAACTTTCTTTCTAATACCACAAATAGTTTTACAATAAAATTAGTATAAGATCCTGTGCATATTTGCTAATCGCTCCTGTAATTACGCAGCTTGCAGAAATCTAGCAATTAAATGGATAGTATTATTGAATGCGACCATAAATTCAATCTAAAATGAATTACGTGTGGACAGTGAGGTGGTTGTCGCAAACCCGTTTATACGCCAGGTGGTCGGCGCACTGAACCCGGCTTGGAACCTGTCTGGGCCAATTTGAACAAAACATTGGCATGGTTATTTTGATGCTATCAGGAATCAATGCACACTGAAAATATTATGTATCATATGAATTAACCAATAAATCCTTAACCAAATATGGTATCAATATTATTATTATATATTATAAATTGACGACCATTTGGATCAGCGGCAGTAAACGCTGCTTCTGAGCCATGGGTTGCGGGTTCGAACTTCGATCCCCGCACAGTACAAATATTTGTGTGCATGACATTTGTGTACATGTCTGTTTGTACTGGTCTGGGTGTTTTCTATGTATTATAAGTATGTATTTACAAAAAAAAAAGTATATAAGTAAGATTTTCGGTTGTCTAGTACCCCAAACGACAGGGTACTTAATAGTACCTTAATTTGGGACTAAGATGGCTCTGTGTGGCCCAGTGAGGCATGTCTTAAATATTTATTTATTTATTTATCAAGCGTGACTGTTAGAGATTCCCGAGTGCCGATGCTAAGGGGTATTTTATCAATTGCACGCTTATGCAATACCTAATTGAATTTCAAGGCATGCGATGCACTTTTGAATACAGCTTATTACAAAACCTATACGTGTGATACGCCAATACGTCAATTAGCCTTTTAATAAACATACTTAATTTAAATCAACACACGAAAACAACCCCTACTTTTTCAATTGATAGCTTGGTTAAATTAATTGGTGCACACAATTCATTAACCACGGATAAATTAGAGCAATATTTATATATGTATAGAAATGTTATTAAATTTCTGACCACCTGACTGACACGGAGCACAATTTCGCCCGCAACATATTTTTCATTAATATTAATTTATTCATATTGATAATATTAATCTAGTGACTGAGATATATTTTTTTTAAAAACATGGTTACTTATTAATAAAAAATACAGGGGATAAATTGTTTAATTGGAAGTGAAACTTCTGTGTAGGTAGAATACTAACAAGTCCCATTAAGACTGACAAATGACAAGGATAGATCTATCTGAATAATTTGTCGTTGAAAAGAGAACTCTGGATCGTTTCATGTCCATTTATCGAGAATGGGAGCAGAAACACGTTTTTCAATTATTTATCATGATTTATTTGATGTAAAGAAACGAGAATACGAGCCTGGATTTACGAGTTTAAGTGGCAGTTACGAATTACAAGGAAATAAAGCGGTAAGAAGTTGCAAGTCTCTCTGTGTTCAATTATTAATCAGATAAATAGTCCAATACAAAAAAAAAATACACATACATTTTTTGTATTATAACATTAACTTTTCTTTTGGATTTGTGAGTTCATATACCACTACCACTGCATAATAAATAACAAGTCAGTTTTTTCTTTTTTTTCATTACTAACTCATTTAAGTTTTTATCTATAAGGTCATTCAACTTAGCTAATGTAACCAGATAATGAGAACGTACATAAACCATCGCTATGAAGCATAACATGTGACTCATCGTACAGATAACTCGAACTATAACACCCTTACTTTTTACAACTTGTCACAAAATAAATATCCTACAATCGTAAAAGAAAACGCTAGTGTCAGCAGTTCCGAAAAATCGTTCGACAGAGAAGTCTTAATGAAAATTTACGAGCGCAAATGTGTTTGTAAGCGAATCGAGCGATTCGGAAAACAATTCCGTGGGACTGTTCGCTCATTTCGCTTACGTCAGGTCGGAGCTAGTGGAAAAATGTCGCTCTCCTAGATAACATAAAGCTGGCGAAGCGAATACGTAAGCGGAATCACGAGTATCGGTTATCTATCTATGTGGAAGTAAGTAACGAGACCCATGACCCCGCATATGTAAGAGGCTTTTATAGTTCAACTTCGTATACAAGTAAATGAAATAGTCTTCTAGGTTCTTAAGTAGGAAGTACAAGTATGGTTTAATGACGTAAAAGTTTAAAATCGACAGCATATCAAATCACATTTATCACCCCTTCAGTTTTGCCCTTTTAGGCCATCGATAATATTATGGTAATAACAACATTAACGATTTAGGGAGGAAATATCTTAAAATGGCACTAAATTATAAAGATGAGAAAATTTTAATAAATAGTTTAATGTGGACATTCTTTACGTTCTGATCCCAAAGCATACAACTATTTAAAGCACTTGCTTTGTGGAAATCAAAATCAACGAAAGTATTACGAACACAACGTCCCGAGAGGATACAGTTTTTTTTCTACATTGACTTGTTTAGGTAATCGCACCCGGGAGCTTTAAGCAGGCGACACCTTGAAAACTAGTGTGTACGTCACTCCACCACGGAGTCCGTGAAATATTACAATATATACCATCGTTTTAAGCATTTTCATGCAAGGTATCATTCTTGCGAACACGACAAGTGAGTAATGCTTCCTTTTTGTTTTGCTTTGTGCCTATGCTCGACGTAAAGTTACAATTTTGCGAGTTTCTTTATAAACACAGGACGTTTTGTAAATAATCGACTGCAAATAAAAAAACCGGCCAAGTGCGAGTCGGACTCGCGCACTGAGGGTTTCGTACCAACTTTAACTGAATTAGGGGTCCATTTATTTCCACTTAGCCAAAATTTTTCATAGTGTTGGTATGAAGGACAACGTTATATTTGCGGTTGTTAAAAATGTGCTATTTCTCAAAAATACTGGTTTGATCTCGTTCAAACCAATTTACGTTGAAAGTATTTGTTAAGATGTACCTCCATTAAGTATTTTTTTCAAAATTTTTACTTGCTTAGTTTAAAAGTTGGAGAGGGGAGGACACCCTTTCTTTCGAATAGAACTTGGTTCAAATTACGCACGAAGCTGAAAATAAAAGAAGTAACTTACCTTATGTATGCCTATATTACGCAATAACTTACAGTTTAATTAAAGTATTGCAGCCTTTGATGGAGTCGATTGTATTTTATTATATCTTTTCAACCAAGTACGTTTACACACTTTGTAAAGAATTCAATTTGGTATAGTGTTGCGCAACCGCTATCAATTTCATAATTAGAGTGAGCATAGGATCACTTTTTGCCATTTTTAACTCGGGCGATAAATTACACGAACGTTCATTTATCAAGAAAACTTCGGAAGGTCCATTAATTATGTCACTATCAGTAACACATCAGTTAGGTTTTATTGCACTCTATTAAGAGATAACCTTTAAGACATTGATTGTTGATTATTTCTAGTATAATCCGCATTAGTAATGCGGCATACGTTTAGAATACATACTAGAATTCAGTCGTAATTACATCAATAAACATGTTTCTTGGTCGTTTTACTTATTAGATAATTGAGGCGACAGAAGTAAAATCGTTAAGTCGTTTCCATAACTGACTGTTTGACAACTGAACAGTCGGGCGATTGTTAGTTTGGTGGCACAGATTCTAATTATGTTACATATTTTAACCTATTGGTATAATATGATTTTTTTTGGGCTCCTAACCTTTCTTCTCTTCTTTAAGGTAATCAAATAATTAATATACTGGATAAATTTTGTTGAAAATATATTTATTTATATGTCAAACACGAGCTATCTGAGAAAAATAAATAATTTTTAATCGGTCATGCCGTTTCGGAGGATTTCGATAACAAACACTGTGACACGAGAATTTTATACATACAGTAGATTATCACCATATTTACAATGAAAAGCAAAATAAAAACAAATATTCTAGCTGCGACATGTATCCCGATATTCCTATTGCTATCTCGTCAATTGACGTCATAATTAAACAATAAAAGAACAATAGTTACTATTATTTCTTATTGAATAAAAAATATTTTAATCTCCAGGCCATAAATAAGCCAGGAGGTAGACTTCGGAGCAATGCGGCTTGCGGCTTGCGTCGTGCGACATGCGACACTTGCGGCATTTTGGGGAATTGGATGCTGGTGGGATGCTGATTGAAAAATTAGAAACGAAAAAAAAATACTGATGTCCACTACCCGTCTTTAACACTATAATCTGAAGGTATACATTTAAAGGGCTCATTGAAATCTTGGTTAGTGTTAATTAACTCAATCGATGCCTGTAAACAATACGACGCGGTTACGAACTTTTACGGAAGCAAGTCGAAAACTTAGTTTACCAACGGTGCCCGTTTTGATTCTAAAACGGCTGAAATTTCGAGCACGCCACTCGAAAAAAAGGCTGACAAAAGTGAAGTTTAGCGATAAAAATAAAAACAGTGAGTTACATACAACGGGTCCCAGTCGTGTCGTCGTGAAGCGAGCAAAGTTTTTGCCGACTAAGTAATTGCCATTTACGGCGTGTCCGCAGCAACTTGTGCGCTGACTCATCCTGTATCTTTGGAGGGGCATAAACCCATTTTTATATGGAGCACCCTTATTTATCCTGTCCTTGACATCGTGAGGGTGGTGAGCAGGGTGATTTTTACTACGCCAATATAAATTATACACTAATAATCTAAAATAGGCGTTAATATGTAATTTTTTTCTTCGTACTTACTTGCAAAATTATAATTACATAATTTTAGTCTTTCTATGCTTGAACATGATAATAAGTAGACTAGTAATTGAATTGAACTGAATATGTTGCAATTATACCTTAGTTATGTTCAAACATTTATACTTTGGTTAAGTACCTACTCTTAATAATTAAAAAAAAATATTTATAAAATTCAAAGGCACCACATACGTGTTGGGATCCAACCTCACTATACTAACAATATGTAATTGTGTAAGGTAGTTCGATAGCAAATCGATGCAAGAATATTTGTCTTTGGTTGCTTCATTGGCCTTTGTCGGTAAAGATTTGACACACCGATGAATCGATAGATGTGCTGAATTCTGAAGTTGCCTTTTATTTCCTTGCGGAGTTATTTGCTGTTACATGCTGTTACTAAGTAAAACGATGACATTTGTTAGTTTAAATTACAAAATGATATAAATTAAACATCTTTTGTACACATCAGTTCAATTCTGACACACGACTCGACGTAACGATAATAACGAAGGACGTAAAATTCTGATGCTTAAAACATTTTTTTCCCAAAGTTACGTCCTTAGCAAAAAATTTGCAAACTTATAAATAGACTGTCACAGATTGTTATTAGTAAGATCCTTAAGATATTTTTTCTCATCTTATTGATTTACAAACTAATATGTTTAATGGATATCTGGTTTTCAACCAGAATTTGATTGAGGCTATTAATCAATGTATTCGTATATTTGAGACACCTCAAAGATACAGTTACTAATATAAATTTCTTCAATTAGCAATATTATTATGAGCATTACACAAAATAATTTCCACTTTAGTTAATCAATACTGGTTCAGGTATGTATAAAGCTAATGACGCCACTTTGCATTTTAAATTAGGGACATTAAGCAGCCTTATAAAGCGCGGTAAGAAGTCCGGCAAAAAAGAAACTTACGTACACCCACATAATATGTTTAGTCCGACGTGAAGAATTATATGGCGCATACGAAGAGACAAAAGAAAACATTCACGCGCTGAATGTTGTGGACAAAGCGTGCTACTTAAATCATCTGTTAGACCTCTTCAAACAAGTTGAATTTAAGCCTAGCGCGGCCATGTCCTGTCGCTGACACCACTCTCCGCAAAAACAACCTGCCTTCACAATACTACAATAGGTGGCTGAGCTGCGCGGTTTCCACTCCCCCCACCTCCGACTCTTGTATGACTCTGCACCAGACTTCGGATCAAATTCGACATAGTGTTGCCTGCCACGTTTTTCATTGCAACATTTTCGGATAACTAAGCAATAATTCCCCGTGACTAGGTGATTTGGAACTTTGGAAGCTAAGTGCTAGACGTCCCTTTCTCTTTTGTCTTTGTTAAGTTTTCTGGGTAGGTACCTAGCAAAAAATCAAACGTAATAGATCAATGGAAAGTGTTGTGTCAAGATGATAAATTTAATTTACCAAACTTTGAACAACATCTCTCATCACTGTAAACACTCACAGCCGTTTACGTAACTTGTTACTGTCAACATGAATTTATCCAATTTGACAGCAGTCCTCAAAAAACAATTCCATAGACATAATTTAGAATGTAAGAAATAACTAGACCGAAGCATTGTTCCCCCAACATTTCCACTTAAAATGTTAACAAAGAACTCAAAAGGTGAATAACACCGTCAGAAACGCGGCGCCGCCGGTTTCCGATACAAAACGGAATCCAATTAGGTATCCCATCTCGACGGCTTTCATTAACCGGCCGAATAAGCGGAAACCGTAAAAAACCGGACCAGGAAAACTGGCTTCGCGAAAACAGCTTACATACGCAAGTTGCCATTAAATACGTTTTAATGATCGCGCCGCAGTGTAAATGTGTTTAATTACCAGTACGCGCCATAAGACACCTATGACGATACGTGACTGTTGCTAGGTTGGGAGAGTGCTTAGATAAGTATCAACGTTTGTTTGAGTAGCGATTCGAAATTACTGATACGAGCGGTAAACAGAACTGGTAGGTTTGTTACCAATTCCCCGGTTTATTGACGGATTTTATTTTGACATAGAAATAGAAGTGAAGATTAGGTTTATGGTGTGAAATCAGTGTGAAAAAAGATTGCCACATCTATAGATACTCGTATATGAATCAAAGAGAACTTGAGGAGATGAGCGGCTATAACAACCTTGATGTGACTTAAGCCAGAATAATGTTTAGAAAGCACTGAGCAAGTTAAACTTGGCACTCATTTTAAGTGTGACTTAATACAAGAACTTGGCACATACATGCTAACGTTTAGGCGGTTTTGATGTTACCATTTTATTGTCTACCATTGAAAACAATAATTTTGTAGCAATTTAGAGTAGTATAAGTTTAGCGTTAAGACATTGTGATTTAAATGTAAAGTTTTTAATGAAGAAAATACCGTACGAGTAAATATTACGAACACTTCATTCAATCTTCTACTAAGATAAAATATCGCAATTTCGAAGATACTAACGTTTCGCACATAAAAGGATTATAAATCTATTTAACACTGGGCGGTGTATTATAAAATGTACGTATACTTAAACGACCAAAGAGTTTACTTAAATCAGTGTAGGACTAAACAAGTCACATAATTTGTTATCATTTGACGCTGTTACCATCTCGACAATAAACATACAGGGTGTAAAAAAACTAAACGCAGTCCCTGAAGTTACGCAATCTGAAAAGCAAACCAAGCCATATTACAAAATACGAGTATTATATAGCTGGGAAATTATTTTTATTTATGGGACTCAAAAACATATTATAATTCGTAGCAATCGCAATGTATAGTAGCCGTAGCGTAGCTGCTGCGCTGGAGATGGCTGCTAAGTTCAAAAGTCGTCCGCGCTGAGCCGTACATTGCGTATTGTAATTAATAAAGCCTTATTGTGAACGAAATAATAAAAACAACCACTATGTTTGTATGAAGAAAAGTTTTAAGTATCCTTTGGCAACAGTTTTTGTAATAAAATGGAAAACAAAATTGTGACTTTGACTCTCAATATCTTTGGAACCAGCTGTTTCCCAGGTATGGTCCTAAAGAGAAAAATGATCCTAATGATGGGGACAATACGTGGTTTTCGGATCTGCGTTTGGTTTTTTTACACCCGTTATAATTTCTAACCAAAGCGGTGTTATATTGAGACGTTCACATAACTCGCTATAAAGTTACGGCGCTCAATAATAAAATGCCAGCGCTCAAATGGTCAATTCTCATGTCTATAACACTCTAGGAACATCTATCGTATTGTTGAAGTGTGCACAATCACACGAGAAATTGTTGAAGTGTGCACAATCACACGAGAACTTTTTTGTCGATAGGTATCTTTGTGCAGTCCTAATAAATGTTGATGTAAATGAACATTATTATTACAATAGCACTCTAACATACTATGTTACCTTTTCTGCAAATCTACAGCTAACGTTTAAAGTGTAACACATGCATTCTTTTAGTTTTCCGTCTAAAGTTAATTTTAAAGTACACACGTTCACCACATGTTTTTGCCAGTTTCCAAAAAAACACGCAACGATTTTATTCTTAGATCTAACCAAGCAATTCGCTCTCACGCCTCCGCGATCCGTCCGAGGAATCTCTAATTTTAGTTTGTTGATAAACTATTTGATGTTCTTGATTAATATTGACGATTTAGTGACGAATTGCGCAACGGAAAATTTCAATGAACGTTATCATAGGTACTTCAACTTGTTAGTAATACATGAATGTGAATACATTATTAAAATATATCGCACTGTATTCGCGTTGTGTTTACCTTAACTCACATACTACTAATCTATTTTTAGAGCACTAGCAATCTGATGTATGGCTTAGGACGCCACACGGGACTAACATAATAAGTTTATTATTATTAAGTTTAGCTAATATTTCTGAACTGTGAAATGAATGAGTCTTTATTTTGATTCGTTACCAATGTATAATAAACAGTCACTAAGGCTTATCTCTTTATTCTGCAACATATTTCCTTTACTGAAGAATTTTGCAAGAGATTGGTAAGCTTTTCAATGTAATACCTAGAATTACCATAATATTCTGGTGCTTGCTAAATCGAGGTACTTAGCTTTTGTGCGAATAATCCCAATATTTTTCAATAAACAGATAAACAATTATTTACTACGCTCAATATTATGAATGATATAAAAGAATATCCATAAAAAGTCGTAATCAGTTTTATTTATTGACGATATTATTGTCAGAAACTAATAACTCACTTTTATATTACACATAAAAGTTACATCCAAGAATCGGCATCAAAGAGATACATCTCATATCATATATATTTGAGATATAACAACTCATAATAAAACCAAATAACAAGTACATTATAGGTCCTTGGTAAATGAGTTACGTCAACAAAGGGAGCGGAAGGTCATATTTGGAATTTTGGATTATATGCAGAAAGCCTCAGGGGGCCTAGATGGCTTTCGCAAATATTTGAAACGTCCTATTCTTTGCTAAAAATTACATTACGTATTGTTCGAATGCCTTGTTGGCAATAATAAAAGTTGCTAGTCAACCTTACCGAAATCCCTGTCATTTTACTTTTTTGACAAATATAATTTGAACTGTATAGCGTGTGTATTAAATAATATGTACTCATCAGGTCAGCAAAAAAAACACTTATGTTCTTTTTTGAGGCCCCAGAGGCCAAGGCTCAGCTATGATCGGCCGTTACATCTATAAAAGTATAGATTTTTCAAGTACACAATCCACCTATTGCTGCTCTATGTAGTACTTAACGAGTAACGGTTTTATCTCTAGTTTTATTGAGGACTTTCCTAGATAGCAAAATAATAACTTCGATTAATGTTAGCCGTTGTTCTAGGCACTTTGAGATATTGGCAGATACCATTACAAGACACGATCATTACGATTAATCGATATCTCCGATCAGTTTTAAGAGTATAATTTCGATTTAATGTTTCTCTTTCTCTTAGATTGAAAATAAGCGAGCGGAAAACCAAATCGATATGACATCGTTTCAACAATAATACACGAAGCTCGTTGGTTAATTACAATTTTAATAGGTCGGTCAGTGCGAGGGTGGGCGAGTTCGCCGGGGTGCAAAATGGTAGGGGGAGGGAGGCAATAACAGCCAGCACAATGGAGCTGTACCTAACTCAAATTATATCGCCTCTGATAATACTATTGAACCGAAGCGTGATTTTCGAGCGAGCAGTATTTACTTATTGGAATGGTTTGTTTCCATAAATGCTTTGAACTGATTTATTACGACTGAAAATCGATTTTGTATTTATTAACGTAGTTTTGTTTGTTTTTGATTGACACGAGCACATCCTACTTTATTATGAACGCAAAAGTTTGTATTAATGGATGGATGTTTGTTACTCTATCACGCATAACATTTTGGTTAGAAATTATTTTTTTAATAATGTAGCTCATACATCAGAAGTAAATAGTCTATAATTTGTTCCGAAATTCTGTGTTGTTCCCACAGGATTACGGCATAACAGTCGTATTTTGTTTAAAGCCACATAAAACAGACAATGATGGCACTGACGGTTGGTCTAATATATTTCTTTTTAAGGACACATTGCTTGTTTCTTTCTGAACTAAATTCTGAAGTGCATTCAAGCAATGTCGTGGGCAAAAGTTAGTAAACCAATAAGTATATCATTACGTGCACAGCGCTTATTCAGCGGAAGTATAGGTACGAAATAACTGGCTTATGTCACGCAAACATGTATGTAAGCATGTTCGGTGTTGTGTTCTCATCGATCATCAAACGAAAGTACACGAACATTTTACCTACCTACTAGTGACTTATTTGATCGATTAGAATTAGCAAGTTTTTACAACGGATTACTACTATATTTAAATTGGGTGTTATTTAATATTTTATTACGTAGGTAGACTAAACAGCACAATGAACCAAATAAGTTCAATACTCCAACAGTGTAGCAACTCCATAGTTGGTAAACTTCCTGGAAGAATTGTGTATTACAAATATTAATTTTATCGAGCTCATAAATAAATAAAAAATATCAGTTAGCTATGTCGTAGGGAAAATATATTTTTCAGCGATCCATAGGGAAAACCCGTCACAGGCGCGACATGTGAGAATAATTTGCGATTTGATTGAGCCGCGCGTCATATCGTACCGTTGAGTTTTATTTATTTTTGCATTTAATCATTCGATAAAAGAGGTTGTACCTCACCTCTCTATTTTTAACTGGTATTACATAAAAAACAAAAGTTCAGAAAGATCCATAGCGAGTTATTTCTCGTTTTCAATTTCTTAAACGCAACGCTTGCGGATCGACGCTGATCGTCTTATTATGACATAAGTAATAAATTGGGTAACAAATAATGATGATGACTGATATCTTAAAGAAACACAAACAAGACCACCGGGTGCAAGCCGCAAGGCCATTCCTCTTTAGAGATCTTAATACTAGGGACATGCCATATTCACCTAGATTAATACAAATTATGATTGCAGCGAGTGATTTTATGACATAAGTACTCAACACACATACATTAGAGGAAAAAGTAACTCGTTTCACACAAGACCAATTCGCCATAAAACAAACCGAGCGACGCACCAAAAATGTCACGACCGAGGCGACAATTATGCGCATAAATTACTAGGCCCCAAGTTTGGAGGCCATCGCGGAAAGTATTATGTGTCGCCTTTAGAAAGTCAGCGAGTGTGTGGATATATGAGCGGAAGAAACTCGAATGTCTTTCACATGACAACTGAAACAGTTACTTGAAAATAAACTTACGAACCTAACCTTTTCTTGTTTTAAAAGCTCTGCAAGATCCTAAACCTCGACGGCTTGCAAGTAAACATGTATTAAAATATGCGTTCTACATGTTTTATGCATTTAAGGATATTATCATCTCATAATAATAGAAATATTTTTTACAACTCGTAATTAACATACTTTTCAGTTATTGTGGACGTTTCGCATGCATAACATAAGTATTAACTAATTCGACATTTGATTATTTTACCGTGTTGTTATACATATGTTGCTTGGTCAACCAAATAACTATTTCTTTATTGCATGCCTTATTACCACTTCAAGTTTTAAAACTTACCTATCTACGATAAAAACTTGTTTCTCCAACCGAATCGGAATGACAAAAAATAGCCTACATCCAGGTCAAACGAAGAGTATGACTCACGGCGGCGCTTGATGCTAAACAGTGACGCAATCACTAGAAAGACTGGAGACTTGCAGGCTTACCCCCGTTTTTATAAACAAGTAGGTAAAAGTAATTACTTGGGAGACAATTTGTATGCCTTAAGACGCTGACTGCAGCCAATGACCTTGAGCAATGAACACGCCCACAAATTTATTCGTCTTTGAATTTCTTTGGAACGCGCCACAGCTATCACTGTCGATTCTCGTAGGAGTGACAGAGAAAAAGCACATGGAATAGAAGGGCCTAAGTGCCGAACAACAAAATTAGTAGTGCAATTTAAAATTGCCATTTTATTAAAAATCTAAATCAGCCATTTGCTTAAGCAACATGTAATATACAATATAGCAAAATTTTATTATCATTGTTATACGGACTGCTGAGAAAAATGGTAATTTATGTATTTTTAGAGGCTACTTTGAGATTTTTTTCTATCGAGAAAAGTTTTTGGAATCGTGTTTTGGAAACAGCCACCTGGTCGAAAATATGATCAATTACAACTACATAGCATTTGGCAACAATACCAGTCATAGGCTTAAAGCAAAACAATCTTCATTGAGCTCAATTTGGCTCATGTCAGCGTCTTAATCAAGAAATTACTAGAAGTTAAGTTAGCATTTTCAGCCAAATAATATGACTATTAATGGTGACCAATTTCTTTCACTTGACACTAGGTATGAACACTTTAAGTTATGACTTTCTTAAGCAATAAGTAATTACTTCTTTATAAATACGGGGGTTACTCTTGACGAGTTCGATTTACGGTCAAAATCGAATCGACGTCGAGAATCAGTGTTTTGGTACTCTGGAAAGTGAACCTGAACCTTTGAGTCGATGGTGATTACGTAATCAGCTCTAGACTCGATTTTGTTTTCGATTCGATTGAGTTCGGGAGTACTGTTTTAACATCGAGTTCAGATTTTGACTAGGTTGAATCGAGATCGAACTTCGAGTTTAAATCAAATTCAAGAGTAAGGGCCTTGGTCACATTCACATCACATAATAAAGTGTAGATAGTGGAAGATTAATATGTACTACTCTTCAAACGTTGAGTTGCAAGAGAACATTGGATACAGATCAAGACAAATATTCCTACCCAAAAAAAGAAAATTTTATTTCTTACTACTAAAATTCTCACTCTTCATTTTCTAAAAATGTATGGTTGAATGAAACGCCACGTGGCAGAAAAAAATCCGGCTTTAAGTGGTATAGAAAAAAATATATTCACAAATGATGATCGCGCATCCTTGAACGCGTGTCGAGAATCGAGAAGCCCGGTATAATTGCGGGTTTGTATACAGGGCGAATCGACGATTATATTATCACCTTAGTTCGACTATAATAATGATCCTTAAGTTAGGTAACCAGTAAAAACGAGATAAGATTGCATTTTTTATGTCGTTACTTACGCTAATAAAGAATGTTATTTTAAGAAATATTTCACATGTTTACCTGGCCGTTTTACATAATTTATTGTGAATTTTAGCTCTCATGTGCTTTCGATGTAAGTTCTCTAAGCTTTAAAAATAGGTTACAGATTTAATCAGACCTAAGGCCTAGGCCTAATACGCGCAATTGCACTCTGTCTACGGCTGGTCACATCTAGCCAGGGCCTTGAACCGTTATTTTTTTTACCGGTATTAATATGTTTTAACCGTTATAAGGAGCTTCGTTCTCGTATTACGTTCGGAACGGGAACGAAATGAGAACGTTATCCAAATACCGTTTATTTGCGCCGCGCGGGGCCACAAGGTGAACTGAAGTGAAATCCATACATATGTGTGTCCTTCGTTGCGTATGTAGGTATCGACGCGACGGGAAAGAACGGAAAAGTACGAAATAAAAAAGTTATTAAACCTTTATTTTAAGCAAAAACGAAATGAAAATGTTCTTCTTCGAAAACGTTTTTATTTCGTTCTGTTCGAACAAAACCGAAATCAAAGCGTTCTTAGGCATTTAAGCCGATAACGTTTCGAAAAATAAACCGGTAAACAAGCCCTGCATCCAGCTACTGCTTGCAACCTTCCGCAAATAGTTAAACCACCTGGCAGGAAGGCTTCCTACGCTACGCTTGCCAAGTCTCGGCCTCTACTAAATAACTTAGGATTAGGTACTTATAATTGCATGCATGCATTTTTGAGGGAGGGCGGGCGGTTTTCTTGCATGAAATAGTGCTTGCTCAATCAGTGTTTGTGCGGGTAGTGTGGTGAAAGTACCTAGGCCGGTGTCAACTAGCGGAAATCATTAGCAAAATTATTTTTAAATATTATAACGTCTGACTCAGAAAATCAGTATCATGAAATCAGATTAAGGTTAAGCAATCAGGTTAAGAACAGTAGGATGTATTCACTGTTTTATTAAATAATTCAGTAATTCAGTAACCATCCTGTATAGGAACGCAATCGATAGGCGATCGAGCCGGGCAGGTTGTGCGCCAGTGTGCGTGCATATGCGAGATACACATACTACGACATAACATGTGAACGGATGTGGATGTGGTATGCACATTTGCAGGGTTACCAGTTTGACGACGCGACGATCGTTATCTACCGTAATAAACTTTTTTGTGTTTATATATACATTTTTAACGAGAAAGACAGCCGCCTTCATGCTCACATCACACATTCACACCTTATGAATATAAGTTTAAATCTCGCCAAAAGGAAAAAGAGTTAGTATTCTAAAAATTTGCATTTAAGGCATGGATTTATGTAAGCACATTAATTAGTACCCAGTCCCAGCAAAAATATGAATTATATTAATATTAGTGTTACATACCGTTAAACACAAAATTAAATAAAGTTTGACTAGGTAATTTGGAATATGTTATCAATTTATACGGGCAAACAGATCGAAGGAGAATCACGGCGGAAATGAATTTAGAGGTCGGTAACAATATTATAATCCTTAAGAATACTTTTTTATTTGACGTTACTTCAGGGTGCTAGAACAAAGTTGATGAGAGCCAGGTTTAGATAAAGTAAAATTTATTACTGCGATTCATTGCAAGCTATAGAAATTTAAATTAGTAAATCATAGTTTTACTTTAAATACCTAGATATTCGTGCAATTAATGACGTATATCACGCGCACACACGTGCTTTAAATATCTTATTGAATTTGTATTAGGACGAGATAAATAAATCGGTATCCCTGATGTAACACAATTAACATTAACTACAGATAATGCTAGCAGAATGATGAAAAGAAGATACTATATTAAAGTCTATCTTACTAATATTATAAATGCAAAAGTTTGTATGGAAGTTGGGTGGTCAAAGATTGTATGGATCCAGAATATTAGTAGCACGCAAATACCTAGTATAATTTTTATACTGAGATAATATTCGGTTTCATTTAGATAAACATAAGGGATCTACACGATTGATTTGCATAGTAGTAGTTCAGACGGCAGGGTATAATATATGCTACATTTTAACCACGAACGAAGTCGCTGCAAATAACTAGTTGAATTATGTAGTCCAATGAATGACCGAATCGGATTCGCTGTCGTATAGGAGGACCACAGTGTTCTTTCATTCATAAGGATAGGCACAGTTGTCAATTCGTCTGATTATGTAATTTACTGATTTCAAATTCCTATAAGAAAATTAATTGTTTTTGTGTTCCCGATGGTATGTAATCAAACGCGAAACCATTAAGAGTTTATTGTTATGGAAAGAGTTTATTAGACATGGAAAGTCACAGTTTGGCGTGACTCTGTGTTATACGTTATAATGCTACAAATATATTTGCAATCGCATGGAACTATGTCTGGGAAAAGTAGTGTGGCTCGTACGGTCCGCTGAGCGCGCAAAAACGTGTGACGTAAAAATTTTAATGAGCCTGCCGTGACTGGCGGCTGTTTGTGCGCAAAGACACGAGGAATACGATTTTTGTTTTATAAGGATAATTCAGAACGTTCTACTTGAAGCCGGTTCATCAAGTCATATCATAACATGAATCTAAACCATTTAATTTTATCTCTAGAACACATCTTGCAAGATCAAAGGATTTTAATTTAAAAAAATCATTAATTAAAATAGTAATGAATCTTTTCAAATGCAGTCCTAAAGACGAGCTTACTTTAAACATTACTGCAGACGCCGACTTTCGCAATAAATAAAATGGGGCGCTTATAAAAACTAATTTTGCTAATTGGCAACCCTACGCAGCAGTCCGAGTCACCTCGCACACGTATAATACGTAGCTAGATAGAGTATTGCTAACGTACAGTCAGATCCAATAAACGTCAAGTATTTTTTAAACTAGCAGAATTCACATTGTTCAGTATAAGGTGACAACACAGCTCAAGACCTTCGTTAACGCGTTAATTTACGTTACCTTTCAGAGTATGCGATAAAAAGATGCACTAATAACTCCCAAATTAATTAGTTGCGGATCATACGTTGAATAATTTTCAACATCCTGAAATATTGCTAACCATCACCCGTTGTTGTGAATTTGGTTATTGTTTACAAGGTAATTATTGGCATCTATTAGGAGTTAAACTTGTTGGTAAAAAGGGAAACAAAGTTTAGATCTGCTGACCCCGCACCCGATAAAAAAGTAATAGGTATTGACGGTAATAGGTATTTTTATAAAACGATCACGCTACTTTTGTAGTCGACTGTACATTGTCTTAACATCGCTATAAGTGCTATAACGAAGATAGGTCGAGGCGATCCGACGCTGTCTTTGTTTACGGCGCAAAGGCGTCGCTATGTGAGCGTGCGAATAGCTGTACGTGTGTTTATCAGTGAAACGGTTACGGCATACAGTTCCGTGTCCACAGGACTTTATAGGACCTGTGTAAGATTTAAAGTTGTGTTGAAAGTTTAAACGGAGAAAAATAGGTATAGGTAATACAGTTGACTTTACAGTCTGCTAATAATTTTTAGTACTTATGTTTGAATCTCAAGACAACCTGCTTTATTAACTTTACAGAAAAGAACTCAACAAAAAATACAAATTTTGTTTAGTTGTGATTTTGGTGATTTGTAATTAGTATATTGTGTTAAGTTTGATTACATGATTTTATAGACAAAAATATTAAATATCTTAAAATGAATTTACTGTTTTGAAACTTTTCCTAAAGTGTGTTAATACGAATACTCTGAAAAACATGATTTGTTTGTCAAAGTCTCAATAAATAAATGTGAAGACCTTATACTATTACCAATATTTTTTGATAAGTAAGACTGTGTACCAAATCTGGCACTTCAAATATTAAATCGACTTCTGATGATTTAAGCATAATCTTAGCCAACTAATAATACTCTACTGTTATTAATTACAATACAATGAAATTAAATTTATTAAGCACGTTTGAAATTTTGCAAAATCGGAAAACAGATAGTTCAGAGATTTGAACATTGAGCAAGTTTTAATATCCTGGTTTAGTGTCTAAACACATCAAGTTATTTCTCTAATAAACAATCTACCAATGAGTTTACTCGGTTAAAAAACAAATAAAATGAGTTAACTTCTACAAAATAAAATAGGTTCTCATTTCACTCAGATTTATTACAAAAGTTTAGTCTCATAAGAAAGTTCCTTTGAAGAGAAAACAGGCAAACAATTTAAACATGATTTCATTTGTTACATTAATTTCCATTGAACAAAAACATTGTTCAAGTTGGTTTTAGGAAAATTGTAAGTCAGAAAGAAAAAATTATCTGAATAAAATGAAAAGTTTTACATAAGTAAATAGGTGAATAATGAAAGACAAAACTTTGAAACAAAATCCATTCAAAGTTTTTACTCAATTCAAAGTAAGTTAGGGTAACAGTCAATACTAATTTAACTTTTCTTGTGAGACAAGAACAATGCCTTTTCAATTAATTTTTTTTCTCTCCTTTATCATATTGGTTGAAATAATAATTTCCTTTACAAATAATGAAATTCAATAAGGTTGTATTCTTTATGCTACTTATAATAACATGGTTGAGGATTGTGCGCTACCTTGCAAATAATGATCACATCATTCTTATAAGTCAGTAATTGAACAATTTCCAAAATTAGGTTATAATCCTAATAAGCATTATTATTTTTAAAAGAAAGTGCCTTACCTATATGAATCTAAGCAAGATCACAGGGAACTCATAACCGGTCTCAACCGGAAAGCCACTCTCACTCACTATTTTCTAGTAACACACCAAAATCACCTTAGAAACAATCAAAGTAGGTCAGTTGGATTCAGTAATGCTCCCTATCAGACAAATAACTTCACATAGAGCCTTCTAGAAAGTCAATTCACGACCAACACGTTTCTTACGCAGCCAACTAGTGACGCGTCGGCGTCGCTGCCGCGAGAATAATGTCGTCGGCCGTCAGCCATCGCCACAGCAATCACCGCGCCGCGGTGCGAGCCGCTTACATGACGCTACCACATTCTCGCAAATTATACTCACCCAGAGAGATTAACACCCTCAAAAATGTTGTTCTAGGCTCAATCTTTTCTTTAAAGTCATTTTAAACAACTATCTCAAAAGAAACTTACCGTAAATAAGCTGAATCCAACAACAAAGAGTCACCAGCCACGCGCTCCAATTATAGGGCACACACAATTCACGAAAACACAAGGTTTTACAGCAAAATTACTACACAGTAGAGTCTAAATCGTCCACAGTTTGCTTGAGTAGTCAATTGAATAAAGTTTATAGTTTTTCGTGACGAAAATCACTAAACCGACAAAGTAAATCCTGAAGCACCGCCAGCTACGTACAAAATGGCGGATTTGCGTAACGAAGTGACGCGATGAGCTGACGCGCCGACAAACGCATGGAGACAACTGTTTGTCTATGCCCGTTATATGTTCAGAAATCATCAATCTTTATCCTAATAGCAACTAGTTACATTTAAATAACGAAAAAATAAGCTTGTTACCCTTTATAAGCTTCCACAAATAATTTTATTTGTTGAGATAGCTCTCCGGCTAAGAGCCCTTCCACACGAGCGATTTTAATCATGTTTTTAGGCATGCACGCAACGATATCGCTGCGAGTTATTGTTTGTTATTAACTTCGAGCAACGCGGCCTTCCATCCCGTAAGGGAGTAGCCATACGAAGCGTTTCCCCTCTGTCAAAGGTTTAAGCCCAATTGGGCATTAGCGTTTATAAAAACTAGTTGCGCTCAGATTTCTTCCTAGACCGAGTCCAGTCGCGCAAGTGAACGCTGTCGTATTAAAAATGCCGAATTGCTCAGTTTTCTGTTGTAAAAAGAGGTCTGCAACATCAAGTTTACAAAATGATGGTGATACATTTCACATGTAAGTAAATTTGTATCGTATTATTGCTATTTAATTAAATTTAAACACTAAATTCGCATATTTTATTCTTGAATAGTTGTTGGATTTGTTCAACAACATCAGGTCTAGGGCTTCCAAAATTACGGATATGTTAATTACGTAACTAGTAACGAATTTTAGTGGTCTAATTACGTAATTACGTAATTGCGGAGATTTTTTTAAACCGAATGATTTCTTTAATAATTATTATGTAGTAGATAGGAAAAGGACAATGAGGCATGCAAGAAAAAAAAACTGGATTATGTAAAACTTTGCTTGAAAGACTACTAATTACACACTATTTACATACTTTTTAGCCACTTAATGACAGAAACCCAGAGCAAAGGTCCGTCTATCATACTTTATCCAAAAATATGACTTTACATAATAAAAATAAAGACGGTTATATTGAGAAAATATAGAGAAACAAATAATAGATGTTTATTGCTACTGATATTTTGAAGTTGAATGAGTCGGGTTTAATACAATTAGTTTCGTATTAATATTGATTCCCTTATTATTACTTCGAAACTTATGTACAATTTGTTTGAGTTAGACATACTTTGAATTAAAAAAAATATTTTTTATGAAAATTTAAGTAAATAAGCAATCATTATTATTATTTTTTTTAAACGTTGGCTTTAGTAGAATATGCTTTGTTGTACAAAGCATATTCTACTAAAGCCAACGTTTGTACAAGTGCGTCAAAGAAAATTATGAAAATTATGGTCATTTATAGGTAGGCGAAGGGGGAGCATGACGGGGTAGCAAGGTAAGGCGGGGTACTGCACTAATAGAAGAAACTAGACGTTTGTGAAAATAAAACAATAAGGCAAAAGGAAGCTTCATTCAACCGACGGTTAGAGCGAGAGAGACTGTAAGTGGGAGTGCTCGCGTCTTTTGTTTACAAACGAATCGATCTAATTTTTATAAGGTTAAACGTCATTATTTAAGGTAATTATGATCACCGTATTTTGATATTTGGTTACCGTTAGTATTGTTTACTTTGATATGATACGAGTATGTTGTTTGTAGGAATCCGTTAAACAATTTATTAGTTAATTTGTTTTTTGTTCAGCTTGACCTTGTGAGGCAAGATGGGGTATTGGGTGTGGGGTATGATGGGGCACTGGGGCGAAATGGGGTTTTGGGTCTAAATTCAATTCAATTCAACTCTAGTAACAAAACTTGAAGCCAAAACGACATGTTCCACTCCACCTATAACGAAAATAACCACAGAATGTTACGAACATGTTACAACAAGAGTGAAAAAGCAACCGTCCCAAAGCCTGTATCGGGTTGTTCTTATTGTCCTGAACAGGAACAGCATTTCATTTATGCAGCATGCCGGGATCTGACGTCTAGCTTCAACCATGCATCCCCAAGTGATATTGTGGTCATTGCTTCTGTTCAAAGAACTGGAAAAACAGCAAAATGAGGCGGAAAATTAAAAAAAGCCGAGGAAAAAGTCCAATTTTAATGATGTTCGGCTCCAAAAGAATGCTAGAAACAAGCAAAAGGCTGAACTCTCAGTCAAAAAACAAAAGAACAATAATGAAGATGCCATTTGCTTATATAATAGAGGTTAAAGTATGAAATTGCCTATTATTTTCCCACTTTTTATTTTGTTTATAGCTCTTAAGTATAGTCATATTATTGCGTAATTCTTTTTGTATTGTATCAAAAACAAAATAAAGTAACTTTCGACTAAAAAAAAAAAAAAATGGAGCCGTCACGGGACGCCTGGTAGACGTGAAACATCGACGTTATTTCGTAAAAGTAGTATGCAGAAAAGAACAGATTGTGGTAGGAACTAAAAATGTCAATAAAATAAAATAAAAAAGTTGTGCGTGTACTAGTGTACACACGTAAGAAGTGAAACTTCTTTATGGCCTTATTTTTCGAAAAATGATCTACATGCAACTTTCCAGAAATTGGTTAAATTAGTTAAATTGGTTAAATTGGTAAAATTGGTAAAATTAGTTAAATTGGTTAAATTGGTTAAATTGGTTAAGTTGGTTAAGTTGGTTAAGTTGGTTAAGTTGGTTAAATTTGTTAAATTGGTTACGTTGGTTAAGTTGGTTAAGTTGGTTAAGTTAGTTAAGTTGGTTAAGTTGGTTAAGTTGGTTAAGTTGGTTAAATTGGTTAAATTGGTTAAATTGGTTAAATTGGTTAAATTGGTTAAGTTGGTTAAGTTGGTTAAGTTGGTTAAGTTGGTTAAGTTGGTTAAATTGGTTAAATTGGTTAAATTGGTTAAATTGGTTAAGTTGGTTAAGTTGGTTAAGTTGGTTAAGTTGGTTAAGTTGGTTAAATTGGTTAAATTGGTTAAATTGGTTAAGTTGGTTAAGTTGGTTAAGTTGGTTAAGTTGGTTAAATTGGTTACGTTGGTTAAGTTGGTTAAGTTGGTTAAATTGGTTAAGTTGGTTAAATTGGTTAAATTGGTTAAATTGGTTAAATTGGTTCAATTGGTTAAGTTGGTTAAGTTGGTTAAGTTGGTTAAGTTGGTTAAGTTGGTTAAGTTGGTTAAATTGGTTAAATTGGTTAAGTTGGTTAAATTGGTTAAATTGGTTAAGTTGGTTAAGTTGGTTAAGTTGGTTAAGTTGGTTAAGTTGGTTAAGTTGGTTAAGTTGGTTAAATTGGTTAAATTGGTTAAATTGGTTAAATTGGTTAAATTGGTTAAGTTGGTTAAGTTGGTTAAGTTGGTTAAGTTGGTTAAGTTGGTTAAGTTGGTTAAGTTGCGAGCTCAGTGGAGCGAAAGAGATGGCTTAACGCCGGATCGAGTGAGAGAGAAACGCACAGTCGATTGCGCGTGGCGACGCGTCGCCACGCCAGAAATCGGTCTCACGTGCGCCTATAGATGTTTCACATCAAAAGGCAATACTAGTGCCTATTACTTCAAAGGAAGTCGTTGAAAAGACCCCTTACAATGTGTCAGCTGACCTTCTTGCTTCAATTAAGTATATTTGTATTATATACTTTGATTTTCAGAAATTTAAATACTATAATGCGTAGCTTTATAACCATCTAACTTTTACCTTTAATTGCATCGAAAACGGTTCAGGCGTTTTTAAAAAAACTAATAAATTGTTAGTATGGAAAAATGACTTTTCTCGATTTCGTCCATACAAAACGGCAATTTCATACTTTAACCCCTAATATTAACAACAATTTTTTACATCGTCAGTACCTTGGGTAGGCTGCCAGCTCTGTGGGCATTGGGCTCACAACGTTTGTGCTGGCGCGGACGATGAAAATCTGGAGGAAATATACATTTCTTTGTTTTGTGAGAACGACTAGCCTTCCCCATCATGCCCCAATTTCATTACCCCATCTTGCCCCATAGTATGGGGCAAGATGGTTTTTCATAATGTTCCTGTTAATTATTAATTATTAAAAAATGTGATATGTTGATTCTTTAATGACTGCACCAAATCATAGTTAGATTAATGACATAACGTGCCATAAATTAATGAGACTAATAAACATACTAATTATGCTGTATTTTTGGTATTTCCCTTAGGTACCCCATCATGCCCCCCCTTCCCCTACATGATTAAACTATGCGTTTTAAAGTATGCTTTATAAAATTATATTTAACAAAAATATAGATTTAATTATGCCTTTTAACAACTCTGCGTTTATATGGTTATGCGTGATAAAAAGTTTGCTAAAAACAATTATGCTTTTTAATTGTATTCCATAATAATATGATGTACCTATGTCAATTGAAAGTATGACAATAAACATTATGCGTTTCAAAGTGTCACCATCTAAAACTAATCACTAGGTTAAACACACACATAGAAAGAAGAGGGGATTCCCGGTGGACAATTATTTAAAAATAATATACCGTATTACTTCCGAGGCAAAGAGGATTATTGCATACGTTATCCAAGGCTGAAATAAGCCGCGCGGAGAAATACCCGGAACCATAGACTTACTAGATTGCATTTATTGTTTAAGGGGGAATACCCGCTTGTTAAGTTTCATTTTTAACTGAGTTGCCATGTCATCCTGTTTAGAATAATGTTAAATGTTGCCAACTAACCGCCAATTAGCTGCTAATTTGTGTTGTAATGGTTCATTTACTCATTATTATTGTTAATTTAAAAAAATACTACAATTACGTAATTACGGATTTCAGCCCTTCAGTTACGTACTTGTCAGAATCCCAAAATCTTTGCGTAATTACGTAACTGCGTAATTACGTAATTACGGAATGGAAGCCCTAATCAGGTCCGCTCGCCCGTGCAAATTTCAGATCGGTCGCGCGATAAATCCGATTTCTTGCCGCTGGGCAACATAGTGATGTTATTACTTTCGCATGACATAATGTTTGTCGATAAAGGGTGGTGGTTATCGACAAGGTTATATTTAATCACATTAGACAAATAATTGTTGATATGGTTTTATGTGTGATGTAAAATCTCTTTTCTGTTATTAAGTTTGAAACTCCTTAATAGTAATAACATAATAGTAATAATTTATTTTTATTTGATTTAATCATTCTAGTTAGTAGTTTTTAGGGTTCCGTACCCAAAGGGTAAAAACGGGACCCTATTACTAAGACTTCGCTGTCTGTCCGTCTGTACGTCTGTCCGTCACTCTGTCACCAGGCTGTATCTCAAGAGCCGCGATAGCTAGACAGTAGAAATTTTCATAAACTATGTATTTCTGTTACCGCAATAACAACAAATACTAAAAACAAAATAAAATAAATATTTAAGGGGGCCTCCCATACAACAAACCCGTTTTTTTGGCCTTTTTAGTACGGAACCCTTCGTGCGCGAGTCCGACTCGCACTTAGCCGGTTTTTATTATGTATTGTGTGCAACTTGTTTCTTTTCCTTTGTCATTGAAATATATAGAAATGTTTTTAATGTAATCATTTAAACTCGGTTTTTTTATTAACTTTTTTTATTAAATTTAATTGCAAGATCAATCATGGAAAAATATATTGACACCAGAATTTCTTTTTTAATGAAAAAATTGCATCCGCCAAATTTAATATACACAAAATTAATTCATTTTAAGAACCAATGAACTTCTTATCACTAATTTTCACGCAGATACGTAATTTACTATTCTCAAATTCATTATTAATCCATAATTAGCGGATCCGGCAGAGTTCGTCCCTCCATCCCTCAACCCATACCTCCAATCCCTCCAGTCCTTCCCATCCCTCTAATATTTTTAAATGTCGTGTCACGGTTTAGAGGAGTGACACTCCTCTAAACAGCTCATTTGTAGCGATAGCGGTATAAAATCATCAGCTCTCAGCGGTATAAAATTTAGTCTTCGTCCTAGTTTCGTACCCATCAAATCTAACATAAAAAATCAACATCAAAATCGAGCGTTATTTGAATATCAAAAGTTGTTGTTAAGATCCTACTAATAAATAAATATTATAGAAATTAAGTTATAATTGTTTTTAATTATAATTCATAATTTGTTCTATAAATAAAGACAATATTTAATACATAAAATGTTTCACATTGTTACTTTTATTCCGTCTTCAGAAAAAAAATATCGATATTGCTACATTAACAGTTAAGTGCAACTCTATTTACGTTGAAAACGGGGCAATGTGTGAGTTGTAACTCATCCGTACACGAATTGTTGCTGAATTGTTTAATTTTTTGTGTGTGAGTATCGTCACTACAGTGTTGTTTTTGTATGTGAGTATGCGAACCTGCGCTTGTGTGCACATTTCCCCCCGCAAAAAATGCCAGAACTTTTTGTATAGAATAGAATCGCTATGCCTACTCCCTTCCGGGACGGAAGGCCGCGTTGCTCGAAGGTTATTAACCGCCGCGAGCCGCCATGTGCTCGCTGCGATCTCGCTACGCCGAGGGAGAAATCGTGTGGAAGGGTTCTACTAAGTGTAGCAATCCTAAGATCGCAAGAATATTCATAATGATGCTGATAGATCAGTCACAGTCAAACATTAAATATAGTACAGTTAAAATGCATTTGATGTGATACATTTATCCTATAGGGTGTGCAATTATTGTAAACCTTTGCCTTCCAGATATTATTAATCCTTTTTTACATTTTTACTAATAATACAGGATGACTCTTCCATCACCTTCCAAATTTTTTATAGGTGTAAGTATCGAATTTAGAACCCATTTATGAAGTAAAAAAATGCAGGTCGAGTTTTCAACCGAAAATCTATCTGACGTTTGGGTCAAAGATAGATATGACCTTGAGAAGGAACATGGGCTATTTTGTAGCCAATCACTAGGCACAGGTTTCTGCCCATGCTATTTAAGCCTACCTAATCCATCTTTCTACATAATATATGCCACCACAAAGCACTGGTTTCCGACCGCGCGATATGACGTGCAGTTCACGTGGGTAGAGCCGCGGGCGAAGAGCTAGTTAAGTATATTTGAAGTGATAGATCGTTTTTTACATGCTAATGCTGCACACGCCGACAGTTTTTGCACTATACAAGGGAGCTACTGTCCCTATGAAAACCAATGCTTATTTTGTTGATAATGTGAGTGTAAGTGATTTTCATAAACATTTTGGATTCCAACAATCTAATCCAATCCAAATTGGAACGTTTTCTTCTTATACCAAGACATAGTGGGGTGCCCTTACGATGCTGGTCCAGTAAAGATACTACTTCATAACATCGCCCACACCCAACTCGCACTTATCAAAAAAACTTTTGTTCAGTAATGTTTAAACAATGTATAATAAATAAGCCAACCAGAAAAGGGTGCTATTTTAGCTAGATATGTTTGTGGTACAATAAATCTGGTCATGAGTACAGCAAGAACAATAATAAAAGAATGTTAAATTGATTTAATGAATCGGCGCAACACTCCTGGTTATGTATTAATGTATAAATTCCAACATGTATTAATTCTTGTTTCAGTTTACAGGTGGTCCTATATAAATTTGTATAAATAAATCATTCACATACCGCAGTAAATGGCTTCTGTTAGCTTTTGTTACCGTTATTGTATTAAAAACAAAAATGATGGTTTACTATACTCACGCCCGCGGCCTTGCATGCGTGAACTACACGTTAACCCTACATTCGTGTCTTTGAGACCATGGAAATACACAAACAAAATTTCAACCTGATTGGGTCCATAGTAGACCGTTTGGTCTAGTCGTTTAGCAGTTGACATACCAACAGCGGCACCACCTACCGGGTTCCGCAGTAAAAGTAACATAATTGCATAATTATGTTCATCATAATGTTGGCTTCTAAGGTAGGATTCACATCGAACAGCGTGCATCGGAGCGCACTTACACGACCGTAAAGAAAATAGTATTTTATTAACAGTTCTTAAAGTCGTATTTGCTTACAACTGATACATTTTCGGACGGATGCACGAGCATGAGTCGGAAGCCAGCTGGCTCCAAGCGTATTCCTCGGAACACAAGTGACTGCGCTCTAGGCATGAGTTTGATATTTCAAAACGTAACTAATAACCGTTTTCGGCTAGATATCGTATCGTATCGATATCGCATAACTACATAACCGATATCACAATAACTAAACGCGCGCGTAAACTCGATACGAGAACCAGAACTAACGGGCAACTGATGAACGAAAACCGAACAAAAACGATACGCACGCAAGTAACTTAGGCAACGCATCATGCTATCATGATATTCGCTCCTTCTCTTTTCTATAAACGTACTTAAGGCGGTGTAAGAGAGATGAAGCGAATATTGCTACCGGCGCGGCAACGGGAACGCTCGGGTGATTTGGTTATTCAGTAGAATTTCGCTATTAGTTTATTAGAAATAAGGTTCAATTTGTATATTGCGTAATTTGTAGAAGCTGAGTCGTCGGCCGATGTCACATAGCGAATCGAGTGTCTTACAAAGGAAAATGGAACTAAACAACATATGAATACGGTTTAATTTTAATTCAGTATAATCATAATATACTTTATTTGATATTTTAGCAACTTAATTGCACTTATAAAATCAGTATATAAACTTAAAATTTTTTTTTGTCTCAGGCGGGACTCGAACCCGCATCTCCTTGCATGCCGGGCGGGCGCCATACCATTAAAAAAAATTTTTTTTTCAAGTTTATATACTGATGATATTCATAATATTTGTCACGACTGATATCGATATCAAAAAACTGTTTTTGATATCGATATCAAAACTAAATATCAGTTGCCTAACGGTTATCGTAAAATATCGAAAACGCCCATGTCTACTGCGCTCGGCCGCCATCGGCTTCGCTCGGCTACCGTCGCATGCTCGGATGCAGAATACAGTGTGAGTGAGCAGTAAACGACTTGTAGGGTTCTCATGCAAATGCCTTCATTTATATGAAACTAAACGAGTACACACACACACACACACACACACACATACTATATTATATAAACTTAAATCTAATAATATAAACAAATAAATATTAGGATACATAAATACGAATCATACTACACATATTAACAAACTTACCTTAACATAAATGATAGTATTACATACGTATTCACATCTAAATATATAAAAGTGAAAACTGATTTAATGACTGACTGACTGACTGACTGACTGACTGACAGACATATCAACGTACAGCCCAAACTACTGGGATTTAAAATCTGAAAATTTTCACCACGCTTTCTTTTATAGTGTAGGTGAGCACTAAGAAAGGAATTTTGGAAATTCCGCCTCTAAGGGGGTAAAAAGGGCCCCACAAGTTTGTATAAAACTCCGTCAGTTTTGAAGCTAAGTCGATGAAAATTGGTATCC
This sequence comes from Anania crocealis, assembly GCA_949315895.1. Classification (NCBI taxonomy): domain Eukaryota; kingdom Metazoa; phylum Arthropoda; class Insecta; order Lepidoptera; family Crambidae; genus Anania; species Anania crocealis. The sequence continues at coordinate 3,981,916 of OX438861.1, read as the reverse complement.
AGCTACCTGATTAGAAATTATGAATGACGTCTTTCAGGATTTTTGAGAATTTAGTCTTTAACGAGATAAAAAATGGAGGCAAAGTTTGTTCGGATCCGTTTCATATCCATACTCTTTACATATTTGTACTCTCTGATGTCACTTAGTTTGTTATGACATTCAATGTGTCAATCAGGAAATAAATATCATTGCTTGCAAATAGAGGGGTATTATTTTAGAATTTAATAAGAATTGGTGCCGAAAAAGATGAATTAACTAAGTTAAAACGTACACGAACTTCAATTAAAGGCTGCATTAAACAATTCGGCAGCCAGATACAAACCCTACGAGAAATTTCTGATTATGAATTAAAATTAGTGAGTGACCAGCTGGTGACCAGTCACAAATGAACAAAATTACCAAGAATAATTGGGAAGAGATAAGACTACAAATAATGGTATTACTAATGAGATGACCCACCCTTGGAAAATGAGATTGACGAAAAAAATTACCTTCAGGGAACTACAACACGGCTTAATCTAAAACTGCAGAATTTGAATTCAATAGCACGAAACAATTCCATGTATGCAGAAGGGACCGAGGAGCAAAGGTCGGTCACAACACAAACAAACCTTAGCACATCTAAATTGAACTCAGTACTATTAGACAAGGACGAAACATTCAAAAACATCATTAAATTGTTGGATACTTACTTAAAACTGAAATATCTATACAAGGAAATACACGTTTTTAACATCTTTGAGCCCAGAATTACATCAGAAAACGTATTATATTATATTTATGTGCTCCACTGGATCCTTGTGAGTCAGAATTTGAGGAGTTAGTTAAAATTCAGTTAGTTAAATTATCAACAACTCAAAATTGGACAGATTACTAGAAGATTTATCAATAGTGTTTGACGAAACTCTTGTTTGCATATCAAACTATAAAGCTCAATAAGAGCTTCAAGAAGATGTGACATCTAGCCGCGACGTATTCCATACGTCATGAACGACAAAATAGGAGGCTATGTAACGAAAACTATTGATAAAACTTGAAAATTCCTATTGGCTGTCTTATCTATATTTAGGCCCATATTTAGAAAATAAATATCAGTACTTACAAATAGAATGGTATTATTTAAAACTAACTCATTTCTAGGGTTCCGTACCCAAACGGTAAAAACGAAACCCTATTACTAAGACTTTGCTGTGTTCGGCTGTCCGTCTGCCTGTCACCAGGCCATCTCAAGAACCGCGATAGCTAGACAACTGAAATTTTCACAAATTATGTATTTTTGTTAGCGCAATAACAAAAAATACCAAAAACAAAATAAAATGAATATTAAAGGATAAAATAAAATCCCATACATCAAACGCGATTTTATGTCCTTTTTTGCTCGATATTAATAATGCCAACAGGTAGGCACTTGAAATATTCACAAAACACTCAGTTATATTTCTAACTTTAACGACAAATAACAGAATGAAAATGAAATGAATATTTAATCCCATACAAAAAAATGCCATTATTTTGCCTATTTTTGCTCGATATTAATAAATGGTAACAGGTAAGCACTATGCATGCAAAACTTAAGGTATGTTAAAATGGAATAAGTAGGTAAATGAAATATCGAATCTTATAAACTACACGGTTGTACCTTATGATATTATTAACTATATTAAGCAGTACAAAAATACTTCCTAAACTGGGCATAGACCCGTATCTCAGGCAGAATAAGGTAACAGGTGTGTTGCAACAACACGAAGCAGCTGACTGGTGGATTAAATCAATATAGACTGGTAAACCATTTGACAAGCTTCCATTTAGTAGGTAATTTGATAAACTTCCATTTAGTAACGTTTTTTTTTCTAGGACGCACCAATTTTGAGGGCCTGGCAAAGTTTGTTTTGTGAAACTGCCTATCTAATGCATCAAAATTATCTTTTTATTAAATTTTCTCCATATTTTAAAAAAGACACTTTTAAAACATGACAATAAAACGAAACTTTGTCTATCGATCTGACATATGGGGAGAATGACATAGGAATGTCTTTTCCAGAGCTTTACACCGATGCTGGTACTACACCGTCTAGGTCCGTCGTCCACCGTCCGATCTAGGTCTTTTATCCAAACGTAGTATGCAAGCAAATTGTCTTTGTGAAATCGCATTTACAACGCATATGGATCGAGAAATGGATTTACCTACTTGGTTGGAAATTAAGAATATGTTTTTTTACACAGGTTCACTTCTTCCAGGGCTCTAGGCAGTGTTGATCATATTCGAATAAAGCCTTGCAAGCTGCTTTGAATGGTTTTGTTGTACTACAGCATTGACAGTTTTAAATCTTCAAATTATATTAGACTTTAAATTTCATTTAAATGCAAACAGATGTGGTGCGAGCTCGCTTGGACCACGGTACGTTGAAAGAACCAACACCGGATCCCTTCAAACAATAGCATAATTCAGCCCCTTTCATCCAACTATTGTATCAGCGTAACGTACCCCGGTATGCCAACAACGACGTACCGGCTCCCACTAAGTACCCAACACCACCTCGCCCGTGATGGGCACCCCCGGCACTGTAGGCAAAGAAAGTGGAGGAACAAAGTGGAGGAAATGGGGTTCAGTCATGACGAAAACTTTGTAACAGATCAAATTCCACGCGCGCGAAGCCGCGGGTATCAGCTAGTAATTTATATTATTATATTTACTTACTATTGTTGTTTATATAAGTATTTAATATTTGCAACGCATATGAACCAACAAGTCGAAATCATAGCTTTGCATATTTATCGCGCATATCGCTCGTAGCTATCTCTGAGCGGTGTAACGGCCGCCGCAAGCGACCAGCAATATGTCACCGCAAGCGTCATTGTGCGTTCGGCGAATGGACCCGAGCCCGAGCATTCCTTTCGCACGAGACAGTCCGAATCAGTGTACCGCGCGGAGCGCACGCCACTCGCTCGCCTGCTATACCTATCGACTGACGCGTTCGTAACTCGAATCTTGTGTTGTTATTTCTTCCCGATACTCCTTCTACAAATAGTTACGTAGTGGCGAACTGCACCGCCAAAGGCTCTTCACTAGACTGACTGCGATGTGACACAACGAATATACTGGACTGATGCCATCGGATACGTGCGCAGACGCGTGTATTCCTCAGCATTTTTGAGCCGAACGGACGTGGTTGGCTACGGTCGCATAGGCGCGCATACGTTGCGCTGCGCGCCGTTGCGCGCTGGTTGATGTGAATCGTACCTAATGGTAAAAGAATTGTTTCAAATCGGTCCAGTAGTTTCGAAGCCGATTCAATACAAACAAACAGTCAAATCTTTCCTCTTTATAATGTCAGTGTAAAAGATAGTAGATTATTATTTCATTCTGCGCTCGTTCACTTGCATGAAGCTATACATTAAAATAAAACCATGATTAAAACGTATGATTACTTATTCAGTGCTATACATGTTCACTTGCAATTGTTTACTTGTTTCAATGTAGTAGTAGTAATGTTCATGGGTGTGGTGAGAAGTATAAAATATCAATATTTTAAAATTGTAAATTATGTCTCAGGTGGGGCTCGAACACACATCTCCATGCTTACCAGCCGCGGTGCTTTACCAATTTAGCTTAGCTTTAGCTTTCTTAAATTAGCTATATGTTACAAATACTGGTATGTCTTATAATTGCTATCAAATTGCTATAATATCATTTAAATAATATTTATCGATTTCTGAACGTTTAGTTGTCTATGACTCTATGATGAGTTTGAGACTTTGAGTGTTGAAGAAGGTACGTTCTAAAATCTCTGCGACAAAGATATATTACTTAGTGAGCTAAATTATTGTGAATTGAAATGCTAAAAGATAACCAGTAGGTAACATTTAAATCTCAAATCACTGCATTTATTTTAAACCGTACTGAACACATTCAGTGAATTGTTATTTTTTTAATATTTTTCTAGACTTTAGTTAGACTAAAGATAATTAGTATTTGAACGATTAACTTAGTTTTGTTTTTCTTTCTGCCATGTTTATATATTTTTTCTCTTTCTTTCATTATGAGGCGAGAAAGAAACATGACTATAATTTTGACTAATGTAATTTTTGCCTTTGCATTTGCGTGCTATCCTTGTTGGTTTGTAATTTTACATAAATTGCTAAGTTTAAGTCACAATTTTCATTGAATTAAGCTAATTTTATTTAATACTTGTTGGTAGTTTATGTGAAATACGTAATTGTTTGTCTCTTTCGTAGTGTTTTAGCGTGACACGCAAGGCTGTACAATCAGCTGAGTTTGTTTTCGTTTTAGGAATCTTGTCACGGGGAATCTCTTGTGCTAAATCTCTGCGTGCGCTTACACCTTAACTGCAATAGTTGTTGGGAGAAAGAAAAATGAATGAAATCAAGTCTCTGGAACATGCCACTCTGAAGGTAACTGGCAAAAAAATAGTATTTGAGAGTGAGAGCCAGGTAACAGAGCAACGACATTGTTTATTGTCTAGTCATTTTTATGACCATTAATCCCTCAACCCCAGGAGGCACTCGGGTGCCACGATAACAATTGATTTCAATTGTGTCTGGAATAACTCACGATCGAGGGTTTAACCATGGTACCTAATGATTTAAACAAATTCTTTAAAAGGTACTTCAAGGAAAAATAAAATCTGAATACCTATCCAGGTCAGACATGCAAGTAGTTTCAGATTAAAACATAATAATTAAAAACGTGAAAAAGAAATACTTTTCCTATAAAAAAATATTCACTTCTTTTGTTTCAGTTTTACTTTTAAGTCTGTGTCTGTTATTCTTGTTTCACTCTTTATATAAATAAACACAGTTTTTCCACTATCTCTGCTTTGGTTCACAAATTACATATAAAATAAATGTCATATTTATATTAAATTTTTTCGTTTGTTTATAAAAACTATCTAAAAGTTTTATGTCCTATTTGTTCCTAGGTAGGTTTGCTCAGAAAGTAATATAATTACATTTACCTACATGCCATTTATTTTTATGTGTGTAAATTTTTGCTTTTTACAGAACTTACTACTATAATAACCATTTTACAGGTGTAAATAAAGCCTTACTGAGAGCCTCCATTACATGTTCTGGACAAAGATTTGTTATCAATTAGAAATGAAATGTAAGCAATCTGTTTTCTGTCATTAGGTCCCCTACGAAGTGTTCAACAAGCGGTATCGTAATGCACAGCGAGTCCTCGATGTTGAAGCAAGGCAGGTCTCGAGCGCATGCACTGAAATAGACAATGCTGTGAAAAACTCAGCTGTGACGACTGGAGAAATTGACACACTCCTAGGAGGAATGGTTTGTTGGTGGTTTATGTTTAAGTTTGTTATGTGACTGAACAAGGCAAATGTTTTAACAAGTATGTTTAATAGTAATTCTCTCTTTGCATTTGTAAAAATAGATTAGTTATTATATTTCCAATAATAAATAAATTAATAAAAATAAAGTTATAGGACACCAAAACATAGCTAAAATGCAAGGGCGAAAATGTTTATAAAACCTAAATATATTCTCTTTTATTGGAGAATGATTATTATAAAGGAGCCTCAGAGCTCAGTAACCTTTACAATCTTCTAAGAAGTTGCTGTTATACTCTTTTCCATAAAAATAAATAGCTATTCCTATAACCTATTGTTATATTTGTCCACATGATAACAACTACACACAACTGTAATTGCAACAAACACTCTATACTAATACTCTTTTCATAGCGGATCGCTGCTCAAGCACTGTTTAAAGGCACTTGACGGCGTCATTCTGAAACCATACTTAAATGAAAGAATTCATTGGTTTTATGTTCAGGCTGAGAAGTTAAAAACAATGAAACGCAAGGCATCAGAGGCTGTAAACGAGGAATTGCAAGCAGCCTATGTGTGCAAGAAGCGTTTGGAACATCTGAAGGAACAGGCCAGTGCACTCACCGAACCTAGTTCGCCTCAAGTCAGGGTAAAAACTACAATTATAAACATTTATCTATTTTGTAAAATTTTAATTGCTAATCTGAAGGCAGGCAGCTTATCTGGTAAAAAAGTATCATACACATCGCCACAAACTTTCAACCTCAAGCTTACGGAAACCAAAGACAATCTTTTTCAATTTATATTACTTTATTGTTTGATTTTTGTTATCTAATCTAAAATTTGAATATAAATAAATATTGAAATGTAATAATCTATTTGTAAATATATAACACTGGAAATCTATGCTGAGCAGTATACTAAGATCTCCAATTCAAACCCATTGAGTGATTTTATTTAACAACTTTGGCATGGCTGGGCCTAATTAATATAAATAAAATAAATACATATTTTCAGACATGCCACTCTGTATGCCAGTATGTATGACATTAATTTTTATTTGCGAAACGATGTAACTCATTCTTATGTAAATTTCTCAAGCACATGTTTTGGCTTACAGTTTAGGATATTAAACATATTATGTATAAAATTTGTACCATCTCAACTGTAAACTGTTTTGTGTTTAATAAAAATAAAATAAAATAAAATTACAGATAAATCTAAAATTAGTGTAAGAAGTACTTACATACCGAAACTTTTATCTGTGGCCTGCCTAATAAGTGGATTTTTGTTTGCAGACTGCAATGAGCCAGTGGCGTAAAGTCCGCTTGGATCGGATGCTCGTGGATTACTTCCTACGCAATGGATATTACGACTCCGCCACTAAGCTGGCAGATGCTAGGAACCTTCGGGATCTTACCAATGTCGGTCAGTATACTTGTACTCGTACCAATTGTGTGTTGCTAAACTTCAATAGCATCAAAATGGAGGAGCAAGTTAAGGCAAGGATGCCTTATGGATGTTGTAAGAGGCGACTAAAGCCTTGTTCGCATTAGGTCAGGGCCCCAATTCTGCTAATTTACAAATGGCTCAATTGCATCGCAATCGTATATTTTGACATTACTTCCATATTAAATGTGTCAAAATATACAATTGCGATGATATTGAGCCATTTGTAAATTAGCAGAATTGGGGGGCCAGTACTTTAGTCGAGTGACTCGCTTTCAAGTTGCTACTAACCGGAAAACCGTTCGCACTTCGTTCGAGTTCAGTTTACAAGTGAGTAGTGTGTTTTGAATGAACTCGACTAAATCTACAGGTTCGGATTTGTTTAGCCGGTAAGCCAGTGAGCAGAGAGGCGTAGTGGGAGGTGCTACTCGCCCGTGAAAATATAAAAAAATGGACTGGCTCGACTAAATTATTTACTAACCTACTCAATTAATTATTTGGTGTTCAGACGCCTTTAGCTAACTATACTAAAATACTGGCTTAATGTGAAATGGGCTTAAATGATTGCTGCCAGAATTAGCAGCAGCGTCTTCTTACTACCATTGATCAAACTGCGATCGATAATCATTGGTGATTGTGGCGTAATTCTCCATTTGAGACGAAATCGAATTCTTGTGTGTAGCGAAATTGCAGTATGGCATACACAAAGCACAAACAAATAATATAGGATACAAAAATGAGTGTGCGTTACGCCAGCGGAAACGTATCGAATTTCTTGAAAAGCTCGTGTAATTGTGCACGAATTTTTGAATTTGTGCATGCTACCCTTATGGAGATATTCGCAAAAAACACTTTCCGCTGGAGGAACGTTACCCTAGCGGCACCTTTGTTTTTCTCGAGACTTTCGTGCACAATTACACGAGCTGACATTCTAATTATGTGTGTGGTTAAAGTCAAAATTCAATACTTTTCCACTGGCGTAACGCAAACCAAAAATGACCAATGTATTTTTAATAGTTTAAAATATGAACTGAAGTACTGAACATAAGAATTCAAAAACCTATTTATATTTTAGTGAAAAATTCGATCCTTAAGGATATGAATTATTATCAAAGAACAACTGCAATAAAAAACAAATATTTACATAATATTTATTTTAAAACATTAAAAAACATAAAAATATAATATAATTTTATATAAACTGAACAAAATCAGAGAAAATAAAAGAATTTACTCGCTGCGCGTTTACTAACCTGCCGCCCGCGTATGCGCTAGAACGCTGCTCATATTATCTTTAGATACAAATACAAATGCACCAACATTCTCAAAAATAAGAGGAATTGTGTAGCACATTCAATTAGCTTTAATTTTGCCGGGTTATGGAACTGATGAGTAACTCTTGATATTTACTCACACTCATGATCTCCTAGAACCCGCCGAAATTAAAATGTCATCAATCTAATAAACAATTTAATTTTTTGCCAGTACGTGACATTGAAAACATAGTACCTACTAAGAGCCGAGTTCACCAATATTTAAACAGCCGGTAAACATAGATTGACGATTAATTTGACACAATTCCCATAACGCTGTTTAAATTCTTTAAACCGTTTCATTTTGATTCGAAAATTGTTTGTCCGTAGACATTTACTCTGCGGCGGCCGAAGTGGAGTCCGAGTTGCTAGCGCGTCGCACGGCTCGTTGCCTCCAGTGGTGCGCTGACAATAAGTCCAAACTGCGCAAACTCAACTCGACCATGGAGTTCAAGATACGCATACAGGTGGGTACAGGGTAAGATTTGTTTACAGGTGTGTAAGATACGCATACAGGTGTGCTAGATATGTATAAAGGTGTGTAAGATGCTCATACAGGTGTGTAAAATGCCCATACAGGTGTATAACAAAAAATACGAAACTAACGCCGTTACTGGCATTTATTCTGAAAGAAAAAGCGTTTTTTTTTTTTTTGAAAAATCGGAGTTCTTGATTTTAATCAACATTTGATACACACAACTGTTATTGCAAAAAAGCAAATCAAAATCCTGATCTGCTTTTTGAGATATGTAGTTTTTTTAATTTATTATACTATAAATTAGGGAAACAAGGAAGGGAAAAGATTTATCAACTTTTAATATGATGTAAACTATTTATTCTTTTATTTCTCAAGCGTCACCGGTAAACCTAACTGTGCTGTTAAATATCAGTATATCAACTTGAAAAATTATGTCTGAGGCGGGACTCGAACCCGCATCTCCTCGCATGCCGGGCGCGGCGCTAGGCTTACAAGGAGATGCGGGTTCGAGTCACGCCTGAGACATAATTTTTCAAGTTGAAATACTGATATTATAATTGCAATTCAATTGCTAAGTATGCTGTTACAATTTTTTTCGACAATTAATTGCTCAAAAGTAATTATCATAAAAAATCTTTGACATTGTTCAGGAATTCATCGAACTAGTACGCGAAGATAAACGCCTGGAGGCGGTGCGGTACGCTAAGAAGAACTTCTCCACGTACGAGGAAGGCCAGCTGGAGGACATCCAACACTGCATGGGCATGCTCGCCTTCCCGAAGGACACAGGTTTGATTTTCAGACAGATTTTATTATAGACTTGCCGTTACCAGCGACTGCGTGCGAGTGGAGAATATAAACTGCGGGAACCGTACTTTACTCCGAGATAGTACTGCCTATAATGTATTTCGGTGTCACATTTTAATCAGATCCGTTCAACCGATCTGGAGCGATTGGGTAACAGACATCCATAGAGACGACCATCAACTTTCACATTTAGATATTTTGTATGTATGTATATTGTTAGATATTAGAAGTAAGACTCTTACTGATTAAAATGTTTTTGTCATGTTTTTTTCTTCTGTTGATTACTCGGTTGTTTTAGTGGTGGCTTGCTTACTGCTCAAGGGTAGGGTTCGATTTGCGGTCGGATCAGTTTAGAAAACTGCCTTTTTTTAAATTGTCTTGGTTGGTATATTATGGTGTGAGGTGAGGATGTGAGGGTTACAGTTCTGCTCCAGAATGTACCGAAAGCCGTTTAGTAAAGAGTAGAAGAAATAATAAAGGTTTTAAAGTGTTCTCGAGAGATCTGTCTATTGGGCAAAGCTGAAAACTGATGACTGTAGCATCATTTTGTCTAAGCCTGAAATCTTGAGGGAGATAGATAATTCATATCGAGAGTTATACTCCACACAAGCCCGGGAAGGCTACGCTACAGACCCTAGGACCTAGAGCTAAGCTGATCTGAGACTATACTGAAGAAATGGCTCTCAAACAACTTAAAAACAACTAGGCGGCGGGCTATGATGGAAACACTGCAAAACTTATGAGAGCAGGCGGTAAGCCGGTTCCAAAAGGTAAAAAGACTCTTGAAGAACCATTGACTGATATACCGCCATATCTATAAGTTGTTTTCAAGAGTTATCACCAATCGTCTTGCTTCCAGGTTTGATGTCTTCTAACCTCCTGAACAAGCCGGTTTACGAAAAGGTTTTACTTTCGAACCATAAAGATACGAATGTACACCACCGACACACACAAACACTTACACAGTAGAAAATTATACAGAACTCTGAGGAGTATAACTAGCCACTTTGTTTGGCGTTTGTGGACTCTGAGAAAGCTTTTGATTCGATTGAGACATGGGCGGTGCTGTAGTCTCCAGTCTCCACAAAGGTGCCAAATAGACTCCAGGTTTATTGAGGTGTTATGATACATATTATTATATAGAAACGCCACCATGTAAGTCCGATTACAAAACCAGAGCTGTAAGCATATACAACGAGGCGTGAGACACGGAGGTGTTATTTCTCCGAAACTGTTCACAGCTGCGTTGAAGGATATTTTTGATGCTTCTAGATTGGAATGGATTTGGCATCAACATAAATGGCGAGTTCCTGATACACCTTCGCTTTACTGATGATATAGTTCTTATGGCTGCGACCTTGGAAGACTTGAACACAATGCTCACAGATCTTAGTAGTACTTCCCAAAGAGTAGGAACAAGATGAATATGGAAAAGACAAAAAAATATGTTGAATACCCATGTCGTACCCGTTCCAGTTTATATTGGGAATACTACACTTGAAGTTGTTGACCATTACGTATAGGTAGTTCAATTAGGTAAGGCCAATTGCGATGAAAAGATCTCTCGTCGAATCCAACTTCAATGGGTTCGGAAAGTTACGAAAAATTATTTCAGTGTTTTATGACAAAAGTCAGACCAGTGCGGCTTATGGTGGGTCAAGGTCGCACAGCAGGCAATGGAGAGAGCAATACATGGTATAATCCAGCATGATAGAATCAGAAATGCGGAAATCCGTAGGCCAATTAAGATAACCGTCATCGCTCAAAGAATTGCGGAGCTGGAGTTGAAGTGGCAGTGGTCGGGAAACACAATAAGAGGAACCGATGGCCGTTGGGATGGAAAAGTTCTGGAGTCGTGATGGCGCACTGGATAAGGATTGTAGGTAGGGTCTCCCACCAGGTGTGCCGACGATCTGGCGAAGGTCACCGAGGGCACAGGAAGCTCCGGAAGCCTCCGGTACTGGGACTGCGGCTTGCTATTGACTACGTACTAAACTATGCGGTTAAGAAGAAGTCTAAGATGGAGCGAGCTTACCCTAATGTACTGGTTTTCCTACACACCCACCAGCGGAACACAGAAAAACTGTTTGACGCTGGACTCCGCTAGGACGGTGGTAGCATCCAGGCAGCCTCTTACGAAGCCTTCCACCGCAGAGGGATCTGTTAGCCATCATTATTGGTCAGAAAACCAAAGATGCCGTTGCCCAGGGTGGATCACTAGGAGGTGGATCCCACCACCCCAAAGTCGTTGTTGTTGTGGAGGAGATCCTTAAGGGAGGCAAATGGTTAGCTGGAGGCGTTGTTTAGTTAAAGTGTTGATGGTAAGTATGATTGTCCCGCCTTCACGCAGAGGTGCAGCCGTACCGCTCGCTGCTGGCGGGCGGGCGCTGGGCGGCGCTGGTGGCGCAGTTCCGCGGCGAGCACGCGCGCCTGCTGCACCCCGCGCGCCTGCCCGCGCTGCCCGTCGCCCTCCAGCTCGGCCTCGCCGCGCTCAACACGCCATATCCTTTTCAATATTATAAACATTTATTTCAGAGTTCTAAACCAAAGTCGTTTGATATTGCTTTTTGACGACTTTCATGGTATACTGATTTAAACTTTAATGGTCAGTTCTTCCGTGATCAAGGCGCTTTCCACAGTGCCGAAATATCGAAAATTTATAAAAATAAGGTACATGGTATAAACCGTTAAGGCCGGAGGAACACACCGGTGTTTAAAACGCCTCATTGGTCTAGTGGTCTAAGTGAAGTACCGAGCCAAGATCCCGGGATCCCGGGTTCGATCCCCGGATCAAGCAACTAGAGTTTACAAGTCATTACAAGAGTTACGGTAAACCGTGAAAACCAGTCTTTCTACCAATTTAGAAAAAAAAGTTTTTCTTCATTTTATCGGATATGTGGTGCCTTCTTATTGACGACCTCTGTTGTGGAGGAGCATACCCACAGGTTTTTAAGGTGTCGTCTGCTCCGAGGACCCTTTTTATTCCCGGACGGGAATTAGCCAAACTGTGATCGCACTACCTGTCTGCCAAACATTGCAATTATAGTAAAATCTTTCCATTGCAAATTGCAGAGATCTATAACCAGTCTAAACAGGCTGTTCATGATGACAATAAAAAATAATAGCATTTTTAAATATATAAATAGTGTGTCAAAGCGTTACAATTATTTTAAAATCTTTCTTTTGAATTGAGCTGTGTTCAGCTTAAAATATGCTGGTAATGATAATGATGAAAAAAAAAATATCTTAAATACGTGTCGATAGCTTTAAATGTCAAGTAGCGAATTTCGATCGGTACATTTACTTAAAGTCCCACTCAGGATGAAGTAATTTGTCCACATTTATGGACCAAACAGGGATCGCCGAAGCATTGCAATTTATCGTGGTAAAATCTTTCTATTAAAGGGATGTGTATCTAGCTGAAAAAGAATTGCGTTTTTTACTTGCGATCTCCATCGTTACATTTCCTTAACGGAGTCCCACTCAGTGCTACAAGGAGAGCACTCGCGTGTCCGCGTGCCCCGCGTGCCAGCCGCCGCTGAGCCAGCTGGCGCGGGGCCTGCCGCACGCGCACTGCAGCCACAGCCGCCTCGTGTGCCGCATCACCGGCCGCGCGCTCAACGAGCACAACCAGCCCATGGTGCTGCCCAACGGCCAGGTCTACGGCGAGAAGGTACCGCCCCCGCCCCCCCCCCAGCCGCCTCGTGTGCCGCATCACCGGCCGCGCGCTCAACGAGCACAACCAGCCCATGGTGCTGCCCAACGGCCAGGTCTACGGCGAGAAGGTACCGCCCCCGCCCCCCCCCCAGCCGCCTCGTGTGCCGCATCACCGGCCGCGCGCTCAACGAGCACAACCAGCCCATGGTGCTGCCCAACGGCCAGGTCTACGGCGAGAAGGTACCGCCCCCGCCCCCCCCCCAGCCGCCTCGTGTGCCGCATCACCGGCCGCGCGCTCAACGAGCACAACCAGCCCATGGTGCTGCCCAACGGCCAGGTCTACGGCGAGAAGGTACCGCCCCCGCCCCCCCCCCAGCCGCCTCGTGTGCCGCATCACCGGCCGCGCGCTCAACGAGCACAACCAGCCCATGGTGCTGCCCAACGGCCAGGTCTACGGCGAGAAGGTACCGCCCCCGCCCCCCCCCAGCCGCCTCGTGTGCCGCATCACCGGCCGCGCGCTCAACGAGCACAACCAGCCCATGGTGCTGCCCAACGGCCAGGTCTACGGCGAGAAGGTACCGCCCCCGCCCCCCCCCCCAGCCGCCTCGTGTGCCGCATCACCGGCCGCGCGCTCAACGAGCACAACCAGCCCATGGTGCTGCCCAACGGCCAGGTCTACGGCGAGAAGGTACCGCCCCCGCCCCCCCCCCAGCCGCCTCGTGTGCCGCATCACCGGCCGCGCGCTCAACGAGCACAACCAGCCCATGGTGCTGCCCAACGGCCAGGTCTACGGCGAGAAGGTACCGCCCCCGCCCCCCCCCCCAGCCGCCTCGTGTGCCGCATCACCGGCCGCGCGCTCAACGAGCACAACCAGCCCATGGTGCTGCCCAACGGCCAGGTCTACGGCGAGAAGGTACCGCCCCCGCCCCCCCCCCAGCCGCCTCGTGTGCCGCATCACCGGCCGCGCGCTCAACGAGCATTACCAGCCCATGGTGCTGCCCAACGGCCAGGTCTACGGCGAGAAGGTACCGCCCCCGCCCCCCCCCCAGCCGCCTCGTGTGCCGCATCACCGGCCGCGCGCTCAACGAGCACAACCAGCCCATGGTGCTGCCCAACGGCCAGGTCTACGGCGAGAAGGTACCGCCCCCGCCCCCCCCCCAGCCGCCTCGTGTGCCGCATCACCGGCCGCGCGCTCAACGAGCACAACCAGCCCATGGTGCTGCCCAACGGCCAGGTCTACGGCGAGAAGGTACAGCTAAGGCCTCCCACCAAGTGGACCGACGATCTGGCAAAGGTCGCGGGACCAATAGTTGTGGAAATCCTTTGAGAAGACCTACGTCTAGCAGTGGGAGTCGTTCGGCTGAAACTGTCGATTAGTGCCATTTAGTAATAGCTTCAAATTTAAATAACCAAGAACACAACAATTACCCATCATTACTTAAACCGGTTCAAATAATAAAAAATATGTTCATTATTAATAATAATAATATTATCGTTTGTTTAATACTTAAATCTTATTTCCAGGCAATCAAGGAGATGGTGAAGCTCGGCTCCATCGTCTGCCCGAAAACGAAAGAAGTGTTCTCATTGAAGAGCGTCGAAAAGGTGTACGTCATGTAAATATTATGCGTACATGTAAATATTACTATAGCTCGAACCACACCCCGCACACTCGTTTGTAACTTTGTATAGAATCCTCGATAGACTATCTAGCCACTTTTATCGCGATTAAAAGTAAAGTATTATTTTCTTTTCAAAGGCACCTAAATGGATTAAGTAAAATGTTTTATTCTACCTCTGGGTAGTGCTAGAAGCGGAGTTGGACAGAGTGGAGAGAAAAAGGAGCGAACTGTGATTGGTCAATTCACAGTTCGCTCCTCTCCACTCCGCCTACCTCAGCTTCCATGGAAACGTAAAGTAAACCTTAAATCATTCATGACTAGCTTTTGCCCGCGACTTTGTCCGCATAGACTTCGGTATTGGCTTCAGAGAGAAACAAATGGTTGCTTAAAAAATTATATGGTAACCAACTAACAGCGCCATCTATCGTCCGTGTCACGTGACTTCACACAAAATACAATGGGCTAAGCCGTGTTACCGCGGTAACTTTCCGGAATGCTGGGACAAATTGTAGCCTCTATGTTGTTCTGATGTCTAAACTAGATAGGAAAGTTTCATTAAAATCCGCTCTGTAGTTATTGCAAAACGCAAAGTGACAAACAACTATACATACAGACTTTCGAGTTTATAATATTAGTCTAGGACAGTATTGATTTTTTAAATAAATCTAGTAACTTCGAATTGGTATTAAATGAACTCCTAAAATATTACTCTTGCCTGTACTTGAAAAGCAAACCAGCTTATTTTTTCTACTGATTGTATATAAAGCGATACATAGGGCTAGTTTAGTCGGTAAATACTTATAATTATGTACAAAGTTAGGATCATGCACTTTGCGTTGTTTTATCAATAAATAATTATTATCTATAAATACATGAATACTGTCAAACATTTTATATTTGCGGACAAGTGGATAAAAGCCATATTATATTTACTATTTTATACTAATTTTAAGATCTGCTCACCAGTCAACTACACAAAGATGAATTACGTTACATGTGAAAGATGTAATTTAGTAATACAGTTTACCTTTGGGTGTCGTGTAGTTGAGGCAGCATTATTATATTATTTGCATGCTTGTTCTAAAAATAAGAAAGATCGTTTAAAAACCAAATAGTTTATGAATGATGGACGATCCAATTTACCTAAAAATACTATTGGTATTTGATCGTAATTAATCATGTTAATTGTGTAACCACAATTACAACGTAATAAATATGATTATCATAAAAAAAAAAACCCTGAATTACTTTAAGTTACGTCATAGTTGACAATCGATATAAATTAAGACTTAAAATCAACTCATTTCAAATAATTAAGCTTTGATCAACTGACGTGTTCAATAATTGGATAACTTATTTGGTCAAGTATATTTGAATCCCTTTGACTCTGTTTATGTAGCAGTGGCATATTATAGTCTCTTTGTATCATACTCATTTTCATGCAAAGATACACTGGGAAATAAACTTTAATCGATAAGAAATCGTATTTTATTTTCCTGTAGACCTTATAGTTTTGTTTTTTTAACTAATATTTTCGCTGGCTATAACAAATAAAACATGCAGTCCTTACATAAATAGTTTCGTTTATTAATATTTCTTTTACACTGTCGTTTTTTACTAAACAACTTAGAATACTCGTAAATGGCATTATTTATCACATCACATACTTAATTAATTGTTTATTTAACAAAGTATCTTTAGTTTTAACAAAAGGTTCTAAATAATAATACACAATGATTTTAGGCATGATCTCGTAATATGAAAACACATCGTATTTACTGAATATGCTTAGTAAAACCTTGTTTACGATAGACGATCGGACTTCTGATTCGTCATAGTTTATTTAGCGCCCGTTGCGTCGCCATTAGAATTCTAGGATTTCCAGAGTGCGCTAGTATGAAGGGACTAATAAGTGAACATCCGAAGTGCGCTAATAGCACTACTCATCATTTTATGTATGTCAACAAAAGTGAGGTTTCAGTCGACCGATAAATATTCTATCGACTATCACAAATCGAAACTTCAACAGTCTTCTATTTAATTTATTTTCAATCATTTATTTTGCGCTTAACAATGCTTTGTATTAATGGAATATTGATAATTCTACATAATATCTTCGATAAACTCACAATGAAAAATCTCGACACATTTGATACTTTGTTAAAAATATTATATTTAGGGACTAAGCATGTAAGTATTATATGAAAATGCTTTTGATATGACTGCAATGATGGCCAGTGTACAAACACTGCGATAACTAAATATCTCGATTGTTATTTACAACTGAACTATACAACTATCACAATATAGAAGTGGGATGATTTGTACTAGCGCCTAAGATACTAATATGCATGCCTACTAGTTAAGTAAACATTTAGAGTGACTATTCAGAGAGGCGTTGCTGTATAGACCTGAATCTTTCATTGTATATTTATATACATCTCCTTGCAAATATTTTTTACTACTCTTTATACGACGGCAATAAAAAATATGAAAAAAAATACGCTAGCCATTAGCAATACACTTTATGCGTAAACGTCAACTTGTTGTTAAACAAAGTTATCACTAGATGGCGCTGCATGCCATCAAGTATCCAATATCAAGTTTACGCGTTCGATGTGTTTGTTCTCTGTACGGCAGACTGCTAACATAATAGCATTTTAAAGAGTCTATAAACAAGACTCCATGGATAGTCACTAACATACACCAATAGTTTTCCGTACGCACATTAACAGTAGGAGCCAATGTCAGAATAGGAAGTGTGAAGACAATGGGGACTACCGTTTCTTTGCTCACCAGTTGGCGCCACTGTAGACTGAGGTCCGGAGGTATAGCTGTCAAAGGCGATTGGCGCCGAAACAAAGTGTTATACCTTGAATCTAATTAAGGTTATATTGTTTATAAATAACTATCTTGATATCAACAAACTAACTTCTGAAATAGTTGCTCTTGAGGCCGCCTAATTTTGCGCTTTTTCTTAATTCCGCTTTTAAAGCGTTCACATTAATCGCCAAATAATCCATATTTGCGATATTTTACGAAGGCGATCACTTTCTAGCAGGTAAATTAAAGAAATTATAATTTATGCAACAAATTCCGCTAAAACCAGTACAAAGTGAATGATATTGGACCTCACGCGACACTAGCGCCTCTAGTGGCAAATTCACTAGCGATAGCCCCCATTGTGTTGACTAGTCTCGTATAATAATTATTGATGTGTGGGTACATACTGTATCAACCATCCACTGGTAAATATGATCTCTAGTACTATTTAGATTTGTATTACAGGAAAACCTGTTTACCGTTATGCCAGACTATAAATATAATTATGGGCGTAAGAAAAACTACTAGTCAGCATTCAAGTTTAACTTATTTGAGTATAACAAGATGTATAACTTATTTACAATAATTACAGTATGTTTGTAATATATCAAACCAAAATAACTCTAAATATTGTTAAAAAATGCTACGTCATATTACTGTTTAGTATTTAAAACAATTTAGTTTGACCAACCGAATAGTGGAGATCAAAATTTGTTGTAAAAAAAACACTAACTATACTTACAAACAAGTAAAGCTGTATTTAACAAAATAATAGGAATATAAATTACTTAATTTCTGATTTCACGTATATGGCAATACAAATAAACTTTATGTAACAGTGTTGCTCTATTACTATTTGTTATAGGATCTTTAATATTCTTTCTCTTAGAGTCTAAAAATTTAACAATTTATTTACAATAATATTTAAAATTACAATTTCAATGAGCCAAGGCTCAGTACACTTGTGATTTTATTAAGTTTAAAAACCTAAATATTGAATTTAACGCCAATCTTATTCAAAGTTTAAACATTTCGAATACTAATACTTTCTAGACTTCTTTAAACTCTTCTCTCTAGGATTTTACGATTCATTCCTTACTTCAAGCACTTCCTGTTTTAGGATAATTTGACCCGTGATTGACGTAAGATTGTCCTGTACAGTTGTTGAATTATTGTGGGTTCAATATTTACCAGATGCAGTCGATTTTTTCAATAGGAAATACCATGATCGGGCATCTAGTATGTCAGCTTATTAGTTGTAATATTGCAAAGTTGATTGCAATTATCATCATCTTATCGGCATCTTAACACAGTGATCACAGGTCACTGTGTAGTCTTTAATTAACGATCTGTATTGACGCTGGTGTTTTAAAGTCGGAAGGGGCAGTGTAACAATTTGTGTTGCTGCGATTTCAGTGTGGGGTGAAAGAGTGCTCTAGTGTTTGTGGAGGTAAGGAGTGTTGAGGGATGGTGTCTTTATATGTAGGCAGAGGAAGGAAGGAGGGTGGAGGGCTGAGTGGGAATACTTCTGGGAGAAACTTAGTTTTGAATGGGGTAGGGGAACAGTGGTGTATGGGCTGAGATTACGTAATAAAACCAGCAATATCACACAGGTGATGGATAGTTAGTTTTTTGGGCTTATCACCGAGTATAGAGGCAGCAAGGATTTCTCGGTCTTCCAAATTTATTTCTGTAGTAGCAGTAGTTACTTTACAAGCAGTGAGTCATGACGGCCATGAGGGCGATATTTCGCAGCGCCTGAGATCGGTCGCACTCCCCCTTACATACCGTTAGTTGAATTTCACAGGAACAATATATTAGACCGACGATATTGTCTTTATTTATCAACTGTGTTAAAATTGGAAGGGCCAAGGTAACAATTTGTGTTGCAGCAATTTCAGTGTGTTTAGGCTGAAGGAGGATTTTCTGTGATTGACTTAGTGCGAGAGGGGGGAGAAGGAGTTTGGAGGGACGGTGTCTATGTGGGTAGGGGGAGGTTGCATATTTCTAGGATGAACCCAGTGTGGGCGAGGATTGGGGAAAAGATAGGTTTTAGAGATGTTATCGCTGTATGTATGTAGGAGAGTATGGGCTACGTAGGATTGTGTACAGACGCAATAAAACCCAAGGCAGTAAAGATTTCATCTGCCTGTTGGGGGCGTTTTTTAGGGCCTGCGCAGATGAGGGATTTCGTGGACTTTTTTGTCCGCTAAAATAGATCGCTTACAACTGCATCAAGTAACGCAAACGAGGGATTTGAAGTACCGCGTACAAAAAGTCCCCCGGATTACCGAGGACATGCAGAGAGCGGAACGGACAAAAGTACGGGGGAGTCCCCGAAAAAAAATAGAACTCGTGTGACTAGGCGAAGCGACGCACTCGCCGGACTTTGGTCCGCGTCGTGCGCTCGAGAGTGACGTACGTATGCACGACGATAAACGCACAAATGATCGTACACCGTGTGCGTCGAGTTCGCGGTAAATCCGAGGCGGACTTTTTATTCGCGGTGCGTACTTTTCCCTCCGCCGCGGAGAAAAGTCCCGTCGTCTGCGGAGGCCACTAAGGTTTCTGGGTCAGCAGTTGGAGCTAGAAGTAGTGCGTCATGACGGCCATGACGGCGATGCCGGCGAGGAGGGCGGCGAGGTGCCGCAGCGACTGCGCGCGGTCGCGTTCCCTGAGCAGGTCGGGCAGCACCGTCACCAGCGCGATGTGCAGGAACCCGCCAGCCGTGAACGGGACTATCCATGACGTTTTCGCTTCTGCAATATGATAATTCTTAATTCATTTACTCATTATCCATGCATGTTAACAGAGAGAACTCCAAATCACAAGCATGTCAAAAAAAGTAATCAAGAATGAAACATTAGAATTAGTGTCCTGAATATGATACATCAGTCGTCGAATATAATAAATAATCATCGTATCTATAGTCCTTAAAATATAGCTTGATTAGAATGACACCTGTCAAACTGAGGTGACTAGTGATGGGACTGATTCGACTGACCAAATAAAAAAACAAACAGTTATGGATAGTAAAATAAAACGAAAATCAGATATATTAAGATTCAACAGTAAGTCAGTATCGTGATCATTATCAGAATAGTTGGAGATCATGAACTTCAATTTCAAAAATTTATCGCCTATAGAATCTAATAAATTTGAAATTTTTTCGTAAACTATGAATAATTACAATTTGATGTTCTTAGCATCAACCAATGCTCATTAAATCATTTGTAACATTTATGTTACATTACTTCGATTCTGAAATATTGTTAGTCTGTCGATTTCGATTTGCCCATTTTACGTCATCACTAGCGATTATGAAAAATGACGTAACCTTGTAAAGACGTCTTTTAAAGTTAAGTGTAATTTTTGTGTCATATTTTAATGTTTTTAACTTTAAATACCTATTTTATATATTTAAATTGATTAATATGTACAGCAATGTATAAAAAATATTCTTAACATGCCAGTTACCAATATTTTTTCGTTTGCAAATGGGTTTCACTTGTGTGACGCTGGTACAAACTTACGTCTTCTCTTTCAGTTAGAACTTTCATTCTAATCAAGCTATATTTTAAGGACTATAGACTAGACCAAGAGAAATATAACTCATGCTAAATTGAGTTGAGTCATATAACATATAACTCTCTAATCATACATGACAGTTTGCGCGGAAAAGGTGAATGAGAATAGTTCGTTGCTAACAGTAGTATTTTCTAATTGTTATTTTTAATGTATTGTTTTAATGTAAATGTTGTGCTCGGCTGTCATCGGAGTTCAGACTAAGTACTTATTGTGTTTGGTTTGTTCTCGGTAGCTGTGTCTTATTAATAAATAAATAAATATTAATGTTCAGATATTTAAATTTTTTCTGAACAAACAGACTTTTTACTCACAATGTTATTCTATTATGGAAATGCAAGATATGTTTACGGATTTAAACTCCGTTTATTTACATAGTACTCGTATTTTGATTTGTTCCGACGTTTCAAACACCTTATCACGTTCTAGGTCACGGGTAGCCTAAGGTGTTATTCGTCTTGTAGAAGATGATTGAAAAAATAATACTACCGCCTCTATGCTTCTTTTGACTAATCTAATAATAAAATTTTGAGTTTAATCCGTTTTCATGTTGCAAAAAATTTTAAAGTACTTTTTACATTATAAAAATTTAAGAAAACACACATTCTTGAATACTTAAGAGTTTTGTTATGTTTAGTGTGTGTTTTATACACGTTTAACTTCGCTTAATTTTCATCATGTAATTTTATAATCGTCATCAATAAAATCAGTCTATATTGATTCGGTTCTTTTATGCTCATGTTGCAACAGTGGCGAAATATCGAAAACTCATTAAAAACAAGGTACATGCAATAAACCCGGAATCGATTATATTGCTGTTTATAAGTTACTAGCTCTTCGCCCGCGGCTCTGCCCGCGTGAACTCCACGTCATATCGCGCCGTCGGAAACCTGTGCCTCGCGGTGGTATAGAAAAATTAGGTAGGCTTAATACATTCGTGTCTGTGAAACCGTTTAGTAGTTGACATACCGACAGCAGCGCCACCTACCGGGTCCCGCGGTAAAAAGTAACCTATGTTCATTAGGAAAAATGCCGGCTTCTAATGGTAAAATATTTCTTCAAATCGGTCCAGTAGTTCAAAACAATCAAATCTTTTCTCTTTATAATATATTTTTTTAAATTTAATTATGGGACCTTTGAACATCGGTCAAATTTCATAGAAGTTGGACCTGACACTCATTATAGATGGGCACTTTTAATTTTGTATGATTTTGTTAGAAACATCATTGTAAATATGAAAGTGGCAAAATATTTCATTAAAAACTTCACTAATTGGAAATATAATTATTTTTACCTTTTCAGGTTAGGATAACATTCAATATTTTTTTAATTTGTAAGTTTATGTTTTGAGTTAAATTATGGTGAGAAATGTGTTTAAAAGTGAAATGTACGAGTGCGGGTCAATAAGTCCGTGACTTTTTGAATTTCTGACCTCTTTACTGAAAAAGCATCACTACTCCTGTCAATAGGTATCTGTCAGTTGATTCCTATCAAAATTTGAACTTGCTGCGTCAGTTAGTTTGTGTTTGACAGCTATTTTTATCAGACTACCCAGTAATTTGAGGAAAAAATGGAAAAAGGTGAATTTCGTGTGCTTATTAAGCATTATTTTTTGCGAAAAAAAACCCATTACCGAGACCAAGGCTAAGCTTGATAAATACTATGGGGACTCTGCACCATCGATTTCAATGGTAAAAAAGTGGTTTACTGAATTTCGTTGTGGCCGTAAAAGCACTGAAGATGCCGAACGTCCTGGACGCCCAGTTGAGGTCTCTACACCCGAAACAATCGAAAAAATTCACGATATGGTGTTGGCCGAGCGATTCTCGCATGGCTCAGTGGTTTCAATTTTAAAAGATCAATTGGGCATGAGAAAGCTTTCCGCGAGATGGGTGCCACGTTTGCTCACAGTCGACCACAAACGCAATCGTGTAACAACTTCACAGGAAGGTTTGGCGTTGTTTAATCGCAATATGGAGGAGTTTTTGCGCCGTTTTGTAACCGTGGACGAAACATGGATCCATCACAACACACCAGAGACCAAACAACAGTCAAAACAGTGGGTTTCTAAGGGTGAATCGGCGCCAAAGAAGGCCAAGGTGGGTTTGTCAGCCAATAAAGTTATGGCGACTGTTTTTTGGGATGCACGTGGGATAATCCACATTGACTACCTTCAAAAGGGAAGAACAATCAATGGGAAATATTATGCCAACTTATTGGACCGCTTCAATGACGATTTGAAAAAAAACCGACCTCATTTGGCCAAGCAAAAAGTTATTTTCCACCAAGACAATGCAAGGGTGCACACATGTGCAGTTGCCATGGCAAAAATCCATGAATTGGGCTATGAATTGCTCCCTCATCCACCCTATTCTCCAGATTTGGCTCCGAGTGACTACTTTTTGTTCCCAAACCTGAAGAAATGGCTTGGTGGAAAAAGATTTGACTCCAATGATGAAGTCATCTCGCAAACAAAGGCCTATTTTGAGGACCTCGACAAATCATATTTTTTGGAAGGGATAAAAAAATTGGAGAAGCGTTGGACAAAGTGTATAGAGCTCAAGGGAGACTACGTTAAAAAATAAAATGATTTGTTTATCAAAAAATCTGTGTTTTATTCCAAAAGTCACGGACTTATTGACCCGCCCTCGTATATGGGAACTAAAACAAGAAGTAGCAGATATCAGAGTCCGTTGAACAAAATGCGGGTCAAAAGAAATAAATACAGAACAAAATATCGCACAGTACGTATCGAAGCAAACGCAAAGATCGACTGCAAGACAACTTGGACACCGGTAAAGACATCTGTCATTTTAAACACTGACGTTCCTTCGTACTCGCATAATTAATTACATATATTGTGCTAGTAATTATTTAAGAACGCATAACGAAACTTATTATCGATGACAAGTGCTTTTGTCTCTGGTCGGACAAGTTCAAAAGCTACAGTAATGTTATCCCAAACGAAAATTATTTATTTCTCAAAAACCACAAGTTCTTTCGATGTATAAAATAATAATTCATAAAATATAGTTAAAAATAACTTATTTTTTCAAACAAGTCATTAATGCACGTTCAGCTACGATTTGGCCATCGTTCTATACGAGTATATCAGGCACTCGTAAATGGCGAGTTAAAACTTCATCAAATAAACTTACCTATAGCGTTTTTCGCCCCGCTGAATATGACCGCTGTCATCGCACCGATCAGTCCGGCTGATGCGGTAGCCTGCAATTGAAAAACATATTTGTTCACGATCGGTTCTTTTAAAATGTAACAGCTGTATTATTTTTCATTTTTCTCTAGACTAGTAGAGTAAACGCTGTAAATTCAACAATTAAAATTTCGGCTACCTTAGGCGGGTCCCGAACCAAAGACTTTTCGCTTTTCGGAAAGTTTACTGTCTCAACAGTGAGTGTGATGGCAGTGTAATTTTGAGTTAACAAATAAATATTTATGGAAGGAAAAATAATTAACAATCCAAAGTCCTACATAAAACCTCGTAGCTTGGCATCGCCTCCGAATATCTTACTACATTAAGTCTCAAGCTTTTCATAATTTTTTAGTAGTAGGAAAAATCATGTATATTATCCTAACATGCTATATGATTCTAGCTATCCTTGGGATGAAAATTTACTTTCAAATTCATACACGAAAACAATAATATTACCAGTTGTGCCTTTGCAGCTTCCCATCGCGAGAACCCGCTCTTCAGAAGAATAGCAAAGTCTCCCACCTCGTGGGGAATTTCGTGCACTGAAATAATAAAAAAGTAACTTGATAATGATTTGACGATGTAAAGGTGTATGTTTTAGTAATAGGGGTGATTTAGAGATTGATTATATTTAATCTCATCATATGCAGGGTATAAAAAAACCAAACGCCGACCAAGAAGCTACTCAATGTAAACATCAAATCAAGTCATATTACAAAATATAATGACTGGAAAGTAATTTTTATTTTAAGGACTCAAAAAAATATTATATTTCAAAGCGCTCTATGTACAGCCGGTGCGCGCGCAGCTGATGGCTGCTAAGTTCAAATGCGCCCGCGTTAAGCCGTATATTGCGTATTGTTATTTAAAAAGCCTTATTACGAACGAAATAATGAAGCTTTATATTACGTTTGTATCAAGAATAAAAGTTATTTAAATTTTTTTTTACAACAGTTTTAGCAATAAAACGGAAACCAAAATTGTGACTTTGACCCTCGAAATCTTTGGAACCAGAATTTTCCCAGGTATGGTGTTGAATAAAATAAATGATCCTAAGTAGTGATGTGGACAATACGTGGTTTTCGGATCGGCGTTATAGTTTTTTGTACACCCGTTCTATTTTTTCTTTTTCAAATCATTTACAAGTCTAACGCCTAATGGTTTAGGTCTAGTGGTTTAAATACCCGGTCCCGGGTTCGATCCCCGGATCGGGTAACAAAAAGTTTCGAACTTTTGAACATTGCTCGGGTAAGTGATCCCCAACCCGCAAAGCGTGATTATGCCAGCACCCATCATTACTGTGGTAACTTGAATTCAATGCTGGAGGCCTTTGCCCTGCAGTGGAATGATTATAGGCTTATTTACCTTATTTACCTAAGTCTAGGCTACTGACCGAGTATGGCGAAAGTGGTGAGCAGGCCGACGCGGAAGCCGACGAGGAAGGAGCCGCCCACCGCGAGCCCGTGCGTGAAGTTGTCGATCGAGTTCGCCATCAGGTTCAGGTAGCCCGCTACCTGCAGAGAACAAACTTCAATCAATATCCACACTTACTGTTGAAAGATACTCAGTCCTTTAATTTGATTTGACGCCTCACGACTAACTGAGTATTTCAGACCCCAACCATTAGTCATAAGACTTTTTTAGTCGAAGTCTTTTGACGTAAAACACTCGGCAGTTACTTAAACAGATTAAAAGTCTTGAAAAACTGGCGACACATCGCCTGGGGTGTTGAGACTCGAGAGTCGTAAAGCGTGTGTTGGTGCAACTAGTACTTTGTTTATTGTACCACCTAATGACTGAAGATTAAAAGTAAAAGGGACACCTAATGGTCATCTACTGTGGACCACGCAATTCTATTCAACAATTGTTATCAGACTCGGATCGCCTTTTTTGAAACCGCTGTTTTTGTCAAAGAAAAATAGTCCAAGTTTGACACTTAAGTGTTGCCAGTGTGTAGATTCGTATATTCTACCAAGTTATTGTGTTGCTATGACGAAAAAAGAAAGTTAATACTTATAATACACCAAATAAATTTGGAAAGTGCCAATCGTTGGTAGCGTGCCAATAATAGTACTGTCTATCTACCCCCACAGAACATGGAAAAAGTCAGAAAGGCTGTCATGCGTCATTTGTATGAGATCCGATGTCGCCGATTGCGCCCCACCACTACGTGTGCACACGATAAACACAAGCTTTCGCACAAATAAACGAGATCAAGGAACACCAATCAGGCGACCTATTGATCGTGCGACGTCAAACGAAACCA